>CM053622.1:486994911-487053955 GCA_028646595.1 Phalanger gymnotis
GCAAGTCATTGACTTGTTTTTCATGGTTTTCTCACATCATTCTCATTTCTCTTCCCAGTGTTTCCTCTACTTCTCTTACTTGCTTTTCCAAATCCTTTTTGAGCTCTTCCAAGGCCTGAGACCAGTTCATGTTTTTCTTGGAAGCTTTTGGTATAGGCTCTTTGACTTTGTTGACTTTTTCTGGCTGTATGTTTTGGTCTTTTGGTCTTCCAAAGTGGGAGTCTGAATCTGAGACCATTTTCTCTGACTGTTCATATTCCCAGCCGACTACTTGATCCTTGAGTTTTTCAGCAGGATATGACTGCTTGTTGAGTAGAGAGTACTTTCTCCCAAGCTTGAGGGGCTGCACTGCTGTTTTCAGAGCTACTTATTCACAGCAACCTGTGCCACACCAGTGCTACTTCTCCCCCAAGAGCTGCCAACCAGGATTGCAGCTCAGATCCACTCAGGGCAAAGCAGGCTTTTCACTCCCACTTTAATCTGCTGCTTAATTCCTCCCACCAGATGGGTCCGGGGCCAGAAGCAACTGCAGCTGTAGCTCTGGAAGCAGCCTCAGAGCTGCACCATCTGTGGTGGCCGACCTCGAACTCCTTTTACTCTGTCCCAGCAGCTTTTCCCACTAACCTGCTCTGTTGTCTTTGGCGCTTGTGGGTTGAGCAGTCTGGTAACAGCCACAGCTCAATGATTCAGGGCCCTACGGCCTATTCTGCATGGCTCCCAGTCTGGTTGGTCTTGGTGTGGGCCACGCTGGGCTGTGCTCTGCTCCACTCTCAGCTCTGTGCAATAGACCCTTCCCAGAAACCGTCCAGGCTGTCTTGGGCTGGAGCCCTACTTCCCTCTGCTATTTCATGGGTTCTACAGCTCTAGAATTTGTTCAGTGCCATTTTCATAGGTGTTCAGAGGGACTTGGGGGGAGCTTAAGCGAGTCCCTGCTTTCCAGCCACCATCTTGGCTCTGCCCCTGGAAAAAATCTTCTTAATAATGTCTACATTATTATAGATTATAGAATAATCCCCTAAAGACAAACACGGTCAAGGAAAAGCCTATGGAATTATGTATGGGATAAGTTTACGTATTTTAATTTTTGAGATGAGCAAGGTGAGCAGGTAACTGTCCTACATTCAGAAAGCTATTGCTAACACTATTAAGGCTATTATAATTGCTAGTCATTCATTAGTCTCTCAGAATTCCTTGATCTAGTAAATCTCATTTCTGAAAAGTATGTAGAGTGGTATATCTAAGGTCAGAAGAATGCAATTGGCACCAATGAAGAGGCCTATGGTATTTATGCATAAGGTAAAAAAAAGATCAAGCTTATGAAGTCTGTGTTATGACATTTATATTAATATGATTCATATAATTGTAGCCATGAGATGAGCTACCTGTGATAAAAGTCTAATAATGGAAAAATGCTGCTTAGGTACAAGGGACTGGGGTGCTGCACCTTCTCTCTATCCACTTAGGGCTCCCTCTTAGCTTTGGTCCCATGCATATATTGGCACAGTTCAGTCCTGGGGAAATTTAGGCTCTAATGGGAAGAGTTAGGCACATTTTCTCATATTCTTTGGCTCTGTATGCCTATACCCTGGTAGCAATGAGAAAATTACTTATAGCTTAAATTTAGTTCACATTTAAGCTCTCTTCAAAGTGGAGAGTAGAAAGGCACCAAAAGTACAATTTAGAACTGTATAAGATGGCTATTTACATAAAAGAAATACTTAATATACACAAGACCCACAAGAGCACATTGATAGGAAACTTAAAAAGAGAAGCAATAATTTATATGTAGTGTTAAACTTTACAGGGAAATAGATGTTTAAAATATCAAGATATGAAGCAATTTATGGGACTATTGAGTAGGCATTTTACATTTTACCTCAGGTTTGCATTATCCAGTAGTTCCCTCCATGTTCATGTCTTTTACAAGCCTGTCTCAAAGTTGAGCATTTCCCTCTTAAAATGGTAGCTTTTCTCTGGTGCTTTAAAAAGTGTTCCTACCATCACTCAACTCTGACTGATGGATCTAATGTCTATGGACCTCACAAACTCACAATGTCCATCTCAGGATTGCTGCACATTTACCTATGATAAGGCAAAGAAACACAAAGTAGAAGGGGTTATTAGAAACTCCAGCTCAAGTTTGCTTAAGAACTGAGCCCCCTGCTCTAGCTGCCATATGGAAGCACTTCTTGTGCTCCTGGGGGTGGAAGAAGGCCAGTCTTCTTCTACCCCTTATGCAAATGCTTGAGCTACATGCTGTCACCCAGAGATTTGAAGGAAGAAAGTAAACCAGAAGGTATCTCTCCTTTTTAAATTGATGAAATCTCTCCCCCACTGTCATCATGGGTCTAAGAGATTGATAAGAGGATTTCTTCATCATCCTAAAGCACCAAAGTCCTTATGTACTATGCTAGCATATGCGGTTCATTTGAATTAGGCAGAGCAATTCTATATATGTCCCGTCTGATGTAACAGGTAGAAGTCCTGTCATATAAATAACCTGTATGATTTTCTTCTATATTCTATAATTAGGAAGAAGTTAGAATAGAATGAATCACACATTTTCTAGCAAATGTAGAATGATTATCCTAATGCATTTATGATGGTTATTCCTGAGGGCACATAAAAGGCTAAGAATGGAACTAAAATATAACATTATTGTTCCTATAAATTTCTAAATTGATTATGGAAAATTACAGTTAGCCCTAATACTCAACAAATAAAGCATTTACCAAATGCTTAATTGTTCTGTAATTGAAAATAACAGTCCTATTTGTTATCTTGTTATTCCCTTGAGTTCAGAAACTGTGTAGGTACTCCTTTCCAAGGATCTCTAAATGAGGTGAATATCTTCAGCTTAATCTCTTTTTTTTTGGGGGGGGGGACAGTTTAAGAATGGTATGTTTGGTAAATGTATAGTGAAGGAAGAGATTGAACAAAAGGGTATGAGATATTTGGTGAAGGAAAAGTTAAGTGAAAATCCAATGTATGTGTGTGTATTTATGTGTGTGGAGGGGATCGTGAAAAATATGGCACCTGAGATGAGTCTTGAAGGAAGAAAATGATTCCAACAAGTAGCTCTATGAAGGGAGATCATTTTAATCTTGGAGGCTGGCCTGCACATAAGATTGAGGTAGTAGGGAAAATAAGTCAAAGTACTATGCCTGTAGAAAGCATTAAAAGGAATAGTGTAAAAGAAGATTACCACCTTGGAATTCCTAGTCACACTAGAGGATGTAGTGGAGAGTTTACTGGTTTGGGAGTCAGAAGACCTGGGTTCATATTTGACTTTGTCATTTATTAGCCTTGTGACTTTCAAGCAAGGAACTTAAAGTCTTTGAGCCTCAGTTTCCTTCCTTATAAAATGAGTCTACCTCATAGGGTTGTTTTAAGGATCAAATGAAATGAATGTGACTTATAAACTGGAGCATATTATACCAATATGAAATTCCATGGTTCCTGATACGTGATAAATAATAAATGCTTGTTATTGATGATAATAATACTCAAATAATACTTCCAAAATGTATGATTTCAGTAGTTTGAATGTTCTCACTTACATCTATTCTTTAGTAGATACCACTTATGAGTTTCCCTGGCTAAAATAATGTATTGCCTGGTGGTAATACTTCTGGTGGTATCAGTGAACTTAGTTGGTTCTTAGCAGACATATGGTTTGTTGCCAGGCCTGGACCTGGAGCCTTTCTAGGTTAGTAGGATCTGCCAGATTTCATATTATATGAGGATAGACTTGGAAGACTCAGTGTCACCTCCACATCAAGGACTGAAGAAGGATTTTAGTAGAGGTTGCTTATGAATTCATTAATAAAATATTCATTTACATATAGCACACTCACCTCTGCTCTCTTCTTCCCTCTGACATGGTTAATAATACCTGTGTCCTTCATCCTACATTCTTCGGTCCAAAATCAGAAAAGAGAATTGAGGCAAATATAGTATTCATTGACGTTACTGTTCAGCGACATACCACATCTCTCTCTGCCATACATTGAAGTATAAAAACACAGTAACTACACAATACTTAGATTTGCACTTTCTTAGTACATAGTGGTAGATTGTTTTACCACCTTATTGTTTTATTTCTAATTGGGGATTTTTTCCTTTTTGTCCTCAGGGCTTTCTAATTACAACGGCATTCCCTAGAGTCTTTAAAAGCACTCAATTCCCTATGAACCTCTTTGCCTTCTCTACATGCTTTCTGGAGAATTCCAGAATTCTTACATAAGGATCAGCATTGTTTATTGATCCATTGTGTCCCTCTCTGCTTAACTGCACAGGGCCATCCCGTTGCCTTACAAGCTAAGATGAGCCTAGACATCGCTAGGTAGTCTCAGAGTGATCAGAGGATAATAAATCCATCCTGAGACAGTTGCAGAAGCTTGATCTCTGTGTTTTCTTCTAGGTAGAAAGGGCATAGATGTAGAAACGAGGGAAGGCGAAGATTCCCCCAGGATAACACGTTCAGTTGGAGCCCACTTACAAAATAGTCCCTGGGTGGATTTGAGTGCCCCTGCCCCACAGCTACATTTCGTGTTTCTCTGGGAATATCTGTACAGAATCCTTTTGCACAACAGGTTAAAACAGTAATGGATGGCTAAGATGATGGAGTTGCAGCCTTGAGATGACAACCTGGCACAGTGGGAGGATGCTGCGAGTGACAGGTGGCACTCTCTTTGTTATTGTGCCTTTGCACATGCTGGTACTGTCTCGCCCAAAACAGTAGGGCTTTGATTCCTCTCTTTCGCTTGCACTCACTCCTCAGAGTTTAGCTTTGATTCTGTGGCATGCTAGGAATTGCAGAAATTCCAAACATTCACAGGAAGGATAAATGATAAATTATTGATTTTTTGTAAAAGCTGGGGTAGAGCCTAGGAAATCAACTTGGAAGAGAGCTTAACCACACCTAAAGCAAGGCCCCCCTCCCTACGCCATAAATGAACCTTGTTGTTTGAGAAATAGTTTTCCACCATTCCATATATTTCCTTTCCCACAGCCAATCCTAAAAATAGAAGATAATGAACAGAGGTCACAATGTGCGCTCTCATAGGCTGGTCGTATATTTTAATCCTACTCGTCTCATTGTGCCACACTCTGGTTCCGATGGGTTTCCTGCTTTAGTATTCAGAGAGCTAATTCATTTTGTTGCTGGCAGGGCTGCATTAATGATCACGCTCCGACAATGAACACTGTCTGCATAACAAATGTGTCTTTCTGGAGCTGCAGTAAATACAAAGTGATTAACATGGAATAACTGCTCCAGCCAACTCTCCCTCCCTTGCTTTTCAATGAATACCAGTGTTTTTATTTAACCCTGCATTTGTCCGCTCTATCCGAAATGACTTGTTTGTATTTTCCCCTCCCCCCTCGGTGAGTTGTTGAAGAACAAGCGACGACGGTATACCTTGGAGCACTCTGCTGCTGAGTATATTTCTCTTGGAGTGCTGCCGTTAGCACACTGGATGCAAATGATTATTAAATATTCTCTTCCCTGCTTCTGACATTTACTAAGGCAGAAGCATCAAATGGAGCTAAATCACTCCCCACTCCTCCTAATCCAACCATCCTTTCCAAATGAGGATGATAGGTCTGAGTGGGTTAATGTTGCAATTTTGAACTACCTTTTTATTCATGAAGGGAAATGGCGGGGCTGAAGTTAGATTGGCATAAGGACAGGGAAGAAAGCACACAAAGAAGATTAGAAACCTGGAGGAAGGTCAAAAATTGGTCTCTCTTTTTGTTCTTAATCCTGACAATATGAATGAAATCATCACAATAAGAAAACTGAGATTATTTTATTCTTTGAGTGAGAATGAATACAATTGTGGATTTGTGCTTCCCTGGCTCTTGTCTCAGGGAATCCTTACATTTGTCGGTGGTGAGGCGGAAGTGGAGGAAGGGGATACAGAGACAGAAAGAGATAGATAAAAACAGGGAAATAGAGACAGACATGGACAGAGAGAGACAGAGAGGGAAAGAAAGTGGGGAGAGGATAGACTCTACAAATACTTGGAAGTGTTGGTATGCTGACATAAGTCAGTATGCTCTGACATAAGTCTATATCGACCAGAGCTCTGCTTCTTACATTTCCCTTGTCATCTCATCTTGACTCATTATAATGTGCCAAAAGCTTCAGCTCCCAGCTCCAGAGCAGTCTTTTAGAAATGGAGCTTTATTGGAAGAAATGTTATTCAGGAGGGCCCGAGTACTATTTTTTTTATTCCACCAAAGCACTGCTGTGGGGATTTATTACTCATATGTACCTTTCAAGGTCTAGAAATTTTCCTCATTTAGACCAAAATATGAGGCTTTTTACAGGCGAGTAGAGGAATGGCATGTTTTGTGTAATGACAACTATTTCCTTGAAGGTTTCTTCACTTACACTTATCATTTAAGAGTTAATTTTTAAAAATAATAATGGTGATTCATTTTATAATCCTCTTTCCCTTCCCTCCTCACCCACTAGACTACATAGCAGAATTCCCAGGGTATTCAGAGGGCATTCCTTAGAATCTCATAGTGGACATTTTTCCTTAATTAGTCAGCCAGTTAACAACAATGTGTTAAGCATTTGCTACATAAGGCACTATGCTAAGCTTTGAAGATACAAAGAAAGGCAAAAACATGGTCCTTGCCCTCAATGATCTCACATTTTAATGAGGGAGACTACATGCAAAAAGTAATGTACATACAAGATACACATAAATGGAAGGTACTTGTGTGTGTTGGGGGGGGAATGGGGAAAGGACTTTTGTTAATAATGTAAACTGAAAGACTTATCAGCAATGCTTTTACTACAAAAAATTGAACAACCATATATAAGTATATGCTCCATACGGTGTTGTGAACATGAAAAAGCTTAATTTAAAATTATTTCCTTTCTTCCTTCCCTCCCTCTTTCTTTCCTTCCTTCCTCCCAATAAAAATTGTGGCCAAATGATTGTCTGATGAATGAGACTGAGAAAGGAGAAATCCAGATGTAGGATGGAGGTAAAAGAAAAGTCAGAAATTTTCCTTAGTAATAATTTTGGGCCACGGATGATACCATATCTTAGACCAATTTTAAATCAGGGTAGTGAATTATGTTCTTTCTTTTTTTTAATCAAAACTGCTCAGGTGCTCTCCCCTGGCTCTTCTGGTTTGTATGTTTAGGGGTGGAGGGTGGGGTGGGGCGGGGCGGGGGGGGGGGGAAGGGGGGAGGAGGCCAGGGGACGTCTTCTGCACAGACAGACATTGACAAAACTGATGGATAGATGGCTTCAGTATAGCATCACCTGGTGGACAAATTATACATTGCACTGTTTCAGTGGTGAATAAATTGACATTTCTTTCTGTAGGTTTAAAAAAGACAACACTTGAGCCAAAGGGGACTGCTTGTATTACTTTTGCACCCCAGTTGTAACATGAGATATCCATAAAATGTATGCACAGCCTTAACTTTTGTCACGCCACAATCACTGAAAAACTAAATTCATGGCTCATCGCCAAAGGGAAAGGGAAAAACATTGACAGGCATTAACAACAATGAATTGTGTACAAGGAAAAAAATGTCATTAATGAGATGTATGACAGGAAAAGGAATTGGTCTGGTCATATAGTAATAGCAAGAGGGAAAAGATGGAGATCTCTGTTAGCAGTTGTATCCGTAGTATATTAAAAGCTTTACAGAAACACCCTAGAATGTCATGTGTACTCTTTGTGGCAGATGCGATTATAGAAACATATTCACAATGGTTATCAGCAAAGATGTGAATGGGCTCCAATCTGCACCATGAAAAGGAGTAACCCATTGATGGGGTCACAGATGATAGTAATGAAATAATCTAATCTAATTGCATGGTAAAACATAAAGCATTAGTTGTAATGGTTATTCACTGAACAGTTATGCTTAGATGAGGTGGATTTTTATGATTCATATCATATGGTACAGGAGTGAGGTGGTGTAGTAGATAGAGTGGCCTAGAATCAGGAGGACTCATCATCCTGAGTTCAAATCTGGCCTTAGAAATTTATTAGCTATGTGACCTTGAGAAAGTAATTTAACCCTGTTTGCCTCACTTTCCTCATCTCCTGATGATCCTCCTCAGCTAGAGAAGGAAATGGCAAACCACTACAGTATTTCTGCCAAGCAAACACCAAATGGGATCCCTAAGAGTTAGACATGACTGAAAATGACTGAGAACCCATATAATATAGGTTCTTAAACTAGGATTCACAGAGGGGTCTAGGGTTAGATTCCAGGCCATTCATGGATCCATGAATTTAGTAATACACACAGGCACACACACACATACACACACATGCAAACACATACACATTTTTTCTATTAAAACCTAACTTAAATTTACAATTTCCCTTAATTATGAATGCAGACAAGAAAATATAACTCTGAGAAAGGGTCCATTTGACTTTATCAGACCGCAAAGGAGTCCATGACACCAAGAACATAAAAAATCCTTGTTTTAGATAAAAAATTAACTTATTTTTCCATGTTATTTGAGACTCAGGTGACTTTAGAAATGTACTTTCCTCAAATTTGCCCAAGAGAGCTTAGTATGGTCCTAGATTTCTAAAGGAATTTAAAAAAATATTTTATTTTCCCACAAATTACATACATAAAAATATTTTTTAGCATTCATTTAAAAATATTTTGAGTTTCAAATTCTTTCCTTTCTTCCCTACCCTGCCTCCCTCATTGAGAAGGCAAGCAATTTGATATATGCTATACATGTGTAGTCCTACAAAACATATTTCCATGTTAGCCCCATTGTAAAAGAAGACAGACAAAAAACAAACAAGAAAAACAAAGTTAAGAAAAAATATGCTTCCATCTGCATTCAGACTCCATCAGTTCTTTCTCTGGAGATGGAAAACATTTTTCATCATGAACCCTTTAGAATTGTCTTAGATCATTGTATTGCTGAGAATAGCTTAGTTATTCATAGTTGATCATCACACAATATTGCTGTTACTGTATAGAATATTCTCCTGGTTCTGCTCATTTCACTTTGTATCAGTTCGTGTAAGTCTTTCCAGCTTTTCCGGAGAGTATCCTGCTCATCATTTCTTATACCACAATAGTATTCTATCACAATCATATACATTAATTGGTTCAGCCATTCCCCAATTGATGTACATCTCCCCTTTGCTACTGCTAAAAGAGCTGCTATAAAAAATTTTGAAAATATAGATTCTTTTCCTTTTTTTCATCACTTTGAGATACCGACCTAGTAGTGGTATTGCTTGGTCAAAAGGTATGTACAGTTTTATAGCCCTTTGAGCATAGTTCCAAATTGCTCTACAGAATGGTTGAATCAGTAAATAACTTGAACAACAGTAGCATATCAATTTTCCCATATCTCCTCCAACATTTTTCACTTTCCTTTTCTGTCATATTAGCCAATCTGATAAAGTATGGGGTGGTAGCTCAGAAATTTGCATTACTCTAATCAATTGTAATTCAAAGTACTTTTTCATATGACTATAGATAGCTTTGATTTCCTCATCTGAAAACTGTCAGTTTATATCCTTTGACCATTTATCAATTGAGGAAATGGCTCTTATTTCTATAAATCTGACTCAATTCTCTATATATTTGAGAAGCTAAGTTTTAATCAGAGAAACTTGCTATAATTTTTTTTCACTGTTATGATTACTAACTATATTTCTCTCCATTCTATTTTCCTCATGTTTATCCTACTCTCTCCTTTCACCCTGTCCACTCTCAAAAGTATTTTACTTCTAACTTTTACCTTCCTCAATTTGCCCTCACTTCTCTCAGTGCTGCTGCCTTCTGTTATCCCTTTCCCCTCCTACTTTTTTGTAGAGTAAGATAGATTTCTATATCAACTGAGTGTGTATATTGTTCCCTCTTTGTGTCAATTCTGATGAGAGTAAGGTTCAAGTATTGCCTGCTGCCCCCCTCCACCATAAAAGCTCTTTTGTACCTCTTTTATATCAATTTACCCCCATTGTACCACTCCCTTTCCTCTTCTTCCAGTGCATTCCTCTTTCTCATCCTTTAATTTAATTGTTTAAGATACCCTCCCATCATGTTCCACTCACACCTCTGCCCTCTGTCTATGTAAACTCCTCCTAATGTCCCCCAAAACGAGAAAGTTTTTAGGAGTTATAAATATCATTTTCCCATGTAGAATGTAAGCTGTTCAACCTTATTGTGATTTCATTTTCCTGTTTACTTTTTTATGTTTCTCTTGAGTCTTTTATTTTAAAGTCAGATTTTCTATTCAGCCCTTATCTTTTCATCAGGGATATTTGAATGTCTTCTGTTTCATTGCATATCTATTTTTTTTCTTGGAAGATTATATTCAGTTTTGCTGGTTAGGTGATTCCTATCTCTTTTGTCCTCCAGAATACCATATTCCAAATCTTCCAGTCCTTTAATGTAGAAACTGCTAAATCTTCTGTTATCCTGATTGTGGCTTCATAATATTTGAGCTGTTTCTTTTTGGCTGCGTGAAATATTTTCTCCTTGGCCTAGGAGTTCTGGAATTTGGCTATCATATTCCTGGGAGTTTTCATTTTGGGATCACTTTTAGGAGGTGATCAGTGAATTCTTTCAATGTCTATTTTACTCGCCACTTCTAGAATATCAGGGCAAAGCTATCTTGCCCTACAAGAAAGTAAGAGAAAAAGGGATGGGGGGGGGGAGTGGGGTGACAGAAGGGAGGGCTGACTGGGGAATGGGGCAACCAGAATATACGCCATCTTGGAGTAGGTGGGGAGGGTGGAAATGGGGAGAAAATTTGTAATTCAAACTCTTGTGAAAATCAATGCTGAAAACTAAAAATATTAAATAAATAAATTAAAAAAATAAAATAGAATATCAAGGCAGTTTTCTTTGACAGTTTCTTGAAAAATGATGTCCAGGCTCTTTGTTAGTCCAATAATTTTTAAATGATTTTTCCTGGATCTATTTTCCAGGTCAGTTGTTTTTCCAATGAGATATTTCCCATTTTCTTTTATTTTTTTATTCTTTTGATTTTGTTTGATTGTTTCTCAATGTCTCATAAAGCTATTAGCTTCCACTTGCCCAGTTCTAATTTTTAAGTAATCATTTTCTTCAGTAAACTTTTGTATCTCCTTTTCCATTTGGCCAATTCTACTTTTCAAGGCATTCTTCTCTTCACTGGATTTTTTGTGCCTTTTTTTTTTTCCTTTTACCATTTGGCCTGCTCTGTGTTGTTTTGTTTTAAGGTATTATTTTCTTCAATATTTTATTGTGTATCCTTTACTAAGCTATTGAATCTTTTTTTCATTATTTTCTTGTATCACTTTCATTTATTTTCCCAATTTTTCTTCTACCTCTCTTACGTGATTTTTAAAATCCTTTTTGAGATATCCTATGGCCTGAGACCAATTCATACTTTTGACATTGTTGTCTTCTGAGTTTGCATTTTGATATTCTCTGTCACCATAGTAACTTTCTTTAGATTTAAGATCTTTGACTTTGTTGTCTTCTTCTGATTGTATATTTTGATCTTCATTGTCACCGAAGTAAGATTCTATAGTCTTGAGTTTTTTATGCTGTCTGCTCATTTTCCCAGCCACTTACTTGACTTTTGGGGGCTTTGTAAAGGTATGACTCTGCTTCCGGAGTGGAGAGTGCTTTGTCCTAAGCTTCAGGGGTTTTTTGCCGCTGTTTTCAGAGCTACTTACAGGTAACTGTAAATTTTCAGTTCTTCTGAGGTGGTATGATCCAAAGACAGGTGTTTACTCCTCTCCTGTCCTGTGCTCTGGTCTGTGAGTGACCTCAATCACTCTTCTCTGCCCTGGAACTGTGAGGAGGATTCCCTCTCCACAGCCACCACAAGCTCTGCCACACCAGTGCTCCTTTTTGCCCCAGGACTGCCACCCAAGACTGAGACTCAGATCCAAGGGCAAAACAAGAGAATCCTGCCTCAGCACCAGCAAAGAGATTCCTGCAGTCCTGCTCTGATGAGGGGCTTGATTCTCCCCACCATCTGTGGGCCTGAAGGTCTCTGGAAGTAGCTGCTACTAATGCTGCTGACACCTCCACCACCCTGGGAATAGGAGTGGACCATGCTCTTTTCTCACTCATGTTTAACAGAGTTTTCCCACTGACCTGCTGAGTTGTCTTTGGTGTTTGTGGGTTGAGAAGTCTGGACACCACCAACAGAGCTGCCAGTGATTCAGTGCCATGAGGCCGTTTTTGTCCAGTCTGCTCAGACTGATCTGCTGCTGGACTAGACTCAGGCCCACACTGGACTATGCTCCACTTCCAGCACAGCATGATAGACCCTTCCTGTCGACCTTCCAGGCTGTCTTGGGCCAGAGACTTATTTCACTCTGTCATTTTGTGGGTTCTGTAGCTCTAGAATTTGTTTAGAGTCATTTTAACAGGTATTTGGAGGGGTTTGGAGGAGAGCTCAAACAAGTCCTTGCTTTTACTCCACCATTTTGGCTCCACCTCCCTAGTAACCTTCTTTAGTCAAAATCTTTTTCTGCTGTTTGCTCATTTTTCCAGTCTATTAATTGACTTTAAACTTTATGCTAAAGTGGGGTTCTGCTTCCAAAGTGGAGGGGGCATTGTCCCAAGCTTCAAGTTTTTTGCTCAGCTGTTTTCAGAGATAATTCTGGGACCTGTAAGTGTTCAGTTCTTCCAAGGTGATATGATCTAGGTAGAGGTGTATTTGCTACTCTCCTGTAGCTTTGGTCTGTGAGTGACCACAAGCACTCTTTTCAGCCCTAGACATTTGAACAAGGTCCCCTCTTCCCTGTGGCCACAAGCTCTGGTGTGCTAATGTTCTTCATTGCCTTGGGACTAAGACCCAGGACTGTGACACAGATCCAAACAAGGGCAACACAATGGAGTCCTGCTCTCCAGCAAAAGGACCCCTGTAATTTCTTTCTGACCAGTTGTCTGACCCCCTTACTGTCTATGGGCTGAGAGGTCTGGAAACTACCTCTGTTTCTGTTTCCCCTAAGGCCTGCTGCTAGTTTTCTGAGGCTTGACCTGTGCTGGCCTGTGCTCCACTCTCATCTGCATATAACAGAACTTTCTTGCTGACCTTCTAAGTTGTCTTGGGTTGAAAAATTGTTTCTCCTCATTCTTTTGTGGGTTCTACCGCTCCAGAATTTGTTTTGAAGCGTTACTTAAAGTTGTTTGGAGGGTTTGAGGGAGAGCTCAGGTAAATCTCTACCTTTTCTCTGCCATCTTGGATCTGGCCCTCTCTAAAGGAATTCTTAAGATTTCCTGATTATGTGACACTGCAAAGGTTCAGTTCCAAAGGGGATATAAGGTAATTGTATCAAGCCAGAATCCCCATAATTCTCATCTTTAGAAATGAGAAGGTTGGACTAGATGGCCTCCATGGTACCTTTTAGCTCTAGATATATGATGCTACTATCCTTAAAACAAATCAGGACTGTTGGAAAAGACAAATTAGGGACCTCCAGAGTAAGTCAAAGTCTAGAACAGGTCCTCTCTGGGTGTCTTGTAGTAGCCTTAGTCCAACTCAAACCTCTGAAGCACCCTAGAGTTAGAGTTGCCTGCAAACAGAGTCACAAACTAATGATCTGGGATAACAAACAGAAGGGACAGATAACTTACACAAATCATTTGATTCTGTAGCACCACAAGTCAGAATCCAGATAAAATTTAGAGTTCTCCAGGGGATCATTTTTGTAGCTCTTATGCCAGAAGAAATCAGTGGCTATAGTACAAGTGAAATGGAACAATGAAATTTGTGATCTGTTTGTCTAATTGCCAGAAAATTATGCAACTCTCCACTGTATTTTCCTGATGTAAATAAATCAAAAGCTTTAAATAAAGTTTGTCAGCATTCTCCTTACAGATGAATTTTGGGAAGACTTCTAAGTTTTAATTTTGTTCAACTTAACTGTAAGAAGACATTTAACAAATGAGAAATAGCATGGCATAGTATAGATGTGTGAAATACACATTCCACGGAGATGAAAATATAATGGGGAAATACTTATCAAAGTAAATAAAAATACAATGGAACACAAATAATATTAATTTGGAGCTTTCTAAGTCAAAAAGTGATCTTTATAAATATTTTGATGGCCCCTGTTTCTGTGTTTGACACCACCGAGTGAATGCATGGCCAATATCTGAACCAAAAAGATCTGGGTTCAAACCCTCCCTCTAAGACATATTAGCTGTGTGGCACTGGGCAAGTCATTTAACATCTCAGTGGCCTAGTGAACTCTCTAAGCAGTTTCCCTGAAAGAAGTTGCCAATGCCAATGAAATATGCCCCATTCCAAATTAATAGGTGCTTAGTGATCTATAAATGATCTTACTGCTAGTATCAAAATTATGGACATGGGAAAAGTTTTAGCAAGTATCTGATACTTTATGATAAATTCACAACATTGATAAGAAGCAGTTGTACCAAAGTGTGTGAATTGTTTTCATCATTATCCCAGTAAACAGCTTGATCCCAAAGGCTATTTGACTATCTGTAGTCTTTAAGAAAATTGACAAATCACGTTCAGATTGTTCTTTTTCTTCTTAAAGCTAAAATCATATATAGGTTCTTAAAGTTAATGGATATTATAATCTTGACTGGCTGATTAAATGAGATCTCTGGTATCACTGAAATTATGACCCCCAAATAGAAGAAAATGGATGAGGAGGATAACTGCTGTATATACTGCAGGCAATCTGTAAATATTAATTGACAGTCATGGTGTTGATGACCGCTTATGTCTACTCTGAAACCAGATTGCTCTCAGTCTTTAAATGCTGCTACAAATTACAGAATTGCTGAAAATTACCCTTTGAGGAAACTGATGAAAAAATTACCCACTTCCATGCAGGCAAAGGAGGAATCCTGGCTCAAGCCCATGCCTCTGAAGTCATTTAAACCAATTTCCATTGATTTAACAATTAAATGAAATAAGTGACTCACCAACAGACTGAATTAATGAAGGAGCTAGCAAAAAAGAAAGAGATGAAAGAAAAACAGCATGTGGCTCATGCATTGGCACAAGAATAGGAGACACTGAGCAAGATGCTGAAAAAAGTCTTATTGGAGGAAAATTAAGTTCTGCAAAATATTTCATTCATTATTTCCTGGACTGTGAATCATTTTCAAGGTATTCTCAGTTCATTTTCCATGACACTTGTTATTTCTTTAAGGAAAATCGCATACTGCTTCTTTGGGGAGGGTTTTGAACAAACCCTCAGAATGCTACAGAGAATGAGGTCATGCCTGTCCATATGTCTATATACAGGAAGTGGTCCACGTTAATGATTTTTCTGTTAGAGCAATGCCTGAACATGTGCCGAGGGAAAAAAAAAAAAAAGGACTGACAATGTAATTCAGGAATGGGAGAACTTTAATTCCAATTAAGATTATAGTACCACTGCCCCTGTGTCTAATGGAAAATGTGACAAGATTTGAGTTATGTTTTCTTTTATGGTTTTTAAGTAAGAAAATATTTGATCATACACTATGGTCATACCAAGAGATCACAGGAGTATTATTCTTTTCTCCATCATGTAAGAACAAGTGAGATCTTTTTGCTCTTCTATTTAAGTCCACTCAGTACTCTGTGATCCTGGAAACCTCCAGCGATTTAGAAATTGGCTTCAAATTCTTCCCACGCATTACAAAAGCATAATTCAATTCAGTTCAATTGAGCTAACATTAAACCTCTATTAGGTGCTAAGCAAGCACTGTGCTAGTGACTGGAGATACAAATACAAAAATAAGACAGTCCCTGACCTATAGGGTCTTATACTGGGAGGATGAGATGTTTGGAGGTGGTGCAATATTTCAACACACACTAAAAGTAATATTGGTGAAGAAGGGAACAAAAGCCTCTTGCAGGAGGTAGATCTTGAGCTAACTTAAAGGGAGCAAGAGATTCCTAGAGATAGGAGGTAGGAAGGAGAACATTATAGGTATGAGGGAATGTTCTGTTCAAAAGTACAAAGATGGAAGATTGAATTTAAGGTCCAGGGAACAGCAGATAAACCAGTCTAGGTGGAAAGTAGATGGAGAGGGAGTAATGTATAATCACTCTTGAGAGGCAGGTTTTAAATGCTAGTCTTTGGGTTTTTAATTTTTTTTTGGTTTGTTTGTTTGTTTTTATTTTTTACCAAAGCTGTGATTTTGTTGCTATTGGGAATTCCTGATGAAGAAACTCCCTCTGTCAACATAGAAGAGTACCTACTCTGTAGTTTATAATTTGAGACATTCTCTCTGGGACTGAGAGTTCAAATGATTTACTAGGGATCGGACAACCAGCATATGTAAGAAGTGGGACCTGAATCTAGGTCTTCTTGCTTCCTAGAGCAGCTTTGTATCCCCTATTGCCTCTCAGACTAAGAAGAGATATAGAACATTGTTCTGGAGAGATTAGTCACCTCCAAATGCTTAAATAATCCAATATATTTTTTGATCCTTCTTATTATATTATGATTAATCTTTCTATGCATCTATTGGGCAGGTAGGTGGTGTAGTATAGGGTGCCCAGCCTGGAGTCAGGATGACCTGAGCTCAAATACATCCTCAGACACTTACTACTAGCTGTATGAACCTAGGGCAAGTCCCTTAACCCTGTTTACCTCAATTCCTCATCTGTAAAATGAACTGGAGAAGGAAATGGAAAACCACTCCAGTATCTTTGTCAAGAAAACCCCTAAATGGGGCCACAGAGAGTTCATGACTGAAACAACTAAACAATAAAATGAATCTACCTACCATCTATCCATCATCTTTCTTTATCTGTCTACCATACCATTTATATGTCTATCTATTGGATGAAAATATTGATGGGAAAGGATATATTTTGTTGTAACTATGCCATCTTTTAATGTGGAAAGATACCCTTTCTTAACAGGTCTTAGACATCAGTAACAAGCTGTACTAGTGTAAAGC
Organism: Phalanger gymnotis; assembly: GCA_028646595.1. NCBI lineage: Eukaryota > Metazoa > Chordata > Mammalia > Diprotodontia > Phalangeridae > Phalanger > Phalanger gymnotis. Next base: position 487,011,827 of record CM053622.1, read on the forward strand.
AAAAGTAGTGTAGTGTGAAGTTTATACCAGACAAGTGCTAATCTGTCATCAAATTTCTGCTTGACTTGGTGTCTGTTAATTTCTTCTACCATTGGAGCCTTCTCATTGTCAAAGTAAACGTTCTGTGTGGTAGAAGGATGCAAAAGGAAAATAATTCATTATTGGACGTCTTTAATCATGTATCCTTTTTGCTTGCCATTTAATTTATATGACCTATCAAATCCAAGCTCAAGGAACACAGCAGATGCCCCTCTGTCTGTGAATGAGTTTGGGTTTTTAATTTATCAACAATTTAGCAAAGAGGGGCTCAGTGAGTCAGATTGGGACACAGTAGGACACAGTGATTGCAAACTGCTTCTCTCCACTGGCTTTTTTTTTCTGTTAAAACTGGTCTTTATTTAAGTCTGACTGAATGGTTGATGTTCTGCTCACAGTGAATACTGGCCTAAAGATTTGATAAGTTTGCAATTATGTCTATAAACTAGGTCTCAAAACAACAGGGACATGCTGGAATGATGATGCATATGGCTTTTGCAATTTTCTCTCAGATACAGTAAAACTCTGGACTTCAGAATACCAGAAAACAAATAAATAAATAGCAGCCAAAAACCCCCTCCATAATCCAAAATCCAAACCCCAAATATAGACAGTTGGACTTAAAACCTTGTGATAACATAAACAAAAAGTAAACGAAAAGAAAGGGAAGGAAAGGGGAGGGGAGGGGAGAGTAGGGGAGGGGAAAAGAGGGGAGGGGAAGGGAAGGGAAAGAGGAAAGTAAGGGAAAGGGAGGGAAGGAAGGGGAAGGGAAGGGAAAGAGGAAAGGAAGGGAAGGAATGGGGAAGGGAAGGGAAGGAAAAAATAACATTGTTTTCTGAATTGTATGGAATTGAAAATGAGGCTCTTTGACAACTTGCTTTGATGCTGCTGGTGTATCAGTGATGAAGAGTCATTGGATTCCTACTGCTTACCCCTGTGGATTAATGAAGGGTGAGACAGAAATTGCAGAACTGCCACACAGAATGACCTTACCTGATAAGATTGTACTGCCTTCCCTGCAGTAGGTGAGAAGGGCAGGCAGGATGCAGCAGACTGTTTTTCCCACACCTTAATGAGAAAAATTGACCTGTTTATCCACCAGCTGTCTTCTTTGTTTCTAATCCAAGTAATTTCTGGAAAATCTTTCTGTTCTTAAATGTTGAAGTCAAGCAGAATCCCCTTAAGAATGGCTTATCATTGACAAACTACATGGACTTCATGCAGAGGTAAAGAGGAGAACTTGCCAAAAGACTCATACTACGAGACCAGCAAATATTCACTGACTGTCCTCGATACACAGACTTTGGAGTACAGACGTAAGTTATGTGATATGTCAAACACAATAAAAATGACTGTAGAGCTTGTCGCCTATATAAAAAACTGCTATTTTTGCTGTCTTCTATACATCATATTTAACGGAGTGTGCCCAATGCTTATTTTGGCCATGTGGCTTTTCTCTGGATAAAAGAATCCAACATAAATAATGCCCCTCCATTCCACTTATGTGATAAGCTAGTTTTCTCAACAGAAGCTTTTTTTTTCTCTATAGAAGCTTTATACAATAAGTTTTTGTCTTTCAAGATATAAGATAAAAACCGAAGATATTCTTATAGGGATGTTTATTATGCTGGATGAATAGCTAGGAAGAATCTCTCTTTTTTAAAATTAATGCACAAGAAATATCCCGAGTTAAACTGAGCAGAGCCTATAAACTTGGAAATTAATCTGTTAGTCACTTAGCTTATAATTTTAATCTCAAAAAAAACATTCTATAGATGCAAATTGATCCTTTGACTCCCTTGATAGTTAGCTAAGTCTTTTTTCAACTGCTTATCAGATGGGAGAAAAACCCAAAGGAAATCTGTTGCAAAGCTAGGCTTAGAACTCTGTGGCTGCTAAGCTCCGAAGAGCAACCTCGTACATTGGCCCCAATATACTTGCTGTTTTTTTTCTTTAATTACTTGAATAAAAATTAAATCTCTTAAGAAGGATTAAAGGTGATGAGATTGTGACAGGAAAATGGCTTCAACACATAGGTAGGAGGATGAAGAGGCCAGGGAGAAGTCATAAGGGGAACGATCAGGTCAAACTTGTTTAAAGTTTTTCAGGCTAGACTTCACAACTTCATTCTTCAGAAGGCTACTTCACTATTGAAAAGAGCTTCATACAATTGGAAATCTTTCTGAAAATAATTGTCAGTTGCTTCAGTGTCAGTTCATGGAAGCCAGTTGTGAGTGTCATTTGCATATTGCAGCTAACCATGCCAGGAAGAGAGTGCAATAAACTATAATGTTAAATGGGAACTAGCTTACTGTAATTGAATTGATATCATCTCCTATCTTCATTAAGAGCAAGGTGTGCCTATAAAAAACATTGTTGCTATTTCCATCTGGCTTTGTATTCAATATTCATCCAGTGACTAATGAAAAGATACAAACTACAAAGCACAATCTCTCCTGCCTGGCGTTTTCATTCAGTAATATGCAGAGGCTCATTAATGGATGAATTCCATTATATTAGATGGCACTCTAATGGAAAAAAGACTAGAAGAAGGTAAAACACAAAAGTCCCAGATTGTCAATTAGGTTTTGTTATTTAAAAATTAAAGATTTGATTCATTTCTACAAAATAGGTGATGTTTTCTCAAATCCAATCTCAAAATCAAGGATTTCTCCACAGAATTTCTATGACTACTGCAACTTCATATGGAATAACTTCACTCCTCAGTACCTTTTGCAATATCCCTTTCATAAATTCTGTATCCCTCCAGATGTCAGTGTTTCAGCTGTAAAAGATTAAAAAGTACTTGTCATTATTTAAACATTTTCTGAGTCTCAGAAAATGCTTAGCTAAAAACTAACTCTCAAGGCCTTCCTTTTTTCTACCTCCGGCTATTTTCAGGATTCATTTTCTTTGTTCTGAGATCTGCTTCCACCTCCCTGTCATTTGCTTTCTTCTTCCAGGGTTAAGTTTGTCATCTATTTCTAGAACTTCGTTCATTCATTTACTTACTTATTCTATGTTCCTTCCCCTTTTTTTTCTTTTTTTTCTTTTTGTCTCTCCCTCCCACGTAGCTTTCTCATCTGAAACATTTTAATAATGTTTTATCCTAGAACAAAAATGGAAATTATTTAAATGTAGCTCAAATATAGAAATGTACTCTTTAAAGAATCACAGAATTTCAGAGTTGGGAGGGACCTTAGAGGTCATCTTGCTCAATCTTCCTGAAAAGAGGTTTGTGGGTTTTTTTTAGACTATACATATTTGATACTTGGTTGAGTAAGGGTGTAAGTTAGTTGGTAGTGATAGATACAAGTGTAATGGAGGAAGGGGTAAAATGTCAAGCCCTACTCTCACTCTGATTAAAGCATTATAGAATATTAATAATCAGTCAACTAGCATTTATTAAGCTCCTACTATGTGCCAAGGTACTGTGCTAAGCCCTGGGGACACAAAAAGTTGGCAAAACCCAAATAAAACAACATAAACAACAAAAGTCATTCCCTGCTTTCAAGGATCTTGCAGTCCAATAGGGGTAGATAGCTTGTAAACAACTATGCACAGACAAAACAACTACAAGGTAAGTTGGAAATAGTCTCAAAGGGCAGGCACTAAAATTAAGAAAGACTGGGAAATGCTACTTTTAGGAATTGGTACTTTAACTAAGACTTGAAGGAAACCAGAGAAACTAGGAGGTAGAAATGAGGAGAGAGAGAATTTTAGACATGAGTAATAATAACTCATGAAAGTGCTCAAAGTTGAGAAGTGGAATACGTAGACTATATAGAAGGGAGTAGTAAGTGGGTAGAAAAAGTCTGGCTTGTGAAAAGCTTTAAAGGTTAAAAAGAAAATCTTAGGTTTGATCAATGAGGTAAGAGGAAGCCACCGGAATTTGTTGAGTTGGGAGGGGGTACATGTTCAGACTTACATTTAACAGAGATCAGTCAATAACTGGGTTGAAAGTGGATTAGATATGGAGATACTCGAAGTAGGAAGACCAACTAGCAGGCCACTGAAATAGTCCAAGTATGATATGATAAGGGGCTACATCAAGGTGGTTTCAATGTCAGAGGAATGAAGTTGGTATATACAAGAGATGTCAACAAAGACAGAAACAACAGGGTTTGAGAACTTATTGGATACGGGTCCTTAAACAGGTGGAGTCAAGGATGATACATAGGTTGTGGGGCTAGATGAATGAGAAAATGTTGGCTCTCTTGTCAGTAACAGGGAAGTGAGGGGAAGATAATGACATGTTGAGTTTAGGATGTCTATGAGGCATCCAGTTTAAGATATTTAATGGGAAGTTAGAGATGTAGGGCTAGAGGCTGGGAGAGGAGTAAGGGCTGAACAAGTAAATGTGAAAGTCATCTGCATAGAAATGATAATTGAAATTATGAGAGCTGATGAGATCACTAAATGCAATAGTATGTATTGAGAACAGAGGAGCCTTAAGGGACACTCATGGTTTGTAGGCTTGACCTGGATGGATATAGAGTAAAGGAAACAATGAGGTGAAAGAGAAACTTGGGAGAAAGTAGTTTGATGAAAATGTAAAGAAGAGAATATCAAGGAGAAAAGGGTGATTGACAGAGTTAAAGATGCAGAGAGGTCAGGAAAGATGAAATTTAAGAAAAGGATATTAAATTTTTCAATTAAGGATCATTAATATTTTGCAGAGAGTAGCATTCAACTGAATGATGAGATTGGAAGCTAGGCTGCAAAGAGTTAAGGAGTGAGAAGAAAGGAAATGGAGGCATCAATGTAGTTGGCCTTATGAAAGAGTTTAATCACAAAAAAGAGAAGTGATATGGGTTGATATCTAGCAAAGATGGATGGATCAAGTGAGAGTTTTCTGAGGATGGAGGGAGACAAGGGAATGTCTGCAGGGACTAGGGAAATACACAATAGACAGGAGATGATTGGAGATTAGTGAGAGAATAGGAATAATAAAGGGGACCTTCTGCTGGAGAAGATGGAATGGAATGGGATCACTTTTAAACAGAGAGGTTTTTTTTGGCCACCTTTTCATATGAAGTGCATGAAGGAGACAATGGCAGAAGGTATCTTAGTAATCTGAGATAAGGAACAGGGGAAAGACAAAGCTTGTGGTGAATGTTCTCAATTTTTTTCAGTGAAATATGAGACAAGGTTCTTAGCTGAGAGACTGGAGGAAGGGGAGCTGTGACAAATTTGAGGAGGGATTAAAATACTTTGGAAAACTCCATGTGGTGAGCAGGATAGTGAATCGATTAGAGAAGTGTAAGAAGATTGTGTTGCCTTAATGAAGGCCCAGTTAAGATTGTGTAACATAAACTTGCAATGGTACAAGTTACCAAGAAGTGGCATATAGCAGAAGTAATCCAAATTTCATGTTGAGCAAGACAAGATGTATGATAGGAGAAAGGGACAAAGGACTTGAGAGAAGAAATTTATACCTAAACTGGTTCACCAAGGGATCAAGGCGGGGAAGGGAGAAGATTGTAGCTAACAATTGTGGCTAGGGTATAAGGATAAAGAATAAGATTTGAGGGTTCAAGGCAAAAGGAGAGGTGTGACAACAACATATTGTGACTAAATAAGGGAATTTCAAGAGTTCATAAACATGGATGTGAAACATTTGTGGGTGATGGCAAATTCAAGGGTATGACCATTTCTATTCAAAGAGGATCAAAATGACACCATGATATTGGGGTCAAGGTACAGTGTGTTCAACTGTGCTGATCAGACTAAGGCAAGTTCTGAAGGTTCTACTACAGACTGGGCACAAATAGTCCATTTGAACATTTGGGATGGAGATGTCTCTAGATTTATTCATTTCACATTTCCTTTGAGCTACCATAGTAGCTTTGCTCATAGATCACAGAGCCTTCTTTGATTTAGGCATGCCATGCTGGGTGGTCCTATACTAGCATCTCTCATATCTCATAATTGATATTAAAGTTCTTCAAAGAGACCTTGAAAGCATCCTTGTATTTCTTTTTTTGACCTACATGTGAGCGCTTGCCTTGTATGAATTCTCTGTTAAAATAGCATTGAAACAAAATGAGCTTCCCATCAGAGTTTCTTTCTCTGCAGTAGAGTTTGAATGATTGGCAGTTCAGCTCAAGAGAGGACCTTAGTGTCTGGTACCTTATCTTGACAAGTAATCTTTAGAATCTTCCTGAGACAATTCAAATGAAAATGGTTCATTTTTCTGGCATATGTGTATCTATGGTGGGCTGAATGGATAGGTCACAGGAAATGTTGAGAAACTGGGAAATTAGGATATTAGAAAGAGTATCAATATGTATGTTGAAGTATCCTAGTATGAAAGCAGGAATTGGGGAGGAGAGAAACATGCATTAAAGAGGGAAGGAGAATGTCTTAGATGTCTGTATGCAACAGTTACCAGAATCAGGATAGGGCGATCAAATATGGAATGAATAGAACTCAGGGGATTAGAGGTTAATGAGTTATGTTGATAGAGGGAAATTCTGTAAGTGGCAACAGAGAACAAGGAGTATTCCAACTCCTTCAACACAACCAGAGAGTTGGGGGATGTGAATAACAATGCAACCAGTGATAGAAAAGACAGCAAGGAAAGTTATGTCATCAGAAGGGAGCCAGGTCTGAGAGAGTGCAAGAAGATGTCCAGCCCTTCATGAGCTCTTGAACTATAGCACCCCAGGCCCTTCCATCCTCCACTATCCACTGTCTGTCCAAATTCATGTTCTATTTCTCTGATACTATCCATCCAACTCATCCTTTGCCATCCCCTTTTCTTTTTGCCTTCAATTTTTCCCAGTATTAGGATCTTTTCCAATGAGTTCTGTCTTCTCATTATGTGGCCAAAGTATTTAAACTTTAGCTTCAGTGAACAGTCTGAATTAATTTCTTTAAGTATTGACTGATTTGATCTCCTTGCTATTTAAAGGACTCTCAAAATCCTTCTCCAGCACCAAAATTTCAAAGTGTTAATTCTGTGGCACTGAACTTTCTTCATAGTCCAACTCTCACAATTGCTTATGGAAAAAAACATAGCTTTGACTATAAGGATCCTTTGTTAGCAAGGTGATATCTACTTTTTTAGTATGTTGTCCAGATTTGCCATAGTTTTTCTTCTAAGGAACAAGCATCTTTTAATTTCATAGTTGCAGTCACTGTCTGCAATGATTTTGAGCCCGAGAATGTAACATCAACACCGTTTCTATTTCTTCCCCCTCTATTTATTAGGAATTAATGGGACCAGTTGCCAAGATCTTGGTGCTTTTGATGTCAAGCTTCAAATCAGTTTTTACACTATCCTCTTTCACCATCAAGAGGCTTCTTAATTCTTTTTCACTTTCTGCTATCAGAATGGTATCATCTGTATATCTAAGAATGATGATATTTTTCCTGGCATTCTTGAGTCTGGTTTTTGATTCACCTAGCCTGCAATTTCATATGATATACTCTGTACATAAGTTAAATAATAATAAATACAACCCTGTCATACTCCTTTTCCAATCTTAAATTAGTCTTTCCATGTTCAGTTGTAACTATTGCTTCTTGGCCCATATACAAATTCCTTGGGAGACAATACTAGTTGGCACTCCCATCTCTTTGAGGACTTGCCACATTTTTTTTTTGTACTACACACAGTAAAAATCTTTAATGTAGTCAATGAAACAGAAGTAGATGGTCTTTTTTGGAAATCTCTTGGTTTTTCCATAATCCAACAAATGTTGACAATTTGGTCTCTAGTTCCTTTGCCTCTTGGAAAACCAGCATGCTTTTCTCATAACTCGCAGTTCATATACTACTGAAGCCCAGTTTGCAGAATCTTAAGCATAAACTTGCAGGTGTGTCAAATGGGCACAATTGTTTAGTAGTTTTAGCATTCTTTGGGATTGGGCTTCTTTAGGATTACAAGAAAAACGGCTTTCAAAATCAGTGGCTACTGTTGAATTTCCAAATTTGCTAGCATTTTGAATGCAACATTTTAACAGCAGCATCTTTTAGTGTTTTAAATACTTCACAATTCTATCACCTTCATTAGCCTTATTGTTAACAATGCTTCTTAAGGCCCACTTGATTTCATTCTCCAGGACGTGTGGCTCTAGATCAGTAAGCATCATGGTGATTGCTGATGTTATTTCATGTATAGCTCTTCTGTGTAGTTCTTCTTTCCAATGTTTCTTAGTCTCTTCTACTTCTGTTAAGTCCCTAGCATTATTTTATCATGTCCCCTTTCTTGCACGAAATATTCCCTTTATAGCTCTAATTTTCTCAATGAGATCTCTTATCTTTCCTTTTCTGTTGTTCTTCTATTTCTTTGCATTGCTCATTTAATAAATGCTTATCTCTCCTTGTTATTCTCTGGAATTCTCCACTCAGTTGGATATGTCTTTCCCTTAGATGGAAGGTACAAGAAAGGAAAAGTTCCCCCCCTCCCTTTATTTTCTTTAAATTTGTTATTTATTTATTTTAACATTCATTTTTAAAAAAATGAGTCCCGAATACTTTCCTTCTCTCCTACTCCCCATCCCTTGAAAAGGCAAAAAAATATGACATCAGTTATATATGTGAAATCGTGTAAGACTCATTTCCATATTAAACATTGCCAAAAAGCAAGAAAAATAAAGTGAAAAAAATTATACTTCAATTTGCATTCAGCATCCCTCTGTTGGTGGATAGCATTTTCATCATAAGTCTTTGGGAATTATCTAGGATCATTGCATTGATCAGAGTAGCTAAGTTATTCACAATTGATAACTGTTAACAGTATTACCATTACTATGTACAATGTTCTTCTGGTTCTGCTCACTTCACTTCACATCAATTTATACGAGTCTTCCCAGACTTTTCTGAATTTCTTCTCATAGTCCAACAGTATTACATCAGAATCATATACCACAACTTGTTTAGCCATTCCCCAATTGATGAACATTCCATTGATTTCCAATTCTTTGCCACCTCAAAAGGAATTGCTTATAAATATTTTTGTACATATAGATTCTCCCCAAACCTTTTTTTAAATCTCTTTGAGACACAGACATAGCAGTAGTATTGCTGGGTCTAAGGGTATGCACTATGTGATAGTCCTTTGGGCATGGCTCCAAATTGTTCTCTGGAAAGGTTGGAACAGTTCACAACTTCACAATCAATGCATTAGTGTCCCCTCTATATCTCTTCAAGCATTTGTCCTTTTCTTTTTCTCTTATTATAGTCAATCGGATAGGTATGAGTTATTTATTTGATATTTCTTTAATCAATAGTGATTTAGAGCACTTTTTCATATGATTATAGGTAGCTTGGTAAGCTAGGTGGTACAGTGGACAAAGTGCTGGTCCTGGAGTCAGGAGGACTTGAATTTAAATCTGGCCTTAGACACTTACTAGCTGTGTGACCCTGGGCAAGTCACTTAACTTGTTTGCTCCAGTTTCTCGTCTGTGAAATGAGCTGAAGAAGGAAGTTGCAAACTATTCCGATATTTTTGCCAAGAAATCCCCAAGTGGGGTCACATAGAGTCAGACATGACTGAAATGACTCAACAACAACAAAAATAGATAGCTTTGATTTCCTCTTGTGAAAAATGCCTTTCCTAAACCTTTGACCATTTATTACTTAGGGAATGGCTCATTGTTATAATTTTGGCTCCATTTCCTATGTATTTGAAAAATGAGGCTTTTATAAAAGAAATGTGCTGAAAAAAAATTTCCCCCCTTTTCTGCTATCCTAATTTGGTTTCATTGGTTTTGTTTGTTCAAAAACTTTTTTTTTTATTTTATAGGTAATCAGAATCATCCGTCTTACTTCTTGTGATCCTCTTTATCTCTTGTTTGCTCACAAGTTCTTCTCTTATCTATAGGTCTGGCAAGTAAATTAAGAAAGGAAATATTTTAAGATAAAAATCATAGTGGAAGGAGAGTCGAGTAACTTTAGAGTGAGATCTTTGGTGAAGTGGGGGGGGAGTGGTGAGGAGGATGAAAAAAAGTCAAGGGATTTATAAATAAAACTGAGCTCTGTTTTCATCTTTTGACCTAGTATGAAGTCCCTTGGGGATAAAAAGATTATGAATTAAAGTTTATTAGTAATTCGTAATGACTTCATAGTCTATCACTATGGCTAGCCAGGCTAAGCTGAGACCACTTTTACCAATCTCTGTCCTTTACACATCTTTGATGTTTGCCATTGGTTCATTGCTCTGGGGTTGGTTCACTGCCTCCTCAATAGAGAACTAGACTCACACTACTACAAGACACTCTAGATTTCTGAGGAATAATTTAAGTGCAAGGGTGGAATTAGGGTGGGGAGGAAGCAAAGGGTACCCAGAATATAAACCCAAGTCAGCTATTGAATAGACAGTTTTATTCTCATCCATGGAAGGAATCAAACATTAATTAAGTACCTACTATATGCCAGGCACAGTGCTAAGCACTTTACAAATATAATCTCATTTGATATTCATGCCAGCCTAGTGAGTAGGTGCAAGTTTTATCTCAATTTGACAGAGGCTTAAGTGACTTGCACGTGGTTATACAGCTAGTAAGAGTCTGAGGCTAGATTTGAGCTTATCTTCCTGATTCAATTCCCAGTGCTCCATCTATGCTCCAAACCACCTAGCAATAAAGAATCACAGCATAAGAAGAATTGGTTGAAAAGCCAATTTTCAAGCCTCATTGAGACTTTTGCAACAAAACTGCTAATCAGTCATTTTACATTTTACCTCCATTCAGTAAAGTCTGATTAATGCCAAATGATCTCTATTGTTTCTGGTTTTTCTGTCTTTTATAGGTGAATCTTTCCTTCTCTAGATGTCTGCTGATGTTGCTCTAATATTTATATAGTGCTTATTATGTACCAGGTACTGTTTGCCTCAGTTTCCTCATCTGTAAAATAAGGATAACAATAGAACCTATCTCCTAGGGTTGTTGTAAGGACCAAATGAGATAATATTTGTGAAGTGCTTTCTAAATCCTAAATTACTTTGTGAATGCTAGCTATCGTCATTGGTAGAATGTGAGACTCATCATCACTTTTTTATTGTGGCTTCTTTCTACTCCAGGTACATCTATGAACTAGCTTATACACATTTTGAGGAGTGAACTGTTTGGGGATTTCTGGGGCATAACTCTTCTATAGAGTGGAATTATCCAAACCCCACTCATAGCAATTAAATATAGGTGGGGTGTTTTTTGGACAAGTCAAAGCATTCACCATGGTGGCAGACAGGGGATGGAGTGAGGTGATATGCTGGGAAGAGATATATGCTTTTTGTTTTAGTTCTTGATAAATAGTGAATAAAGAGGAAGCAGTTCATAAGCCTGATGATACATTAAAAAGCCTTTCAACTTGATTCTCCCATTGAAAGAATGCTAATTCATTAGTGACCTTAAATCATCACAATATGACAAAGCTTCATTGAACTAATAAAATAAATGTTGTTTTTTAAAAATTTCAAATCATGGATTTTGAAGTAAGTTTCTGTAAAGTTAAAAATAAATTTCAACATGCCAAGCTCTGGTATTACACAGACTAGATTCAATGTCTGTGCCTCTCCCAAGAAATATCTTTTTGGCTCATTTTGACCCCATCCAGATTTCCCTGAAAATTTCTGAATATGACTTATGTCTAGGCTCTGATGATGTGGGTAAAAGGATACTGGCTCATGTGTAATCACTTAAGGAAATATTATATATTGAATACAAGGAAGCCTCTAATTTACTCAACTGAAACGTAGAACACAAAAGGTACTCTTGGGAGCCCATAACAATTATAACTATCTTTCCCCTTTCCACAGACAATTCTTTCTTTCTACTACTGGCCTCTATCTATATATTGCTTTCCTAAGAGTTTGGAGGCTCCTCTAAAGAAAAATGAATTTAGAGAGTCTAGAGAATTGATGAGTATGATGTTGTGAGTGTGGTCAGTTCCCTGGTGGAGAGATGGCCAAGAACCAATAACAAAATAAAAATTGAACAACTTGACCTTCTCTCAGATGCTACAAAATATATGTCAATTACTCATCTTGTTACTCTGACTCCCACTTCCTACTTTCCCTTTCTCAACATCCTCCCTAGCTACTCTCCTTTGTATGTTGTCTTTCCCTATTAGAATGTCATATAATGTCTTTGGGTCTCAATTTCTCTCCCTCTCTCCCTCTCCCTCTCTCTCTCTCTCTCTCTCTCTCTCTCTCTCTCTCTCTCTCTCTCTCTCTCTCTCTCTCTCTGAAAGAGACACAGAGACACAGCGATAGAGAAATGAAGATGGATACAAAGAGACAGAGATAGAGATGACCTAAGTAATAACTAAGACCCTGTCAATAGCAATTCGATGAGCCCATGATTGCAAGCCCTAGCTGCCTATTCATTCGCTTGTGTTTGCCAGATGAGTCACATATGAACTACAACTTATAGGTTCATTTCAATGGAACATCACACATTAAAATGATAGTATCTTTTGGCCAGAGTTGAAGCTATGTCAAAAAGAAATGGCTTCCAAAAGACAACTTGATAGTTGCCCTCAGTCTTTGAAAATGGAATCGTTGTCTCCTTGCAATAGTTTAGGTAGAGTTCCACTGAGCCCATGTATAATCTGTCCTCTGGTTAGCAGCTGTAACCATCTTTTGCAGAGTCTGTCACTTGTGGCTCATTTTTTTTAACCTCAAAGGCTGTGTGATGCCTCTGTGGGAGACAAGCCACTTGATCTGTAGTTGCTGCCCCCCCAGCATGGCCTCTTATTTCCTCACCATGGTCCATGGCCACACCCTGCTGCTCGATGCTGCATTTCATTAGGTCCTTGTGATACTTCTTAGATCTCCTATGACCGAATTTGATGCTCTTAAACTTAACCACCGGCAATTCTGTAGTGATCTTGCTCTCATCTCACCTCCTCACTCATCTGGCTCAGAATGGTCGGGTTACATTATAAACCCTGGGAGGGTAAATCTATCCCAGTATCTTGTTTGTGCTTCTCTGTGCCCCTTAGGTGTTAAGAGAGACTTGTGGGTGTCACTGATGAAACTGTTCTGAGAACTGGGTAAAAAATTGTGGCAGATTAAAATCTGTAAATCCTTCAGTAAGTCAGACTCTCAGTATTTTTCGGACCTTTGTCTTGTTATAGATAATAATGCCTTGCTGGAACTATATTCATTTAGCTAGCCCTGTAAAGGATGAACCAGAGTTGTTGGCTTTCAAGTTCAAAATTGTCCAAAGCATCATTTTATAGCATACAAAGTAAACACTATTTTACAGTATAAAGCAAGGTAGCTAAATTCAATGATTGCCTTTCATTTAGTATCGGAACAACAGTAACAAGGCTGGATTAATGTTTTTTGGAGGGCAGATAGGTGCATGATTTAAGATTGGCTTTGTAATGGCATCTCTTGCCTCTTAGGTACTATGTTCTTAGACTTTTGTTCTTAGACTAAAAGAAACGTACAAGGTTCTACAAAAATAAGTCTATTGAGAGTGGGGAATGGCTAACTATTTGACAGACGAAAAGGGGGGCTCAAAAAGAGAAATAACAGAAGACTGATGAAGATAGCCAATAGATAAGAGGAAAGGGAGATCTGAGAAGGAAGGGAGGTTGACCAAACATTAGGACCCTTAAAGAGCTGAGTGCATCTGTGACAAGCAAGCAGCACTGCATTTTTGAGATAGGCATCCCTGGGCCTTCTTTTGGGAGGCAGGATAAAGGAATAATAAGACGGGCAGATGAAATAGTATCTAATGCACAATAGGGAAATGAATGTTATGATCAATGCCAATGAACCAATAAAAGTTCTGAATTCCACTTCATTTGGTCTGGTGTTTTTGGAAATAGATGGTCTATGTTGTGTCATTTGCTGTAATAGTTATCAAGTTGATTGTCAGCCACGGTGGTGTTCAAATTTTGTGAATTCGGGTGCTAATGATGAGGGTTAATTGATGGACTGCATGTGTACTTCAGTGATATCCTCACGATGTCAAGAGAAGACAATAAAGACCCCCTACATGTTGGGGAGTTCCCCTGTGGGTAGTTTATAGGATCTTATAGGCACATCGGCCACATAAGAAGGGAAGACATGAATAGGTCGCAATTTGCATTGTTGCAGGGAACATCCATGTTGATGAATTACAGATCCATTTAACTGAGTCCACATGAAGCAATTAGCTAGCTAGGTCACTGTGAAGCTTTCTGTTTATTTTTCTCTGGCTAGTAGTAGATACTTTGTTTTCTGAGGATCTTCAAAGGAATTGTTTGAGAAGCCATGATTATCTCTAAAGATAGAGAATATAGATTGTTGGGGGACTAGAAGTAGTGGTGGAGCAGCTAGGTGGCACAGTGGATAGAATGCTGGGCTTGGAGTCAGGAAGACCTGAGTTCAAATCCAGCCTCAGACACTTATTAACTGTGTGATCCTGGTCAAATCATGTAACTCGTCTGCTCCAGTTTCTTCATCTGTAAAATGAGATAAAGAAGGAAAAGGTAAAGAAAACCCCCAAATAGTGATTACAAAGAGTTGGACATACCTGAAACAAATGAACAACAATGGCAAAAGAAGTGGATTCCAACCCTGAGAAGTCTTCCAGCAAAAGCTAGGTGACCACTTGGGGATTTTGTAGAGAGGATTCTTGGTTGGATGTGGATTGCATGAGATAGTCTTTTATTTATCTTCTGAATTATGAGATCATATCATTTTGTGATTCTGTGAATTCCCTACATTGTCCTAATGAGATATGAACTGGTGATAATCCTACGCCTAGACTCTGTACAATTGTATCTAATTGGACTAGAGAAGATCCTGAAAATGTAAAAAGTGTGAACCATAAATTGTTTTGTTTAGTTGATAATAGCACTGGAGTGGATGTTCATAAAGATCCATACATACAGGACACCAAAAGATGTATTGATTCATCCTGATTATCCAGAAGAAGATCGCCTCATAGAATTAGATACATAGATCAAATGAGAAAATGTATGGAAGTACTTTGAAAACCATAAAATGCTATATAACTAGAAGGTGCAATAGGAGTATTTACTGTTATTCTTCTGTGCATACCACAGGGGGAAAATGCCTATTTTCTGAGAATGGCAGCTGTATTCTTTGCCTCTGCTACTTTCGTAGTGCTGAATAAAATATGTAACTCTCACTTATCCTCAACTGGTGCCTAAAATGGATGCTTCTGACTTCCTCAAGTCATTGCCTGCTGTTTTCTGTATGAATTTTCTTAGGCTTCATGTATTCTTAATCAAAATGGAATATATCCACTGTCACTCAGTGTCCCTTAAGCAAGGACCCATGAGATAAATTCCTTCTTGAATCTGAATCCATAAAGAAGTCTGTTTCTGCAGAGGGACGTGCTTTTTTTCTTTTGTTTGGCAATGAAAACTATGTAACATACTCTATTCCCCTTTTTGCCTTAGCTTTCCAGAAACTCTGAGCCACAATGAGGGTCCAGCTATGCTAATTAGCTCTTTTCAGGTGCCTGATAACATTACTCTCTCTGCTCACTTCAGGTGCTCTCAGTTTTGAGGGATTTTTAAAAAATCCTTGACTGTCCTATTTTAAATGATGTATACCTGTGAAAGTCAAATGATTTCCAAAGCAGGTAGGATATAATTAATAAATACATAAATAAATAGGGGAAATATGATTTGTAATATTGAATCAGGCCTGCTTAGCTCTAGTCTAATTATACATACTTAGAGAAAGTTATAGAAGATGATGTTGTAGAATGGAACGAGTATTGGACTGATAATAAGGAAACCTCTGGTTTAGTCCTAACTCTGGCCACCTTTAACAAGTCATCAATCAATCAATCAATTAATTCAATGAGCATGCATAAAGTGTCTACCATGTGTCATTCACTATATTGCTTGGTTGGGATATGGGGACAAAAACAAAATAATCCAAATAACCCCTCCGATTCACAGTTTCCTCTTTATGGAAATGAAGGGGTAGACCATATATCTGCTAAGGTTCTGTATAGCAGTAACACTCTCTGATCATAGTTTAGGACTCATGCACGGTGGAATCAATCACATTTTGGCTTTTTTCCTAAGCAACTCCAAAATAATTTTATTTTTACCAAATAGTGTATAGTAGTGTACAAATTAGCTGGGCTAAAGTGAAATAATTAGATGTATTGACTTAATAAAGCTTACTACATTTACATCTTAAAAAATGATAGGAAATATGTTCTCTTTTTGCTGCAGTCATTTTTTTTATGCTATGCTGCATTGAATTAACCTAATTTTGGCACACTTATTTTGGCTTCATCATGAAACACCTCAGTATATTTATCAAATTTCATTCTTCCCTCAATGGGGAAGAGATTTCCAGGCTCAATGGCAGTTAATAATCCCCAAAATGGAATGTATAGGGGAATGTTTTGTAGTCCAATGAAGATGCCCAGATCTTACAAGCTCACTTGAACTTCTTATGAAGGTCTTGGTATAGCCTTGCATCAAAAGGTTTCATCAGTAAAAATTAGGCTTTTCCAGTTTTCACTAATAAAATCTTTGTATTGCTTTGCGTGTGACAATTAAAGAAATTACTTCAAAGAAAAATTTAGCAGCGGTTATTTACGTCTTCCGACTTCTGGAGCTTATAACACACTATAAAGAAATGAATGACAACCTCTTGTTTTCCTTTTTATAAATTGTTTTTTTTCAATTAATAAAAATTCATTTTTCATCTCTGCCAAAGCATCTATTGAAAAAACTAGCCAAAAGAAAAATTAAACACTTTGTAATAAATAAACATAATTAATCAAAACGAAGTCCCGCATTGGCCATGCTCAAAATTAGCATCCCATCCTGCATACTAAGTCCATTATCTTTCTGACAGGAGGTAGATAATAAACTTTGTCATTGGTTCTCCAGAATCATATGTGGTCATTGCACTGATCAAAGTGCAATGTCTTTCAAAGCTGTTTGTTTTTAAAGACTGTTACTTTTGTTATTATATAAATTGTTCTTCTGGTTCTGTTCGCTTCACTCTCATTCAGTTTATCCAAGTCTTCCTAGATTTCTCTACAACTATATCCCACGTCATTTCTTGAAACACATTAGTATTACATTATATTTTATACCACAATTTTTCAGTCATTTCCCAATGACTGAAAAGGTAGTCCTTTAGTTTTAAGTTCTTTGCTGCCACAAAAAGTACTGATATGAATTTTTTTATATAGTATCTTTTCTTCTTTCTTTGATTTATTTATGGAAAGAGGCCTAGTAGTGGCTGGGTTAAAGAGTATGCATAGTTCAGTAGCTTTAGGGCCACACTTGCAATCTGCTTTCCCGAATATCTGGTCCAATTCATAATTTCCTCCAACATTCTATTAGTATGAAGCTGTTGTTTTTTATTGCTCCTTCCACAATTGTCATTTTCTTATTTTGGCAAGTTTGTCAATTTTGTAGGTGTGAAGTAGAACCTCAGAGTTGCTTTAACTTGGTTTTCACCAATTATTAATATAACACTTGCTACTTAGGCCTCCATTGTCTAAAGGTTAGGTATGTTACATTTCATCCCTCCATCAGCATTCTCCACTACCCTTAAGGGAAATTGTGGAATGTCTTAGTTCTCTTCCATTGACTCCAGCCTCAGCTGATGGTGATTCCTTAAGTATGGAGGTGGGGGTCACCTGTATCCCAGTTTCATTTAGGAACTAACAGTCAAATTAATTTTTACAAAGTAATAATTACTTCAAAGTTAAAATAACAATATATAAATAAACTCTACAATAAATGGGAGACATTTTCTCCTCTCCTCCCAATTCGCCTCAGTTTTGGAGCAGTGGGAAGGGGATTAGGTTCACAACTTAGCTCAGTTTCTATAGAGTGCAGTCACACACTCCAAGTCCAAAATCCACCTTAGGCTTGAGTCCCAGATATTCTGGCTTCTTTGACCTTCTCTGTTCATCTGGCTTGTTGCAACATCCTGCCTGGAATCCTGAATCCAAGGTCACTCCGACTTGAACTCCTAGGACCAGTGAGAATTATAGCCTGCACCTGAAAATGAGAAAGATGAACAAAAATGGAGACATCTCTGGTCCATTTCTTTTACCACTGCATAAAAGAAGAGAAGGGGAGGAAGGTATACTTCCTTTTCTCTTCAGTTCATGTTATCTGTGCTATGGGAGAACTATGCATAATGCTCTGGATGCATCAGGAAAGAATATATGGGAAAAAGAGATAGACTTTACCATTCTGGAAGTTTTAAAACATGCAGTCTGTTCAAGATAATCAAAGGAGGTTACTTCTGTCTATATAGTAGGGAAAGAAGGGAAATAGTGGCTCTATGTTAGGTGATTTGGGTACTCTTCAAGCACAAATTCCATTATATAAAAAGATTTGGAGCATTTTTTCACATAGCTAGAGACAGTTTTAGTTTTTTCCTCTGAAAACTTCCAGTTTATAACCTTTGGCCACTTATCAATTGGGAAATAGATCACATAATAGATCTGAATCAATTTCTCATGTAGATATTGGAAATTAGAGCTTTAGCAGATGAATTTGCACATTTCCCCCTCAGTTACTTATTTCTATTCTAACTGTAAATGCATTGATTTTGTTTGTGCAAAACTTTTTAAATTTTATGTAATGAAAATTGTCTATTATCACCTGTGATTCTCTCCTTTCCTTGTTTACCCATGAACTTTTTCCCTATCTATAGATTTGAAAGGTAAATTCTTCCTTACCATTCTAATTCATTTGTGATGTGAGCCTTTATTTCTAAATCATGTATCCATTTGGAACTTATCTTAGCATATGAAGTGTGAAGTGCTTATCTAAACCGAATTTCTGCCAGATTTATAGTTCTTTTCCCCCGCAGTGGTTTTTGTCAAATAGTGAATTCTTACTTCAGTAGTTAGATCTTTGGCTTTTTTGAATATTAATTTACTATATTCACTTCCATATTACATGTCCCTAATCTGTCCTATTTATCTACCTCTTTAATTTTTAACTAGTCCCAAATAATTTTTATTTTTTCTGTTTTGTGGTACAATTGTGATCTAGTTCTCCTAGGGACCATTCCTTCCTACTTGTTTTCCTGTGAAGATTTATTAAACTATTTCATAGTAGTAATTTGTCAGTTCTTGGTGGTTTTTTAATTTCTTTTTAAAAAATATTAATTATTTTTAGTTTTCAACGTTCACTTCCATAAGATTTTGAATTCCAAATTTTCCCTCTTCCCTCTCCTCCCTCCACCCCAAGACAGCATGAAATCTGATATAGGCTCTACATATACATTCATATTAAACATATTTTCACATTAGTCATTTTATAAAGAAGAATTATAGGCAATGGGAGGAATCACAAGAAAGAAGAAACAAACAAACAAAAAAGAGAGAGCAAATGGTATGCTTTGATCTGCATTCAGATTCCGCAGTTCTTTTTCTGGATATAGGTAGCACTTTCCATCATGAGTTTCTTGGAGTTGTCTTAGATCCTTGCATTGCTAAGAAGAAGTATATCAAAGTTAGTCATCGCACAATGTTGCTATTACTGTGTATAATGTTCTCCTGGTTCTGCTCACTTCACTCAGCATCAGTTCATGTAAATCTTTCCAGGTTTTTCTGAAGTCCATCTGCTCATCATTTCTTATGAAACAATAGTATTCCATTACATTCATATACCTCAACTTGTTCAGCCATTTGCCAGTTGATGGGTATTCCCTCAATTTCCAATTCTTTGCTACCATAGAAGGCGCTGCTTATAAATGTTTTTGTACATGTGGGTCCTTTTCCCATTTTTATGATCTCTTTGGGATACAGACTGACAAGTGTTATTGCTGGGTCAAAAGGCATGAATAGTTTTATAGCCTTTTAGGAATAGTTCCAAATTGTTCTCCAGAATGGTTGAATCAGTTCACAACTACATCGGTGTTGTTATTTTTTTTTAAATTCTAATAGCATTTTTCCTTTGCACTGCAGTTCAATTGATCTTGTTTTATGGTAGGTATGCATAATCCTTAAAATCTTTGATTTCTCCATACCAACAGTTTTTGCAAAGTCTAACAATAATTGAGATATCTTCTTTAAGATATACAACTTTTTATGGGGTAATGTCATTCTTAAAACAACAGCAACAAAAACACAGAATTAAGCCAATAACAAAGGAGAGCAAAGAAAGTTGTGTGTGTGCACAGAATCTAGAAATCAACTGACAGAATGAATTAAAATTGGCCCAATCCAGTTTTATCTGGTCAAGGTCAGATTTTATCTCAGACTAGTTTCATTATAAGTACATATGCATGATCATGCCTGAACCAACTGCAACCATAGCAAAATTATTCATTGCCTTAGTTAATTCAATATAGCTGTAACCTGCTTTAAGTTGTTGCACCTGTCTTGGGATTGTGTGTCCTTCATGCCTCAACATACCACAAGGTGAATTCTGCTAATTAGCTCAGGAGTGCTTCCGACTAAGCAAGAGGTTGAAAAATCATTCATACATCTATTACAGGAGTAAGAAGTCACTATTAAAGAAAAATACTGCTGGAAAACTGGAATTCTGACAGAAACTAAGTAAAAATCTCATACTATATATCAAGGTAAGTTCCAAATGGATAAATGGCTTAGACATAAATGGTGATCTTTGGATAGGGAAGGAGTTAATGATCAAAGAGACTGAAAGAATCATGGAAGATGAAATTGATGGTTTTGATTATATAAAATTAAAATTTAAAAGTTTTACATAAATAAAAGCAATGCAGTTAAGATTAGAAAAGAAAAAGGTAATTGGGAAAATATTTAGTAAGTTTCTCTGATAAAGGTCTCATATCCAAGGTATACATAAGGAATTGATTCAACTATAAAAAGAGTAAGAGCCATTCCTCATTTGATAAATGGCCAAAGATATGAACAGGAAGATTTCTAAGGAAGAAGTCCAAAGCGTTGATAACAATATGAAACAATGTTCCATTTCATATCCATCAGATTGAGAAAGTTGACTAAAGGAGAAAATTATAAATTTCAGAGGTTAGAAGAGGGCTTCAGTAAAACAGGAACATTAATGCACCATTAGTATAGTTGTGAATGGGCACAATCATTTTGAAAAGAAATTTGTACTGTGCCCTAAAAGTTACTAAACTGTAAATACCCTTTGACCCAATGATAACAATTACTATACCATACCCTAAACAAATCAAAGAGAGAACAATCTTATGTGGATGAAAATGTTAATGAGAGCTCTTTTTTTTTATGATGGCAAAGAACCAGAAACTAATAGTATATCCATCAGTTGGGTAATGACTGAACAAATTATGATATACAAATATGATGGCATACTAATATGTTTTAAGAATCGATGAAGAGAATGGCTTTAGAGAAATCTGGGAAGAATTGTATGAACTGAAGCAGAATAAATGGAACTTGGGGAATAATATGTATAGTCGCAACAATATAAAGACAAAAAATGTTGAAAGACATAAGAGCTTTGATAAATACAATGACCTTTTTAAAGAACTGATAATAGAGCATGCTGCTCATATCCTGACAGAGACATGATAGATTCAGGAAGCAGATTGAAACATATATATATATGTATTTTTTTTTCATTTTAAACATTCATGTAAAATTTATTGAACGGTAATGCTGTCATGTGGTTTTGTGTTTAGTGGATCTGGTCAAGGATTCTTCAGACCACATACTAGTACAGGTCTGCTTTCCCCTGGTCTGGTGTAGCAAAGGGGCTAAGCCATGCTATAGAGAATGGATGGCCAAATACCGCTTTCATGTTCATCCATTTTGTTTTTTTTTTAGCCCATCTTCTCTCTTCCTTTTTCAATTGTTCTATTCCTGTTTCATTCGTGCAGATGGAGTGTACCTGGGTCCCAAACATTACTGATGTGAAGATGAGGAAAAGGAGGGCTTCAAAACACAGCAAAATGAGGAGAATCACTGTGGTGGGTGGGTGAATGAGCTGCATTCTGTCCAGTCTTCTTCAAAGCAGTATAGGAAATGAAATCCCACCGTGATGAGAGCATGCAGGGATATGAGAGCTGTATACATTGTAAATAGTATGAAGTCCTTCTGGTTGTTCTTTCCCACACAGTTATTAGCCCAGGGACAGTGGTGATCCATCTTTTGGATGCATCTATTACAAACACTGCAGTGATGGGCTCTGTCAGGTTTGATGCTACAGCACTTTGGACACTTGTACACTACTTGCCCTGGCTTCAACTGTAAACTTTCGATGAATACTTTTGTGGCATTTCCTTTGGGCACTGCACCTGGATCTGTCGGCATAGCCCGGAAGTGAGAAGTTAGAGCCAGGAAAGCAAGACTGTTGAATACTACTCCATTGATTGCACTATAAATATAGTTTCTTGATGGAATCAGCATGATGAAGGGGACCACAAAATCTGCGTATATGACCAGGAGCCAGGTGATGACAGCACATGCAATACCACAGCCATCTCGGATAAACCACATGGTTCCCAGAGAGCCCGGGTGAGGAGGAGGGATACATTTCTCTGGGTGGAGGTATTCAGGTTTCGTCTCAATATCTCTGAAGCAGTGGATCGGGGAAAACATCATAGGCTTTTATGTCCATACTTGCATCCAGACTCTGGGGCGGGGTGCAGGAGCAGCCCATCGGGCTCCCAGGCAGGCAGCTGAAACATATATATTTTAATATTATCAATGATGGAATTGTTTTGCTTGACCATGAAAATTTCTAATGAGGGTTTTGGTTTTCTTTCTTGTTCTAATGGAAATGTGAGTACAAGAGGGAGAGAAAATAAATTTTTGTTAATTGAAAAAAATCAGTTAATTTTTTTTAAAAAAGAATGTAAGCTCCTTTTGAATAGGGACTTTGTTATTGTTTGTAATTTTATTCCTAGTGCTTATTACAGTATTGGGCACATGTTCAGTTATCTCAGTTGTGCCTGAGTCTTCATGACCCCATTTTGAGTTTTCTTGGCAAAGATACTGGAGTGGTTTGCCATTTCATTCTCCAGCTCATTTTACAGATGAGGAAACTGAGACAAACAGGGTTGAGTGACTTGTCCTGGGTCACACAGCTAGCATCTGAGGGATTTGAATTCAGGTCTTCCAGGCCTGGCACTCTATCTTCTGTGCCACCTAGCAGCCAGTAGGCACTTAATAAATACTTCTTATTCTTTAACTTAAAAGTAGAAAAAGAATTCTAACTCATGGAAAAATCTATTCAAATAAGTGAACTGAGGTCAGTTTGCCAGGAAACCACTCTAGTCTCTGAATTTGCAGTTAGTCTGGTATATTGCCAATTCCTAGAGAAACCCCAAGAATCCTTATATCCATTGACTTTCTAAATCTATGTGATTGTATTAAGAGAGCATTTCTGATGTTTTCTGAGAAAACAATATGGGGAGTTTACTCTTTCCAGGAATCATACTAGTGCTCATCCATGTTGGGACTAGCCCCTAAGGACTTTGGTGTTCAGAAGTAATCTCAGTGTAGCAAAAAAATTATTTGGAGGTAAGGGAGGGAGAGGCACAAATATCAGGAATTAGAGTGGTGCTAGTCAGGGTCAGGTGCTGTTAGTTTTTGCTATAAGCACACCCAGTTCTAAAGTTGTCTGTCCCCTACCTTCACAGCATGACAGCTTTTAGACAATCCCCTAAATATAGAGTGTCTCACAAGTTTTAATGCAGTTTTATTCCTTCAACTAGCAGCCATTTTCTTAAAAATATCCAAAATAAAATTATCCTGCTGTAGGAAGGATTAGAAATCTTTTTATCCCTGATGAATCTCCCCCCCAATTACTCCATTCACTAATACCAATACCTTATCTCCATTCCTAACCCCTTCCTTTTGTAGATCTTTGTTTGATCTTATTAGATTAGCTAGACCCTAGGGAAGAGGGAGAATTGGGATATGAGTCAAATAATAAAGAAGAGAATAAGGGTGATCCCCCCGACTTAGTGAATCACTGCCAAAGGCCCTGACATGAGCAAAAGTCATAGCACTTGGATGCTAGGAGAGAGAGAAGAGCAAGTGATAGTTATTCACTATAACATAGCTTGAAATTGAAGTTAGAGACTTGTTTGATTACACAAGAAAGGATGACTCAATGTCACCTAAACAGAACTTTGGAATGAGAGAACTGAAGCTATGGGACCTTGACTTACAACATGGTTCAATAGAACAAAGACAGCTTCATATGGATGTGTATTGACCTATAAACACTTAGAGTTGAAACAAAGCCATCAGGCCATATGGATAACCACTATAAAAGTGATATCCTAGGGAAGTTACTATGCACCATTTTCTGTGTAACGGCAAAATGAAGAACTCTGCAATGGGGATGTGCCACAGGAGGACAGTGGGGCTGGGAAATGAGGTACAGGAGATGAAACTATAGCTGTACTATGGTGTAAGTGATAGGAGGAAGCTAGAAAAGACAGTGAGCAGGGCTTCCAAAAATCAAGCACTTGGTTATTTTTTAAATTAAAATTTTTCCAATTGTATATAAAAATATTTTAACATTTTAAAAAAGTTTGAGTTCTATATTCTCTCCTCCTTTCCTCCTCTTCCCCCTCATTGAAAAGACAAGAAATTTGATATAAATTATACATGAAGCACTTTGTTCTTGATTCTATTAACATAGATTGGGCCCTCTTTCCTCATTTTTAATAGCCATGACCCATGTTCACCTCAGTCTTCTTGAATCCATAGGAGGCATTGAACAATGAGGATGGAGAAATGGAACCACTCATTTTGCTGAAGCAAAATCCATGGCTGTACTGTAAGAAACAGAGACCAGATAGACCTCTGGGGGAAAAGACTGACTGTTATGGGGAGAAATCTTGACATTGTGTGGTCTTAGATGTGGGTGCATTCTGTGCTCATTAATTTGAAGATACAATTGTTTTTATTTTTAGCTTTGTTAGACTGCACATTTGTAAAATGAACTGAGTGCTACCCGCTAGGAGGAATACTACATATTCCCAGTGTCCACCTTACTGCAATCAGTGTGGCAAAGATGTGAGAGGTCTCCAAGATGTGCTTGAGTCTTTAGTCTCAGAACTGAATCTGGGTTCATTATTCCATGGAAATTTTGACTCTAAAGTTAGCAGTGAATATCTGTGACACATCCAGTGATAGCTTATCAGCTCTTATCCTAATTAATCTTGTAACTACATTTTGACATGAATCAATTTTCTCCTTGAAACACTGTGCTCCCTAGTCTTCATGTCATGATTTTCTGGATTTTCTCCTTTATTCTCTCATTATCTAGCATTTATGGGTGATTAAAAGTTTGCAAAGTGCTTTCCGTATGTCATCTCCTTTGAGCCTCACAACTATCCTTTGAAATAGGTGATATTATTATTGGCATTTTACAGATTAGGAAACTGAGACTGAGAAGGATTAAGTGCTTTGCCAAGAATCACAAGCTACTAAGTGCCTGAGGCAGGATTTGAACTTGGTTCTTCCTGACCCCGAGTCCAACATTCCACCTACTGTGCCTCTTAATTGCCTATTTCTCATTACTCATTCTTCATTTTTCTCTATCAATCTCTTCTGAGCCCCAATCTGTAGCTAATTTCTCTATAGTCACTTCTTTGGAGAGGCGACTTATGATTTTTCTCAACCACGATTTTTGTGTGTATGACTCTCGAGTGTACATTTGGAGCATTGGCCTTTAACCTGAGGTGCTATCTACAGAACATCTGTATTTAGATGACCAGATGAAGCACAAAATGTTATATCGAACTGCAATCATTGGCGATGTCATCATCACTCTCTCAAAGTCCTAACCATTGGATCCCTAGTTTCTTCATTAAACTCTTATATGAAATCATTGACCAAATGCTACGAAACTCTCAATCCTTGTGATACTTCTTAGATTTGGCCCTCTTATTTCCTTTTTTTAAAACATTCACCACCCTCGTCAATCCCTCTTCACTTCAGTCTATGTATTGGTCCCCTTTTCTTCAGCTTTACCTTCAAGAGCCTCTACCAACTAAGTGGTACTGTCTACTTAATCAAGCCATCTCTTATTAGTATCAGTACTCCTTAATATACCCCTTCCATTCCCTTCATGGTGGTCTCCTTACTGACATTAGCATAGACCCATTTCACTTGGACTGTTCTTGTTCTCCCCTCTTGGAATGCTCTGCCAACTCTTATTCATCACTATCATTTTCTTCAAAACCCTCAAGGCTCACTTCCTCTAAGAAGCCTTCTCTAATTAAATTCAAATCAAATTACTGTCTTGCTTTGCTCAGCACTTTTACACGGTTACTACTCAATTATTTTTAACTGCTTGTGTAGTCTTAATTGTAACATATAATTTAGAATGAGGTCTTTGAATCCAACCTCTCATTTCACAGAGTAGAAAACTGAGGAGCAGATAGGTTAAATAACTTTCCACAAGTATTAAAGGGAAGATATGGGATTTGAACCCAGATCTTTTGGATCTAAATTCAGTGTTCTTTCCAGCATATCACACAGTTTTAAAGAAATTATTTATTTTGCCTAGACTTTGAGCTTCTTGAAAGCAAGAACTATGCTTTTTTTCATCACTGGTATAGAGTAGAATACCAATACCAAGCTACATATAGAATAGGCTACTTATAAATGATTTTTAGTTGAGTGAATTAAAAAATGATGTTATTCAAGTTCGTGTTTCATTTCATTGAATTAACCATTTAATTCAGTCAAATGATGGGGCAATACTGTCAAGCAGTCTGTTGTCTCTGCCTACAATCCTGAACTGCTGAATGCTATTGCAAAAAATGTCATACCACTGTACCAGCTGGCTCCATGACAATTTCTTTCCTTCTAATTTCAAACTGGCTCTCACAGTTGTACAGCCAACTTCTTTTCCTTCCTTATTGACTCTGTATTCTGCTTTCTTCAATGAATATTTCAAATGTTCTGTTCTCCTTTTCCCCTCTCTCATTACTTTCTGTATTCAATCATTTCCAAGTCTTGTTGATTTTACCCCTATGATATTTCTCAAATCCCTCTACTTCTTTCCATTCACATGAGTATCATGATTATTTCAGGACCTTACCATTTCTTTCCTAGACTACTACAATAGTGTCTTATGCAGGGTGTATGGGCTGTTCAGGGAGGAGTAGCACTTCTGGTATGAGGGCTTGCTGGACCCTTCTCAGGGCTTCTTGTATACATTTGGTTTCCACCTGTCTCCAAACTCTTACCTGTGGCTCCAAGAAGCTATAGCATACACAGCAGCTACACTCCAATAAAACCATCTTGGCAGATGGGCTAAACCAGGTTGACAGACCTCAAGCCCATTGGTGAGTTGAAGGATATTTACCCAAAGCATGTGAAAACTTCCCCTAGTGAAAAGGGTAGATGACAACAATTTGTTCCAAAAGCTATGAAACCAACTGAAGCAGGCACTATGGAACACCAGAGCTTGGTCAGACATCAAAGATGTCAAGGTCATCTGCTGCATCCTGGGCCATCACCAGTCATCTTGACATTTATCTTGCCCCTAGACTTTGATGACTGGAAGAAAGAGTGAGGCTGATAATTTTGTGCACCTCTGCCTCACTTAAATCCAATTCACCCACAAGTCAAGATGTCACCCTATGTTATTATTGGTCCTCTTTGAAAATGAAGGACGAACAATAACAATCTCTTATGGAGTCTCCCTTGGCTCAGTCTCTCTCATCTCCAATTTATCTTCCACACAGCTGTTGAAATAATCTTCCTAAGACAGTGGTGTGACCATGTCACACTCTGACTTCAAAGCTTTCAGTGGGTCTTTATTGGTTATAGAATAAAATTTGAACTCCTCAGCCTGACTTTTACAGCTTTCAATAATATAGACACCAGGATTATAGTATACTACTCGTCTTCATGAAGACATATTCCAGCCAAACTAACTCCTCGATCTTATCTAAACTCACCATCCCATCTTCTGCCTCGTGAATTAAAACAAACCATTTCTCATCTCTGCTTTTCCAATCCCTTTTATTTTGTCATTGCTTAGCTCAGGAGTCACCTCTTCCAAGTAGTCTTCCTAAATCACCCCAGTTATTAGCGATCTCTCTTTCCTCAATTTTTCTTGTACCATGCATATTAATGTATTGGAAAATGTGGTGAAATATATGACTGGCTTGCCATGTGGTAAGAGCAAGAGATAACAGATGTACAGCCTATAGTCTCCTTTGGCATTTATGTGACCTCAAATCATCCAGAGGAAAACCCTTGATATTTTGGGTACACCCCCTGTGGGGGCTGTTTAGGAAGGCATGGACAAGAGTTATGCAGAAAGAGGAGTTATTAGGTTGTTAATTGTGTCATTAGAGAAAATAACAACATTAATATGATCATAGGAGCACAGAAAAATCAAAGTATATTTAATCTCTTTGGGGACTATTTTAGAGGCAGCTAGACCTGGAGACATGAAATCCTGAGTTCAAATCTCATTATAGACAATTACACTTATGTGGATGCTAGGCAAGTTACATAACCTCTGTTTGCCTCAGTTTATTCATCCATAAAATGGAGATAATAAATAGCACCTACCTCCCAGGGCTTTTGTAGGGATCAAATGGGATAATAGTTGTAAAGGGCTTAGCACAGCGCCTGCCTTGTAAGATGCACTTAATAAATGCTTGTTTCTTTCCTTCCTTCTCTTCTTGTTTCTAGTGCCTAACACAATGCCTTGTGCATTGTAGGTTTTTAGTAAGTGTCAAATTTGATTCAATTCCACATGCATCTATTAAGCGTTCATTAAGTGAAAGCTACTCTTTTTTTTTTGGCCTCTAGGGATACAAAAGCAAAAATTAAAGTAGGTACTATCTTCAATGAGCTCATATGTATTGCATTTACTTGATAAATATTTTCCCTGCATTGAGTCATTCACTTATTTCATGAAATTGGCTAAACAACCTGCTGGTTTATATAGAATCAAACTAAAGATTCGGTATCTGAAACCTCACTTCTGTTTCATAGCAATGATATGTGTGGCTCGGTATTTAACCATAATTCTTGCTTTCTAAACCTCCAGTGAAGTTGCAAAACATCAATCACTCTTGTTCATAAGTGCCTAGCTTAAATATCTCCTGCTATAAAGATATCTTCATGATTTACAGGGTTTTCTGTTTGTAAAGTATCACTTATACAAATACTGGGATTTGTGAAGTAAGAAAAGAGAAAGATACTCACCTGACTGTTAATGAGGTTTATCTTTTGATAGATCTTAAAGTGAGATGAAAACTTGAATTTATACCCAAGGGAGGGGGGGATGATTTCAAAGCTTCATGAGAGTCTCCTGTCCTAATGGTATTCCTGAAACATGTTATTTTCTATATATAAAAATACACTTCAATTTTTCATTGCTAAACTATCGATGAGCAGGCTGTTTTCTAAATGAATTCATAACTAACAGAAAAGAGAGCTTGAGGAGGTAATTATGAAAACATGACTAGGGGCAGAAATTTTCTTCCATCTCTGACAGTGGGGATTTCTTTAAAGAGATTCATCCAGTGAATATATGAAGAAAGCCAAATGAAAAAACGATATGAGGATATAGAAATATCTTCTAATTTTTCTTATTTGTTTGTGTGGTGATTAAACAATTATAATTCTTGCAGAGATTCTTGCAGGGTTATTGTCATTACAAGGAAGCTGTAAGTACATTTCTAAACCAAGAATTATGCTAGTTATTGTAGAATATGCCAGCTCTCAAGAGGCCTGTCTCCATGCCCCCTCTGGGGTGTTCCACTGAAATCATTTCTGGTTTAGTAACCAAATCACAATTAATTGAAACAAGCATCTCAGTGGAACCCCACAGCATGTTCTGGAGTTGGGTGTGAAACCTCACATGATTTTACTTTGATATTTTGGACTCAAATGTAACCTTGGGGCAGAAACCACCATTTTCAGGAGATTGAATAGCAGCAGAGAGCTCCAGCAGAGAACTCCAGCTGGCTGAAGTTAGTCAGCAACATTTATTGAGTGCCTACTGTGTGAAAAGCACTAAGCACTGTGGGAGGGGAGAACACAACAGAAATAGAAGGTCCCGTCTGTCTCCTCCAGAGCTCACAATGTGAGTTGGGAAGACAGGAATACACATATGGAAAGCTATGGCAGAGCACTTTCCCCAAGCGGTGCATCAATGATCACAAATTAATGGAGTTCACACATGCACACAGACACAGACACACCATGAGTACATGACTGCTAGAGGAGGTAGGGAAGATTGGTCCTAAACCACACCCCCCCCCAACTCCCTTGTGAGTCACACCTATGAAGAGAGTCTTTAATCCAAGGCTGGCCTCCCTTGCAGAGAGCTCTTTTGCACATCTTACATTTGTGAAACCAGGAATGAGCCCTTTTGACATGGATTGCTTCACACTCCAAAATGACACCAGAAATAATTCCCTGGGGATGGCCTTGAAAGTATAAAGTCTCTTGCAGGCAAATTTCCACCCTGAGGCAGAGACTGAATGGTAAATATTTACCAAAGACAATTCCTGTCTCCTTCTTGTTTTCTTTCCTCACAACCTCTATTACATCTTACTACCTTTACACTTGACTTTAGAGTATAGTTGCCCAGTGCTGTTAGTCAAATATGACATTTTGGAATCAAATCTCTTGCTTTGGGGCATAAATCATTGATGGAAAGAGCAAGAAATAAAAGGAAGGATTAATTTCTTGCCTTGCTGTTGGATGGCTCATACTTAGGTTTTAAAGATCTCTCTTTTTTTTTTTTTTAACACAGCAATACAAAAAGAAAGTGCAGCATTCGTGATAAAGACTGCACAGGCAGAGGATTTGGGTAATGATTCAATTTGTTCTTGTTTCCTATAGGACTCAGCTTGAAATACTGATTTTATGTTGCTTGTTAGACAATCAAATCAGTGGCTGTGAAAGTCTCTTGTCAAAATGAGAATATTCTATGTAGTAAAACAAAGGTATGATGGGAGGAAAATGTTTATCGTTCCCGAGCATGCCGTTCCTCCACACATACCCCAGTACCTCAAACATAGATGCACAGTCCTAGCAACCATCTCTGAAAACGGCCTATCAAAATTTATGATAACTCTCCATGCATGTTGGAGACACGCTTAGACAGAAGGAAAGCATTGTGGTAGCTTTGCCCATAAATGTGGAAAACTCATTTGTGCGCATGTTCAACCATTTTTAATGTACTGAATTAGTTGATTCAAATTTGGGCTCCTTCATGCTGAGCTTATGATATTCAATGGTTAGAAAGACAAAATCACAGTTGCAGAATTTCAGAGTTGGAAGAGATGGCATATATCATTCTTTCAAACAAGTATTTATCATTTCTACCCTGCTAGATAGAACACAAAGGCAAAAAAAAAAAAAAACCAAAAAAACTCTTAAGAAGCCCCACAAAATCTATCCCTGCCCTCAAGGAGGTTACATTCTATTGGGGAAATTGGAAGATATTCTAATCTCTATTTGAAAAGAAATGCTCTTTCTAACTTACCTGGTATATAGTTATCTAGCCTTTGTGGCAGGGGTGAGGAACCTGCAGCCTTGAGGCCCTCTAGGTCCTCAAATGTAGCCCTTTGACTGAATCTGAACTTCACAGAACAAATCCCCTTACTAAAAGGATTTATTCTTTAAAGGTTGGACTCAGTCAAAAGGCCACACCCAGGGACCTAGAAGGCCACATGTGGCCTCAAGGCTGTAGGTTACAGCCTTGAATTCTGGGGGAAATCTACCCCTTCCTTTCACTTTTGGATAGTATTCCATTCTTTAGGATGATTCCTATTGTTAAGAAGTTTTTCCTTCAAGCATTAATAAAAACCAAACATTATTAAAATGCTCTATCCATTTATACTTTCCTTTTATTCCATCCCTGCTAATGCTTCTTTACATCTAAACTTATTCTTCCTTCTGAATATGACCTCTAATTCCTTCACTTCCTGATCTAACTATGCTTTCTTATGTATGTTTACTGGCAGCAGGAAATGAGCTAGTAGATAAAAAAGATTAAAATTTAAAGAGATGGGTATGATTTTGGGTAACACCTGGAAGAAAAAATGGGATGGAATAGAATAAAGAGTAAAACTACACAGATAGGCCTTGGCAAAGAGAATGGACACATCTTTGTCGGAGACTGAAGTAAAAAAGGGAGAAAAGTGTTTCTGTGTGTGTGTGTGTGTGTGTACACATGCATGATTGCCAAGGGTTCTGAGATATATGGTAAAGAGAACACAGTACTTGTGTATGTAGAGCTCAATTTTCTCAGTGGAGAGGAATGGATGAGTATAATATGTGAGTCTTGAGGAAAGAAGAGAATTTTTAGAATCATCTTAACAATGTTTAATAGAGATGTAATTAGGGGAAAATAAAACAATCGCCTTGTAGCAATGGCAGCCTATTTGAAATTAACCATAAATTTATAGCAGACCTAGAAAGCAATGATGTGTGACTTTCTTCAGTAGCATGTGAGTTGAACTGAAAGATGATGATGTTGGGGGTAATCAAGGCATATCTAGGCATAGTGGACAACAGAACAAGGGCACAAAAGTCAAGAGAAGAAAACCAATAAAGTTGAACTGGTTGACTATGGGGTCAAGATTGTAAAGGGAGGAAAATGAAGTCAAAGAAGTGATGGCATAGGAAAGCATTGAGGGATAAAGGAACTGGAGATTATACTGAGGAAAAAGAAGAGGTCACAGAGCAAGACACTGGAAGAAATGGAATGAAGAGAGATTTTAGCTGCATTAATAAATTTCAGATCTTTTGACCATGAAAGCAAAATGCCCATAGGTGATATTGAGATCAATCAAATACCACCTCTATAATTGTGTTCTTCTGTGTGATATATTAGGTGGAGCAAAGGAATCAAAGAGAGCAAATGAGTCATGGGAATTGACAAAATTGAACTGCAAAACCATTTTTTTTTTTCTGGAAAAAGATGTTTATGGAAACGTCAACGCATAGGCTGTCGCTGAAGGACTGGGCATGGAAAGAAAGACTACAATTCAGGTACTGAAGTCCTTGATAAAGGAGGCAGTAGATAACTATGGCAAAGATCTGAATGAGATAGTCTAGGAAAAGAAAATCTGAAAGAAGAAACTATTGAGTGAAAATGATAGAGGGACAGTCTGCCCATAGGAGTAGGAATCAAGGACTTTCCTTCTCCTTTTCTTGGACCAGTGTGTTGGGTAGTGTGAAATAAGGGGCACCCAAAACTGGAGAGCGTGGTCATGGATGCCATGATGAAGTGGCTCAGAAACATTCAGTTCAATCTCCTATATTTTCTACATATATAGTTACAAGCAATGAGAGTTGATGTAATGACCCTGAGGCAACCTCTCCCTCACCAAATCCAGGAGGGTTTGTTGTTGTCACTTTGCTTTTTTGCCCTCCCAATCCTCATCCATCTTTGAACTCTTTGCAGTGCTTCATACCAAGAAACACTGGGTAATAGGAAACCAAAAGTAAGGGGATTCTAAGACGCTAATTTTACTGGGATGCGTCTCCTTTTCCTTGGCTTTAGAAACATCAAAATGTTCTCTTTTTCTTCTGCCCTGTGTAATTATTCTCTTTCTGGGCCATCCTCTTTAAGGTGAGTATTACCAAAAGTTCTTGAAATCCTTAGTATTCTTCTCTTTGCGCATTTGGCAGTCTCATTCACTCTTTCAGCTTCAAATACCACCTCTATAAAAATGACTCTCATATTTCCAGCCCTAAACTCTCTTCTGAATTCCAACGTGATGTCTTACTAGCACATAGAACTCAATATGTCCAAATATAAGGAGCTAATTATTTTCATCTAAAAATCACCATTTACTCAGTTGTTCTTGTTTGTTGACCAAATTAATGTATACAAAATGCTTTGCAAATCTTGAAGTGTGATATAAAATAAGTTATCATCATAACCGGGTCTGTTTTTTATTCTTCCTTCTTCTCTACCTCTTATTGCTGTTCATTTATGTAGTCTTGTCAATTCTCCTTGCACAACATCTTTTACATCAATCCTATCTTTATTATCCATTTCCGCCACTGATTTTAGAACTTCACTATCACTTCTTTGGAACAAAACAAAAGACTTCTAATATATTTTTTTCTCTTCCACTGTCTCCACTCCCCCAGCTCCCACCACCAATCTACCCTGCCAGACTAACCTTCTTTGTTTATAGATTTGGTAAAGCCTATTCTTTTGATTTGCCAATTCAAACTTCCTTGCCAGACACAACCCCCTCTATAAGCTAATATCACCCTACTTCTCTGGTCTGCATTATTCACTTTTTATATAATAAATGCTTCAGACTAACTGGATAACTTTCTATCTCCTGAAATCACAACCCATTTTTATCACATTATCCCTTATGCCTGGAATGACTTCCTTCCCTCTCTTTGCCTTTGAATTTTACTTCCTTTCCCTGCACCTGTTTTTTATTAGTTCAAATCTTATTACATGATACTGTTTTATTTCACTGGCCATGGGGAATGGAACATTAAAAATATTCATTTTAATACAGCATGTTTTTAATACTCTCTCTCCCTTTCCCAAACACCTCTTGATGAACTCTTTAAATCACCAAAACTCAGGTATGCTACAAAGGCAAATCCTGGATTGTTCAGAGATTTCATTTCTGTAGTCCAGTGACATCCAAAGTGGAGCTTGTAGCCTTTTACTCTGACTCCAAAGGGGTGTGGCCTTATTTCAAAGGATGTGTATGATTGATTAATCAGACAGTGGAAAGATGAGATACATCCAGGGATATCTGAGCTGCTGGAACCTTCTTAAATGGCCAGAGATTAAATTGTGAAATTTTCAGTGTGAACATTTACACCTTGGAAATCTGCAAATGCTACAAATTGGGGCTTGATTTATTGTTTTCTTAATTGTCTAGATTAAATAAAGTGGTGGAGACATGTTAATAATGCAGATTAAACTTGAAAGTATGTCATACATAGATACATATATGTATGTGTATGTATGGATGTATTTGTAGAGGGTCACTTTGTTAAACATTTACCAGCACCTCCTCAGATATATCACACTCTTCCTGGGATAACTAACTGTGGACTTGTCTGCACCACAACCACACCATCTTCTTCACTCACAATAACTCAAAATTTCCCGGTAAAATTAGTGTCTTAGAATCCCCTTACTTTTGGTTTCCTATTACCCAGTTGTTGAACCCTGTTATAGGCAGTTATAACCTAATGTCATTCCAGGCACCCACAACAATTGCACAGGCAACAAAATTTCCAATTAACTCCACCATTCCAGCATATCATATTACCTCATTGTCCCCACCCCAGATCGTTTTATGGTTGCTACTGGTGTTCCAGCAGGTGGGCTTTGCATTCTGGGACAGTGGCTGTCTGTGAGTCAGATGGCTCTTTCAGGTCTTGTTTTGTTTTGGTGCAAAAGTGAGTAGAAAAGGATGAACAAGCACCATTTGGTTTACTATTTCCATTATAGATCTCATTAACCTATCTTTCCCCCTCTTCTTTACTTCTGTATTTCTCTCAAGGGTACCAACAACCTTCTATTCTTCCAGGTCCTGAAACTCCTCATTATCTCTCTTCACTCAACTGAAACTGCTCTCTTCAAAGGTACCAGTATTCTCTTAGTTGCCATATGTGATGGCCTATTCTCAAAACTCATTCTTCTTGACTTCTTAGTGGCATTTGACACTGTTATTCACCCTCTCCTCTTATTCATCCTTACTCTCTTCCCTGGGTTGTTCAAAGTGATGTGTGTTACTTTATTTAAAAAATGTCTCATGTCTGCATACTTTGAAAAATTAGAAACAGAAATTCTAAAGTAGTTAAAAATCTTCCAAAATGCAGAACTTCACTGGATTTTGAACCCATTTGTTAAAAATATAAATATTCAACATCTGATTAGTTTGCAGGACAATTGCTTTACATAAGGAAAGATGGAAATTTAATAGCCGATTTTCAACAAAAACCTTTGCATATTTGGTGGATGGGATGGGAAAATGAGTGTTATATCTTAGCAAGCACAGCCTGTAATAGCCTTTTCCCATTTGTTTCTATTTATCTGTGTGAGGTATGTTTTAGCTATGAAAATCTTTAAAATGAAATAAACTGAAATTAGAACCAGACCTCAAAAAAGTGTCACAATGCGTCAAACCAAGATTTAAAAAAAAATAATGAAGCATAATCACATTACTTTCACCAGAAATTATGGTATAAACAAAATTTTTTTTGCCAATGATACATAAAATGTTTTAAAAATATAAATTCATCTTGACCTCATCCTTTAAATATTGTTATTCTCATATAAACTAGATAATACACATAAGAATTAGCATAATAGCACATATATATGTATATATATATGATTTATGAATAAGTATATTGAGAGTATGCTCAACATTGTTTTACTGATAGGGATGGCTGACCTCAGACTACTTTTCCTCAGTTATAAAATGAGAGTATTGGCCTAGATGAATTTCTAATGTATTTTTCCCTATGGGAAAAGATAGGGTGATTTGGATATACATGCACCATGTAGGTATACTTCACCATTGCCAAAATAGACAATAATGGGATGGGGAAGAAATAGTTAATTTTCCACCTCCAAAGGCATTCCATAAATTTTCATTGTGTTGAACCAGATAATGACTTCAGGTGACCCAGGATGATTTTCATAGACTACTTCTACTGGACTAATTTCTCTTGTGTTCTCTGCTCTGTCTGCAGACTTAAATATCTAAGCCTAAAAAGCAAAATGAATGAAAATCCAATCCTTACTATTCTTTTATTTAAAGCTCTGGACAATTGCAGAAGAAAAAAAGCCCCCAGGGGTTGAAAAGTACAGATTAGAAAAATTGAATAAGAAAACCATTTTCTACAATATATCTCTTGGCATATGGTGGATTCTAATTTTGAGTATCAATAATAAGTTAGAAAACAATGATAGTTTTACTCAGTGTTGTGCCCCTTTGCAATTTGCTTTCTTAAATTTTATGATTTCCTAAATGGTTTTCATTGGCACCTGGATGAAAAACATTATTTTTTTTAAATATCAGTTTCTAATCAGGGAGTTCAATATTTTTCAGAAAATACTATGATTACATAATTAATGTTTGCCAATGGCCAACCTGATCATCATTAGTTTTTTAAAATCTGAAATAATGGAGGTAGTCAGGTACAGCCCACAGAGATTTACAGGAAAAAAAAATTAAACATTGATACTGTTTTTGTGCATATGAACATGACTGAAATGTCTAAATGTTGACTCATGGTATTATGTCCAGATGGTATCTCTCATGCATTAATCAAAATTATAAAGGATATCTCTATAACAAATGAGTGGAGTGGCCATGCACACAGACAAACCTCAAACATCTTACACAAGGGATTTGAACACCCATGCAGTCTTTGGGATGGTTCTCTTACTCCAACTTGCTCTCACAGTACTAGGTCTAGGTTCCAGGAGAAGGACTACTACCAAATGGTTACATTTAAATATACTCAGGGAGCAGGGAGTATTCTGTCGTAGGGTAAAACCCTCACTCGTTACTTTAGTTCTTTAGCCCCTACAGATATACTTCATTTATACAAAACCAGCCACTTATAATAAGGACACTTTTAGATCTTAATCATTACTACCTACTTAATAGTAAGGTAAAATAAATATCACAGATGATCTTATATTAGACCTGGTGCAGGTCCCAATCCTAGGGCCAATCAGTAGTAAGACTCTGCCCCCAGGGACAGTCTCCAACAAGAACCCCCCTCCTCCAGTGCCTGCCACCAGTTAGACCTTATCTCTGGGGACAGGCAGCAGAAAGACTATGCCTCCATAGAAAGCCAGTAATGAGACCTCATCCCTATGAGACCTCACCCCCAGGACAGGCCAACAGGGAGGCCCTGTCCCCAGTACCAGCCAGCAAAGATGTCCCATGCTCTAGTGTAAGCCAGCAGGTAGACCCTGAGGCTTACTGAAAGCCAGCCACAAGGTCTCAAGCCCTGGAAGAAGAAGCTTGTGATAATATAGGAACAGAGCCCAATTCTCACATAAAAGTACAAAGTCACAACATAGACAAAAAATGAGCCAAAAAACCTTGACTATGGAAAGTTACTATGTTGACAGGGAGGATTAAGACACATAGAGCCTTGGAGCACATGGAGCCACAGTCAGGATACACAGAATTTAGCAGCTTCTACATCAAAGAACTAGAGGATTTGGAATATGATGCTCCAGAAGACAAAGGAGTTAGGATTACAACTAAGAATCACCTACCCAGCAAAACTGAGCATAATCCTTCAGAGAAAAAATGGATAATCAATGAAATAAAAGTCTTTCAAGTATTTCTAATTAAAAGACCAGAACTAAATTAAAAACAAAGTATCCTCAAATATAAGACTCAAGAGAAACATAAAAAAATAAAAAAGAAGAAAAAGAAATAAGGTTAAACTGTTTCTATTCCTACATGGCAGGATGATATTTGTTAAGTCTTAAGAACTTTGTCACTATAAGGGAAATTGGAAGGAATATACATAGAAAGAGGGTGCAGATGTGAGATGACTATAATGGGATGATATCCAAATACAAAAGTTAAGGGGTGAGAAAGATGATTGCACTGGGAGAAGAGGGAGAGAGAAATAGAATGGAGTAAAATATCTCACATAAAAGAGCTATTACAGTAGAGGGGAGGAGGGCAATGCTTGAATCTTACTCTTATCAGAATTGGCTCAAGAGGAATAACATACACATTCAGTTGAATATAGAAATCTCTCTTACACCATAGGGAAGTAAAAGAAGGTGGGGGTGCTGATAGAAAGGAGGGCAAAATGGGGGAAATGGTGATCAGAAGTAAAACATTTGTGGAAAGGGACAGTATGAAATAGAGAGAGAAGGATAAACAAGGGAAAACTAGGATGAAGGGAAATACACAGTTGTCATAGCTACAAATATGAATGGGATGAACTCACCCACAAAATGGAAGTGAATAGATAACAAAATGACTTAAAAATCAGAATCCTACTATATGTTGTTTAAAAAGAAACACAAAGCACAGAGACAGACATGGAGTAAAGATGAGGGGCTGCAGCAGAATTTATCATGCTTCAGCTGAAGTAAAAAAAAAGCAGAGATAGCAATTACAATATCAAAGCAAAAGCAAAAATAGATCTAATAAAGAGGTAATGAAGGAAACTGTATCTCACTAAAAAGTACCATAGACAATGAAATAACATCAAGACAAAATATATATGCACCAAATGGTATAGCATCTAAATTTTTTAAAAAGTTATAGGAGGAAATAGACAATAAAACTATACTATTGGGAGACCTTAACTTTTCCCTCTCAGAACTAGATAAACCTAACCAAAAAATGAACAAGAAAGAAGTTAAGGAGATAAATAGAATTCTAGTAAATATAGATATGATAGATTTCTGGAGATAACTAAATGGGAATAGAAGGCAATAAACCTTTTTATCACAAGTATATGGCACCTATATAAAATTGGGCATAAAAACCTTGCAACCAAGTGCAGAAAAGCAGAAATATTAAATGTATCCCTTTCAGATCATAACACAATAAAAATTACATTCAATGAAGGGCAATGGAAAAATAGAGTAAAAGTTAATTGGAAACTAAATATTCTAATCCTAAAGAATAAATAGGTCAAAGAACAAACCAGAGAAACAATCAATAGTTTCATTAAAGAGAATGACAATAATGACACAACATACCAAAATTTATGGGATGTTGCAAAAGTTAAGGGAAAATTTCTCTCTCAGTGCCTACAACAACTAAATAGAGAAAGAGCAGATCAATGAATTGGGCATGAAACTAAAAAATACTAGAAAAGAAAAAAAATTAAAACCTCCAATTAAACAACAAATTGAAAATCCTGAAAATCAAAGGGAGATTAATAGAATTGAAAGTAAGAAAACCATTAAATTAATAAATAAGACTGGAAACTGGTTTCATGAAGAAAAAAACTAATACATTACAGAAACCATTGGTTAATTTGATTTAAAAAAAAAGAAGAAAATTAAGTTATGAGTATCATAAATGAAAATGATGAATTCACCTCCAATGAAGAGAAAATTAAAACAATTATTAGAAGCTATTTTGCCCAATTGTGTGTCAATAAATTTGACAACCTAAGTGAAATGGATGCATGTTTCCAAAAATAAATTGCCCAGGGGAAATAGAAAATTTAAAAATACCTCAATCTTAGAAAAACAAATTTAGCAAGCCATCAATTTACTCCCTAAGAAAAAATCTTCAGGGCCAGATGGGTTCACAAGCTAATTTTGTGAAACATTTAAAGAACAATTAATCCCCAATACCGAATAAATTATTTGGAAAAATAGGTGGAGTACGACCAAATTCATTTTATTACACAAATGTGGTGCTCATACCTAAACCAGAAAGGTCAAAAACAGAAAAAGAAAACTACAGACTAATTTCCCTAATGAATGTTGATGCAAAAACTTTAAATAGAATACTAGCAAGGATATTACAGCAATGTATCACACAGATCATATTACTATGAGCAGCTGAGATTTATACCAAGAATGCAGGGCTGGTTCAATATTAGGAAAACTATCAACATAATTGACCATATCAATAACAAGAACAACAGAAACCTTTTGATTATCTCAATAGATACAGAAAAAGCCTTTGACAAAATACAGCATTCATTCCCATCAAAACACTAGAGAGCATGGGAAAAAAATGGAGCTTACCTTAAAATAATAAGTAATATTTATCTAAAACCATCAACAACTATTATCTGTAATAGGGATAAGCTAGAAGCCCTCCAAATAAAATCCAGGGTGAAGCAATTATTCCCATTATCAGCACTATTATTCAACATTAAAATAGAAATGCTAGCTATAGTAACAAGAGAAGAAGAAAATATGAAAGGAATTAGAAAAGGCATTGAGGAAACAAAACTGTCTTTGCAGATGATATGATGATATACTTAGAGAATCAATAAAAAACTAGTTTAAATAATTAACAACTTTAGCAAAGTTGCAGGATACAAATCACTAGCATTTCTATATATATATCACCAACAAAATCCAGCAACAAGAAATAGAAAGAGAAATTTTATTTAAAATAACTGTAGACAATATAAAATACTTGGTGGTCTACTTGCTAGGCAAACCCAGCAACTATATGAACACAATTACAAAACACTTCACACAAATAAAGTCAGATCTAAACAACTGGAAAAATAACAATTGCTCATAGGTAGGCTGAGCCAATATAATAAAAATGACAATTGCACCTAAATTAATATATTATTGAATGCCTTATCAATCAAACTACCAAAAATCATTTTATAGAGCTAGAAAAAATCATAACAAAATTCATCTGGAACAACAAAGTCAATAATATGAAGGGAATTAATAAAGAAAAACGTGAAGGAAGGTGATCTAGCCAAACTAGAGCTCAAGCTGTAATATGGGGTGGTAATTATTAAAACAATCTGGTACTAAGTAAGAAACAGGATGGTGGATCAGTGGAATAGATTAGACACACAATAACTTGTAGTAAGTGAATATAGTGTTTGATAAATCTAAAGATCCATGGTTTGGGGACAAAAACTGCTGGGAAAACTAGAAAATAGTGTGACAGAAACTTGGTATATACCAACATTTCACACCATATGCCAAAATAAGGTCAAAACAGGTATGTGATTTACACATAAAGTGTGATATCATAAGCAAATTAGGAGAGTATAGAAGTTTATGATTGTACTTGCATAACCCATATCAGATTGTTTACCATTCCAGGCATGGCAGAGGGGAAAGTTGGAGGAATAGAATTTAGAGCTCAAAACTTAAAAAAAAAAATGAACACATAAAAATTGTTTTTACATGTAGTTGGGGAGAAAACATTATTTTAAAAAATAAAGCAAGAGCAGAGATAATGAATATATCACAATTCACAAATAAACATTGGTCATAATTCCTTTCAGAGGCAGACAGAATGATAGTTCATGGTAACCTCTCTGCTCATCTCCAGTCTCATATCTCCAACTGTTTTTGAGGCATCTGAAACTAGAGGTCCAGTAGACATCTTAAATTCAACATATTCAAAACAGAATTTATTTTGTTTCCTCCTAAACTCCACCCCCCCACACACACTTCTTAATGACTGTAGAGGGCAACATTGTCCTCTCAATCCTTCAGGATCACAACCTAGGAATCTTTGACTCATCATTATTTCTC
>CM053622.1:487063132-487113439 GCA_028646595.1 Phalanger gymnotis
GTGAAGATGTGGTAAGTTATAGAAAATAATCTTTCCTGTTCTCATAATGTATTTTTATTAAGGACACCTTCTAGTTATGTGTAGATTATTTTCATTAAAGATATTTCATAGAAATGAAAAAGAAACTATGTATGTCAGTAGTTAGTGATCTGTATGTCTATGTGTGTGTGTGTGTCTGTGTGTGTGTGTGTGTGTCTGTGTGTACACTCGTGCTCATGATCTGGGATCTAAATCCTTTATCAGACACTTACTAGCTATATGACTGGGGAAGCTACTCTTCTGGGCCTTGCCTTGATCTTGATGACCATTAAGCTCTCTCCCAGGGTCTATAATTCCATGATCCAATTACTTCAAGATTTTATTTCCTAATTAGTTTTCCTCTTTCAGATATCTTGAAGATCAGTCCCTTAACACTTTCAATGTCACAGATTCCTTTTTACTGTTTACAGATGGTATGAAAACTGGAAAATTTTTTTGTATATTTCATGTCCTCTCCCACGGCTATACCATAGTCATTGCTGTAGTAAAAGCTGACTGCTCAGGACTGAAGGCCATTTTGGTTTTTTTTGGTTTTTTTTTTTGTTTTTTTATGGTTTGTATGGATTCATGACTTACAGGCTTCTACAGTGGTTGATGAACTGCTCTGTACTTTGGCTATTTTTCAGCGAATAGATAGCTTTTCTCTAGTAGTGTTTTCAAAAGTTTTTTTTAGGTTGGTAGAACCTTCAAGAGCATAAGATTCACTAACGTTGCCTTCAATAATTCAGGGTCACTTCCCATATGGATGGTGTGGTGACAGAGGGGCCTTTTTCTGAAGTACAAAAGATATATTGGTATAAAGTTTCTGAGTATACTACAAGCCTCTGGCTCCTTTCCTTTCTTAATTTTGAGAATATAAGTTATGACATTCTTGCCCTCAAAAAATGATTAATTTATTAGAAGAGATTAAAAAAACATTCACAAGTATAAGCAATTTGTTACCAATTAGAGATTTCATACATAATATTGCATATCATTGTCATTATCATTTTGTTCTCATCCCAGGCTTTTCTGTGTTCTTAAAAAATTTGGTCTTAAATGGAAAATTTCATAGCAAACAATTGTTCTTAGCTCAATCGGTATCTAGAGCTTAATAATAAGGATTGAAATGTGATTGATGAAAGTGACCATATTCCTACAGTCTATGTGAACCTTATTAATGAAGAGCAGGCATTTCCAGAGCAATGCATGATAATAAGCATTAAAAACAATGAGATAGATGTTGTACTCCAACACCTGGTGTGTCAATATGGTTCTATTAGATAATTAACTCTGCTCTTCTAAATACAATCCAGGAAGAAAAATAATATGCAAATAGTTGTTCTCATTGCTCTCACAAAATGCTAATTTTCTTCCTGACTGGCTTCTAGAGGCACTTAAGTGTGTGTAAGATGATGTCCCAACCCAGGTGTTTCCACTTTTTATCCTTCTCTTCCCATTTCCCCTTCATGCTATTCATGACCTTCAGTTAACCAATTAAAATGAAAACCTATAATAACCAATCAGCAAAAATAATAATAAACTTTAAAATGCTGGGCAATTACTATGGGAATATTACTCTCTAATGTCTCA
Source organism: Phalanger gymnotis (assembly GCA_028646595.1). Lineage (NCBI taxonomy): Eukaryota > Metazoa > Chordata > Mammalia > Diprotodontia > Phalangeridae > Phalanger > Phalanger gymnotis. The sequence goes on from CM053622.1 coordinate 487,064,744, forward strand.
TTCTTGATGCAATAAAGTTCTCTGGCATTAGCAAAGTTGCAGAGAATGCAAGAAGAAGGTAAGAAACATAAAGGAAAATGACCCGGAGGAAGATGATTGCATTAGTTCACATAACAGAATAATAGATTTTAGAACTAGATTGGAACTTAGAGCTCATGTAAAGAGGCAACATTGTGTAGCAAAAGAAAACTAGGTTTAAGTCATGGTAACTTTCTTCAAGTCTAGACAATGATTCTTGCTAGGTTGAGAAAAAAATCACATACTTACAAACCTCAGTTTCCCTGTCTCTAGAATGAATATAATAATAGTTATATTATCTATGTGACAGAATTTTATGTAAAAAAGCATTTTTTTCTAAGATTAAAGTGCTAAATTACATGCGAGATTAGAAAATTATTGTTGTCTAATTCCATCATATTGAAGACAAAGAAACTCAATCACAGAGAGGCTAAAATAATTTGCTTGTGGCCAAATCATGTTTTAGGGGGTAAGTTAAGAATGGAATTAAGGTTTTGTCACTAGCTCCCTTTGTAACATTCATATAAAATATTCAGGAAAGCTGGTAATTGGAAAATATAAAAAAAGTATTTACTAAGTGCTGAAAGTGTATAAAAGCCTCCATAAAGTCCTATGGCACTTCCTTTGTCTTGGCATAGAGGTGACTGTGGATTCACAAATAGTTTGCCAAAAGGGTTTAGGCTCTTGAAATTTGTACTATAGTGGAAAGGTTCAACTGTGCGCTATTTTCTGAGGAGCAGGCTAGTTAAATAGGGGAAGATTAAAACCAATAGGCTGGCCACTTTGGAATTAATTATTTGGCTATGGAAATTCATGAAACAACATTCTAAAAAAACTAAAAAGGTCTTCGGTCCTTGGTAGACTCCTTCTAGCCACACAGTGATAATGTCAGGGTAGAATAAAAAAGGGAAGAAGGTGCTAAAAAAAAGATCACAGTTTTATGCCATCTATAAACATTAATTGACTGTTGATATGCTCATCGTGAGATTCTGGTCCATTGATTGAGTGGGCATACTGCTGGAAGAATAGAATTATATTAATCTTTATCTTCTCAGTACGAATGAAACTAAGCAACGGAAGGCTGGCTTAAAAGTAATCTTTGCAGAGGCATTGATAGACTTGATTTTATCCTTCATCCAAAGGAAACAAGGAACTTAATTTCATAGGCTACTTGGCAATTTCATATTACAATACTAATAATAAACATTTGCCCCCAAAAAAGCCTACCAGAAAAAGAATCACTTTTGAATTTATGAACTAGCATTATCTTGCAGGGGATGAGGAGATAGGGGGGAAAAAACTCGATAAAACTGACCAAATTAAATTAATTGATTGCAAAGGTGAGCATAGTAGAGTATGGGGAGAATATGCTGGAAACATAACTCAAGAGTAAGAAATGATAAAGCTCAAAAGACTATACGGAAGCATCATGCCTACATTTAATGAATGCATTCTTCAAAAAGATTGTCTGAAGGCACTGGACAAAGTGCCAAACGTGGCCATAAAAAAGAAGAAACATACTAAATGCTAATGGATGGGAAATGACACATAATATCTTTTGCCTGCATATAGACAAACTTCTTAGAGAAAATATCAAATCAATGCTAAAATAGAAGAAAGAATTAAAATGTGAAGATATGGCATGCTATTAAGGCAACTTCAAGTTAATCTATACATATTTGTAGTGGGTTTTCTTTTTCTTGTCTTCTGAATGAATTGGGAGGAGAGAATTTGGGACAGAAACTAAAATTAAATTAAATTAAAAAATAAATTAGCTATTGATATATGAAAATGGGGGATATAGATTTTAAAAGCAGGAAGGAAAAATAATTTTATAGAAAGCTTGTGAAGAAACCTAACTGAACCAGAGAGATCATCCTGAGTATTTTTAAAAAGAAGATGTAGGATAACAGAGAGAAAGATAATCCACAAATATGTCTATAGGTAACTTTTTCCATTATTGATAATACAGTGATTTAAGCATCATACCCTGTGGTACTTCATGAGAAAGATGTGAATAGCAGCTGGACCAGAAAAACTACACAAGATGTAGGTTTGTGCTGAGGGTAACATGATTTTGAGGGCCTGAGGGATAGATTTTAAAGACATAAGAAAGAAAAAAAGAAAACAACTGCTTGCTATTATTATTGAATAAATAAGTGACAGAGACAATATCCATAACTACTGACTGCTATGCCTACTTTCCCATCTCGATATTTGTGAGAATAGCCTATGTTCATATAAGGGTGCCTTTGATGAAGGAATGAAGAGGGAATAGGGATAGATCTTTGCATATGATATTCTACAGCAGCAATGACCAATAAATAAAGAGCTGGTTTTTGAGTAGAGAGATCTGGGTTCGAGGCCTGTTTCTAACACAGACTGGCTATGTAGCCTGGGGCAAGTTAGCCACTTTCTAAGATTATAAATCTCAGAACAGATGTGAACTTTTATTGGTAAAGAGTTTCCTTAACTCAGGAATTCTTTATACGATTGAAATAACAGGTGTTTTAATGACAGTAAGCCACATATTTACAATTATAAAAGAGGAAGAAAATACAGGCTGTAGTCATTGCTGTTTGACAGTAAAACCGTATTTGATTCAATAGAGTAAGATAGCAGTTTAAAGGCAGTCTTCTAAAAAAAGGAGCTCCCATGCATATGTCAAAATAAGATCCTTGATAGATATAACAGCAAAGGATACTTTATTAAATAAATCTCTGATTATTAATATTAACCAAGGAACAGGAAGACATATACTTACTGAAGGTGTTGGCCATACCAGGGGTGGGGAGTAGTAGCCAACTCAGAACAGAATGAGGTGTAAGATTCCTTATAAATACATTCCTTAGATGCTTCAGTTTGTGGATGACGTAGTGCTGATTGCATCAAGTTTCTGTGTGGTGGCTGTTATTATTATCATACCCATTTTATAAATAAAGAAACAGGGGCTAAGGAAACTAAAGTGACTTGACCAAGGTCACAGAACAAATGTATCAAATTTATAAACCAAGGCTTCGGACTCCAGTACATTAGTCACTACTTTCTGCTCTCTTACTAACCCACTTAGAGTTTTTTTTTCAAAGATAGAAGCAGAAGGTAGAAGCAAAACTGGATATTAGAGCATGAATACAAATGGGCAGTAATGTAGTAAGGATTGGCAAGTCTTCTTGAACTGAAGCTGATGAAGAAAAAACAAAAGGATACAGTTTGGGGTTTTTTTTTTTTGGTTTGTTTTTGTTTTCCCCTCTAGAGGCAGTTAGGTGACTCAGAAACAGAACAGGAAGTCAGAAAGATAATGTAATCTTAGGCTTGATTTAGAGAAGCATGAATTTCAGGAATAAGAAGCTGGTGGCACTTATATATCTTGCCTAGGTTAGAATATATGTGAAGTAATGTGTTCTGTGCTGGGTGCAAAGCTTTAGGAAGGAAATGGATAGGCTAGAGAGAACCCAGGGAAAGGCAATTAGACAAGTTAGTCATCTTGGTTGAATTAACTGGGGAAGGAGGAGACTTAGAGGGAACATGAGGACTCTTTCTGCATTTGAATGATTATCACAAGAAAGAATGACTGCAAAGAACATTATGAGGAGGAAAAAGAGTCAAATTTGGCTTGATAGTAAGAAAAGTTCATTACTTAAGAATGGAATATCCTGCCTCAGTAGGTTGGGAGGAGATTCCACCGCCCCCCTTTGGAGTTCTTGAAGAAAAGCTTGCTTTATCCTTTTGGCATTATGTTGTAGAAGAGTCTTTTTTTAAAGCTATGAATTAGATTAGCTAGACAAGAAGGATGATGAACTATTCCCAGAATTGAATGGGAGGAGGAGAACAAGCTAAATGACCTTTGGAAAAATGTGTATTGTTGTTAGTAAACTCAAGATTTTCCCTAAAATAAAGATCCATTTTAGAAATATTTTTTTAAAAATTTATAATATATGACTTTAAGTCTTAGAATACTATGATGTTTAATGAATGAAAGTTTCAGGACACCCAAAGGACAATGAAGAGAGCTGTGGTAGACTTATAATATTACCAATAAACAATTGCTCACTAGAAGTAGCATTAAAGAAAACAGTCGGAGCCCCATACCCCGAAAAAAAAGAGATGGGCATATAACGTATGTAAGTAACATATAAGCTTTTTGAGAGTAAGAACTGTTTCATTGTTGTCATATAGCCAGCACACAGCAGTGTATAAATATAATGAATGCTTGTTCATTGATTTATCAATTGATTATAGTTCACTAAAATCCCCATGTCTTTTCATATAAAATGTTTTTGTCATGCCTATCCAGTCTAATATTTTTAAAGTTAATTTCTGAAAATCAGTTACAGAGTTTTTGTATTTTCTCTGTTAAAGTTCATATACTAATGCTTTCCCAATAGGTCTAGGCTATGTAGATATTTTTTGGTCCTGTCCTCTAGCTTAAGAGCTTTTCTTCCCAGATTTGTGTCATCTACAAATGTGATAAATATTACATGTATATCCAAATAAAAATCCAAATCCAAATATGCTATAAACATGACATATATTTGATCTGACATATATGACATGGCATATATCTTAATCTAAATCTGAAACAAACCAAAATGCAATTGTTGACCAGAGCAAGGCCAAAACATTCCACTAGAGAGCTCTTTTCAAGTTGACAGTGACTGAATGATCTTTGGATTCTGTCATTCAACCAATTTCAATTTCACTTAATTGTATTATCATTTAATCTTCATCTGTCCAAATTGTCCACAAGGACAGCATGAAATATTCTAAAAATTGCTTTGCTAAAATTGAGGTGAACTTAGGTAATAACATTCTACAATCTATCATTCCAATCAAGACCTAGGATTTCATTGAGTTGCTTGAGGCATGGAAGATTTCTACGACTTGTCCATGTTCACATAACTAATATATATCAGGGCCTGGCTTTGAATCTAGGTCTTCCTAACATCAAGGCTAGCACTCTATGTAGTATTATCCCATTGTCCTTCTTCAGTGTAGTGTTAGGTAACCTTGCAAAAACAATTAAGATAAAATGAGGTGAGTCTGGCATGATCTGTTCTTGATGAAGCAGTACTGACTCTTACTGATCACTGCTTCCCTTTGTAAGAAGTTAACAAACCGTTGCTTTATAAAAACCAAACCCAAAGTTACAGGCTTATAATTTTCAAATTTAATTCTCTGATATGTTTTGAAAATCAGATTATTTGTCTTTTAACAATTTTTTCTTATGCTTCATGGTATTAACTCACATCTGCAAAGTACTTTGCTCACCTTAAACATGTACAATGGGGCTTTCACATGCACACACACACACACACACACACACACACACACACACACACATCAACTAAGATGAAGGCTCCCTTGTGGGAGATGTTAGTGATCTGCTTTTGGGAGAAGACATCCTGCATTTTTCTTCCATGTGGGTAGGAAAAGCCTCTTTCCCAGTCAGAATTGGCAGAATCTTTACATCTACCTGAACAAGATATAGTTGCTCTCTCTGGTAGCAATTCAGGGGTGAAGGTCTTATTCATTCCTTGAGTGTTACCATGCAGTAATTACGGAAGGGCTTGAGAACTTCTTCCCATTCTTTTAGGCCAGGTGGCCCCAAGAAATTGATTTGGGATTTTGGTCTCTTTTATTTGTCTCTTTCTGTCTTAAATACAGGGGTGAAGTCTCTAAACCCTAGAATTAGAGCCATGGGATCATTGGAGCCCAGCATTCTAGGCATTTGCAACCAGCTTAGCAGGGAATCACTAAGGAGGCTTGGCCCTGGAATGAAAGCCCAAAATAAATTTTGGACTTAGAATTTGGTGGGACTAATGTTATGTAGGAACTGAGTTAAATTGTGAATCTAACCTCTTCTCATCCCCCAAAACTGAGGAATTATGGCCCCCAAGTGTATGTCTGTTCATGCTGTACATTTGAAGTGAATATGTCTTTGTAAAGTGTAATGTGTTAAGGCATTAAATACAGCTGGGGTGCTGGAAACCCTAGAATTGTGAGAAAATGACTAGGTCTTGGGCCAGTATAAGAGAAAAGAGACCATTCTAAATTTTTAAGGATACAGGAGAGCTCTGAAGATAATGAAAAATATAACACATCTGGCCATATAGCAGTGGGAGACAGAGTAATCACTGTTATACATGTAAGGTTTCTTGTGAAAGTATCATTGTCACTATTTTGCAGGTGAATTAACTGAGGTTCTGAAGCATTAAGTGATTTATATATAATAACACAGGTTGGTCGTTGTCCTTTGTTCTTGAAGAGGACCAAAATAATATTACTATTTTGGAGTCAAGGTACAGTATGTCCAACTGTGGCTGATCAGACCAATACAACTTCGGAAGGCTCTACAACAGGTTGGGCACAGATAGTTCATGTGAACACGTGGATTGTAAATGTCTCTAAATTTGCATATCTCACATTTCTTTTGAGATTCTGCAATTCAGCTTCATGCATACAGCACAGTGCCTCCTTTGATGTGGGCATGTGTAATGTTAATGGGATAATAAGATTTTCCCTGCCCATTGATAGGCCTCAGGTGGAGCCCATTATGGGAAGCTTGCTTAGGGTAGGCTTGCTTGTAGGAAGGCTTTCACCCCTTTTTGGTACTAAGTTGATTGGGCACTGAATCACAAGAGTTGTGATGCCTTCTGGCTCTGAGAAGTGTATATATACTATGAGTTAAATACCAACTCAAAGTTTGGGGACTCACTTATGGGAGGAGGACCTTGTGATTCCCCATTTGAGACTCTGAGTAGCCATATGTTTAGACTCCCCAACTGCTCAGATGTAAAGGCTCTCTTGATCCAGTGGTGTAGTAAAGTGTATAGCAATATTGCTTTGATTTGGGCAGTCAGAGCCCTGTCTGTTGGTCTAATTTCTCTGCTTGTATTTTCTCTGACGTTCAGGAGGCTGACCTTTTCCTCTGAATTAGTGATTGTGATTAAAAAATATTGTTGACCCCTTTAAAGTTGCTTTCCTTTAAAAGCAGATTAAAGAACCTGTGCCGGCAGGCCATCCTGGGTATGCTAGAGTGCTTGCTGTTACATCATGCCATGCTGGGTAGTCCTTTGCAGTGTCTCCCATGTCATGCAATCAATTCCAAAATACTTCAGAGAGACCTCAAAAGTATCCTTGCATTACTTCTTCTGACCACAATGTGAGTGCCTGTCTTGTGTGGGTTCACTGTAAAGTAATCTTTTAGGCAAACATACATTTGGTATTCAATCTATATGGCCAGCCCATCAGAGTTGTGCTCTCTGCAATAGAGTTTGAATGCTTGGAAAAGTTTAGTTTAAGAAAGGACCTCAGTGTCCAATATGTTATCTTGCCAGGTGATCTTCAGAATCTTCCTAAGATAATTCAAATGAAAGCAATTCAGTTTTATGACGTGGGTCTGATATACTGTCCAGGATTCTGCAGCATACAACTATGAGGTCAGCACAACAGGTCTGTAGACCTTCAGTTTGGTAGGCAGTGTAATACCTTTTCTCTCTCACACTTTCCTTTGGAGCCTCCCAAACACTAAACTATATCTAGCAATGTGTGTGCCAACTTCATCATCTATGGAAAGATGTACATCCCTGGAAAGTGTACAGTAAAGTAAGTGAACTTATTCAAGGTATTCAAAATTTCTCCATTTGTTATAACCAATGGCTCCAGGTATGGATGATGTGGTAGCTGGTGAAGAACCTGGATTTTCTTGGGTGTTGTTAGGCCGAAATTAGCAGAAGCAGTGGAAAATTGACTGATATTTTGTTGTATTGCAGTCTCTGAGGCTACATTGAGTTCACAATCATTTGTGAATAAAACATCATGCACTAACTCTCCCTCCACTTTAATTTTGGTTGGTAGCCTTTTCAAGTCAAATAATTTACGATCAGTGAGATAGCTGACCTTGATGCCATTTTCACCTTCATTGAAGACATCTGACAATGGTGCTGAAAACATCATGCTAAAAAGCATAGAAGCAAGCACACGGCCTTGCTTCACTCCATTGGTGACTGGGAAAACGCGACAGCATCATCCATTATCCAGAACCCAGGTAAGCATGTGGTCATGAAATTGATATTTAATACTGATGAACTTTTGTGAGCAACAAAATTTTGACATAATTTTCTACAAGCCTTTATGATAGAGAGTATCAAAGGCCTTGGTCTGAACGACAAATATTGTATACAGATCTCTTTTCTGTTCCTTCCATTTCTTCTGGAGTTGTTGGGCAGGAAATACCATATTGACCATTTCTTGGTCCTTTCCGAAGCCACACTAGTTCTCAAGTAGATGACCATCTTCCAAGCGATGGATCAGCCTATTAAGGATGACTCTGGAAAAAATCTTGCCAGCAATGACTAAGAGAGAGACATCCCACCCCCCACCCTAGCCCCATGATTGTCACAGCACAAGCCATTTCCTTTTCCTTTATAGAGACCAATGGAGGCATTCTTCTCCTGAGGGATAACCTTGTCTTGCCATATTACCCAGAAAATTTCAGTCAGCTTTTGGATGAACAGTGAACTCTAGAAGCAGCCGCAGGAGCTTCCTGCTGCTGCTGCCATGCCACCTCCACCACCAGCAGAGCTGGGGCTGGACCATGCACTTCTCTCAGATCCAGCAGTTTTCCCACTAACCTGCTCCTTTATCTTTGGAATTTGTGGGTTGGGAAGTCTGGTAACTGCCACATCTCAGTGATTCATGGCCCTGATGCCTGTTCTGCCAGACTCCCAGTCTGGTCTGTCCTGGCGCGGCCCACACTGGGCTGTGCTCTGCTCCCAGTGTGATGCGATAGACCCTTCCCAGTGACCATCCAGGCCGTCTTGGGCTGGAGACCCTCTGTTTACCTCTGTTATTTCATGGGTTCTGTAGCTCTAGAATTTGTTGAGAGCCATTTTTTACAGGTGTTTGGAGGGAATTGGGGAAGAGCTTAAGCAAGTACCTGTTTTCTAACTGCCATCTTGGCTCCGCCCCCCGCCCCCCACCCGCCCCAAGCAAACAATTTTTAGGGCATCTTTTCTAGTCCTTTCCTCACACCAGGAGGCAACAATGCAGTCCTTAAAAAAGGTTGCTCATATACCTAGGGGGCTGCAGAATCCCACTGCTGCGTCCAGTGAAAAGACAACTCTGTGTCCTGGGCCAGCTGTGTGACTACAATTCCCAGTGTATCTGCACCTGCTTCTTCATCATTTGCGTGTTGCCACAGGATTTTGAAATGGGTAAAAATGGTATATAGATGACATCTTTTGGTTCATGCGTAAATTGGTTTTAAATTAGACAGAATCATATGTAGTTGCTGGTCTCTCTCTTTTCTGGAGTTATCAAAGTCCAGCGACAAGAAAAAGTTAAAATCAATGGTGATGGCTAGGGATGCAAGGGATGACTTTGGTGTCTTGAGTGTCTAACCAAGCTCTAAGTGCTCTATAGTATGTACTTCAGCCACCGTCATGACCATTGGATCAAATTGTTTGCATCTGCCCATTCTACTGGGGGAAGTCTTCACACGCTTGGGGTAAGCACTGAAGATTTTGAGACCCCCTCAGTTACACTCAACCTTGTTTAGCTTTTCTGCTGAAACAGTTTACTGGGGTGCAGCCACTGTGCGTGCTATAGCTTCTTGGAGCGACAGGTAAGAGTTGGATTAATCAGATGGAACCAAAGGTGGAAAACAGCCCTGAAAAGGGCTTGGCAGCCTCACACTCTTCCCTGAACACACCCTCCACCCCAATCACACAGGTAGAAAGTGTCAAAGTGGGATTCAAATCCATATCTACTGTATTCAAGTCCAGATCCCTATCTTCTATGCCAGTGTCGCAGTGCCTCAAAAATCATCTTCATAATTTCTCTTAGTATCCTGGAATATAGTCAGTCTGGGCCTGGTGACTTACACTCATCAACAGCAGCTAGGTGCTTTCATACTGTCTCTTCTATCTTGAATTTTGCTTCCTATTGACTGGGAAATCTAAGGGAGAACCACAGTGGGTCATCTTTTCCAACCAAGATCACAAATTTAACCTGTAGGCAAGTGCGTAAGTCAAGAAATGTGGAAAAGAGGTGGTTTGGGACTGTGGTTCTAGCCCTATACCTCAGAACATGGCCTTAGTACAATCTCTTTGACCCAGAGGTTGGGATCCAAGCCTCAACACATTAGCAAAGAACAGGGCCCCATGCTTGTTTCTCTAATCTCAGAGAGATGATGATAGATTCAGCCCCATTGAAAGACCTGCAGCTTATTTTCTTCCCCATTGGAATTGTTGTTTATGTCTATAGAATTTCATTCATGAGAAGTTGAGGTTATTTCCCTTCTAGAATTTAAAAGCATGATATCATATCTATCATTTTTAAGATTCACTGGGGTCACCTTCCTCCAAGGGTAGTTTTTTTTTTAATCTTCATAGAGTTTGTGTTTCACTGGCAAAAACTTTCACAATCATAACCAAGGACCACTTTAAAATCATAATGAGGCATCATAATGAGACTTTTAAAAGTTCCTAAGATGAATAGATTGCAGGGATATTTACAAGTTCTATAAGTTGAAAATAAAGAAAGAGATTATTGTACATGTGGCTGCTGAGACTGAACAATTTGAAAAAGGATTCAGTAGGAAAATTTTAGAAATGAGTTGATGTGGACTGCACTAGAATGGTGGCTGATTGTAACAGGCAGACAGTATCTTTATCTTGGTCAAGTTAATGAAACCTTAGCTTGGTTGACAAGAAATATAACTGACACTCTGAAAGTTGTCACAATGCTGTCAGGAGGTGACAGAAAATGGAGCAGATGACTGAATGACATGAAAAAACAGATTGATGATTTTAAAAGAAACATACTTTCAGAAATTTGTTCTCCACAGTCAAGAATGTACTTATCAGATCATAGTTTTGATGTTACATATGGAACTTGCTCTGTTAGATATTACAAATCCATTTTATTTCTTAATTTTTCTAATTCCCTTAGTAACAAGCATCTTAGATTAAACAATAAAGCATAATAATTATTCTCTCTATTTCTTCTGTATCTGGTTCACACCAATCCTCAAATAACCATGGGGGGCAGGGCTGGTCAAGGGTGTAGTGGAGTTGGCCCTATTGCTGCAAATAGGGGCTTGATTTATTATTTTGGTGATAGTCTAGGCTTAAGAAAGTGCTAATAATGCAAGTTATTATATCCATATGTTTTTTTTTTCTTCTACAGAGGTCATTTACCAACAGACCTCTGTATTGCTTTATAAACATTCCTTGATCTCAGCAGGAGTATCAGAAAGCTCAAAAAATAAAATCATTATGAGACTATAGGCCTAGTGACTAGAGGCTATTGCTGCTGCTAACTGCCTTTTATACAGTACTTTAAGGCTTAAAAATGCTTTATATCCGTTATCTAATTTTGAGCTTTACAATACCCCTGTACCTGATGGTGGTGACACTCAGGGGATAGAAGCAATATTCTTCAATATGTTCACACAAGATGATAAGAATTGCTATCATTTGGGGTTTGGCCTTTGCCACGAAGGGAGGATTCTTGGCAACAACCTCCAGTTTTTTACCCCTCTTCCAAAATTTCTCATACTTGCTTTATGTTCTTTCCTGCTTAGGATGCTTTGCTTGGTTTGGGTGAGATAGTTGCAAAGGTGAATGACATGGTTTGTGTTCTCTGCAGCCTCAATGGAAAATATTGACTATACCAGAGGAACACTGTTGGGTGGTACACAATGATATGAGGAAGAAGTAAATTGAATTCAGTCACCCTAAATCAGCTGGTTGAGAAGAGCAAGTTGTGTGGACTTCGAAGCTACCTAAGCTTTTATCTTCCAAGAATGTAGCACTGTATGCCTCACAATGAACTCTGCTAGAATATGTTGACTAGAATAGAAGCATATTAGGATGAGATTCAGGAGGTCGCATTCCAAAAGAATTACATTTGGTATAGAGATTGTGGTGGCAACAGTGGGAAGTGAATGACAGCTACAGATGACCTGATTGCTATGGAGGACATGGTATATGCTGGCAGAAGCTTTCTCTGGACAAGAGGTAGGGAGACATATTGTGTGAATGGGTATAGAGTAAAATGAAAAGTTGTATGAGGACATTTTAAACAATTACTACAACACTGCTACTGAAAAGATTTAAGAACTCAGATCAATGCAATTACCAATAAAAACTACAAAAAACTGATGATGAATCATTCTCACCTCGTGGCAGAAAAGCAATGTACTAGAGATACAAAAATGAGACATTTTCAGAGACAATCAATATATGGATTTGTTTTGTTTAACTATACTTATTTGTAAAAAGGAGGGCTTTGCAGGGGGTAGCTATAGTAATATGAAAAAAAGAAATGTGTCAGTGAAATATTTTTAAAATATATGAAAGAAAGCAAAGAAAAAGTCAGAAGCAGAAGCCAAAGAGGCCATTGATGGTAATATCATAATACATGTATTAAATGCTAAAAAATCAATCTGAATACAATTGATCTCCATGTAGAATTCCTTTTCCATTTTTTTAAAATGTGAAAGCATTCACATTTGTTGATGTTTGCAAGTTCATAATAAAAAAAGAAAATTAAGTTAAAGACAATAATAAAAAATGACCTGGAGTGCATGGGATTCAAGGCATTTCCACTTCATTAGCACCTCAGCCTTATCACAGTTCCTCACTCTCACATTGTCACACTGTCACACTCAAATCCTTATTTCCTGCCGGAGACTTCCATCTGAATGTCCCATGAACACTTCAACTACAACCTGTCTTAAACTGAATTCAACATTTCCCCTCCATAAACATGGGCTTCTCCCTAACTTCTCCATTTCTGTTAAAGGCTTCACCAACTTCCAGTATTTTAGGTTCATAATCTTGGAGTGATCTTCAACTTGCCCTAGTCCCTCACCTCATCTAGTCAATTTCTAAATCCTGTTCCCATTTCTATAATATCTTTCTCTTCTGTTTACTCCTCTCTACTTCTACTATGACAGATCTGGTTCAGACCTTAATTTCATCCAAACTTTTGTAATTAATTACAAAAACTTCTTTCTGTCTCCATTCTATCCCTTGTCCTTCCTACTGCTATCTGAATAATCATCCATATCTACTGTTATATTTCCATTCTACTCAAAAACCCTCTATTATGTCCTAGCTCATAGTGAATAAAAAACACCTGAATCTAACATTTAAAAGTCTTCCATGATTTTCTCTGTACTTACGTTCTTCATCTTGTCTTATTGATTCTCCATTGTGTGCCATAAATTCTGTCAAATTGGACAACTCTCTGTCCCTCAATCTTGTACTGCTCCTTCCTATAGTGTTTCCTTAGCTTACCCCTACCTCTTAGAATGGACAGTGTGTGTTCTTCATAGATCAACTGTGTTAAGATCAGAGATTCTCATTATCAGGAGAATGGCTACCAAATGGTAAATGTTTTGCAGACATAAACTCATAAAGATCATTTATTAAGGCAAAGAGGAGTTACAGTCTGATAAAATTGCAGCCATTTTTCTAAGTCAATCTCAGAAGTCTATGCAGATCCAGGCCATTCTTACCTCCTCTAGGGAAGATGTTTAACAAGAAATTGCAATATGAATGTTTTCATGTGCTTTTCTTTTAAAATATCAAGGAAAAATCTGTGAAATACAAAGGAAATGAAAAAAATTCTTAGCATAAGTTTGAAAATAGAATAAATTAATAAGTTTTATGCAATATTAGTTTACTCATTTGAGGCAATACATAATGAGACAGTTTTATTATTCCTTGACCTTTAGAGAATTGCATTTGTCAACTTCTCCTTCTAAGATATTGTGACTCAGAAAATGTTTTTTTTCCTATGAATATTAAAAAGATGCTTTTTTAGTTTCCACTACTGAGAGTTAACTTCAGACACAACTACTCATTACATCACATAAGATGTGAACTTGCCTTTTATTTGGTTGTCCTTGCCATTGTGATAAAGTATAGATTTAGAGAAATTTTAAAAATGTAAAAGAGAATAAAGTAATAAACAAATAATAATTAAGGACACAATCCTAACTGAAAGAAAGTTTCTAAAAAATCAAGCTCGAGATGGTAAAGCCAAGATCACAAGGAAAAAACTGAATCTTTTGTTTATTTTTTGTTTGTTATTTTTTTTTTTTGTTCTTGCTTTTTAAATTTGTCTCTGCCAGACACAAATTGTTTCCGCTTGGATCAATTATGATTTTTTTCACCCTTAATTCTTGCAATTGTAGGATGCTAATCATGCTTAATAACTCCTAATCTGCCCTGAAAATTGACATATGAGCAGAAGGTCAAGGCCTAATTTAGTCTGAGTCCAAAGGATATTTTGAAAAGTGACACTTTTAAAAGACCCTTACTTTTGGATGCAACCACTATGGGTCTACATGCTAGGGAGCATAAGACTGACCATAGATTTAGAACTGTGGATGGACCTGAGGTCATCAAATCCATCCTTTGTCATTTTATAGATGAAGAAACAGGTTATAAGAACTGAAATGATTTGTCCATCATCTCATAGCTGCTAAGTTTCTAGGGTAGAATTTGGTTTTCCTGACACAAAATTCAGTCCTCTATTGATTACACTGTATCACCTATTCTCTGGTTCCCATTCACAAATGTGGAAGGAAAAGTGAAAAAATATTTAAATATATTGCGAACTGTTGTGGACTGATAGGTTTCTCCCTAAACTTAAATGATGCAGGAAATTTACAGAATTTTGGAAGAATGTTACTGTGTAAATTGATAGTCATTATTTAATCTAAAAAAAATTTAAAAATGCTCATTTAGTCCAGAGAATGGATCTCAAAGGCAATATCCACATAGTAATAAGACTTCTTTACATTAATACTCTTGGTTCAAGATACATCAAGATCACTGTAGTAGTTAAACACAAAATAATGGCCAATGTCCTTGAGGGGGTACATTCTCGATCCCCTTTTTCCATTCACTATTTTCTGCAGTGTGCCTCCTGCTCAGAAAGAAAAGGGAGAATCAAGCTCATCTATTTTAAGATGTCTGGATTAAAATCTAAACAATTTGTTGTCAAAGTTTTCCATGGGGCCTTTATGAAATTTGTTACATTGGTACTCTCTGTGCTGCTGCTTTCCATGTATACACACTTTTAAATTGGTCCTCTGTATCAACCATTTGCTCGAACTCACTTTTAATCAACAAGAGAATAAACAATTGGCACCGAAATAAAAGCAGCAGACACATTGTCTCCTGCAGATCATGATTTACCATTTTATATAAAATGTTTAACAGTGAGTAATTTCATTGGTTTATGTATAATCTCATACCATGAAATGGATGTTCATGTTTTCTGAAATAGGTCTCCTAAGGAAGCCACTGAGAGCATTAGAAAAGTTTTATTAATCAAGCTATACAGAGTTAAAGTGATAATTCAGTGGCAAAACCCCACAAAAACACTTTGAAGTTTAAATCATCCATGTGAGTGGTTTTCATCTTAGACTTGCTCAATTCCACTTTTTTGGTTTGGCCATATGTAAATATTCTAAACAGAGATGTAACAATTTGATCTTTTTGGCATCTCAGACAATATATTTAATGCTTTCTCCAGGACTGGAATCTGACCACCTTTACATGCAAACATTGTAAACGACGGAAATAATTTATTTTTCCTTATATTTTAATTTCTGAAGATATAAGTTGTAGAAATGGGCAGCTAGATAGCATAATGGATAGAATATCAAACCTGAAGTCAGGAAGGTTAGTCTTCTTGAGTGCAAATCTGGCTTCAGACGCTTACTAGCTATGTGACTCTGGGCAAGTGACTTAACCCTGTTTTGCCTCAGTTCCTTATTTGTAAAATGACCTGGAGAAGAAAATGAAGATGTAGGTTATAGTAATGGGTGGCTGGGTGACACAGTGGATAGAATATTGACCCTGAAATCAAGAAGATGTCTTCCTGATTTCACATCTGGCCTCAGACACTTACTAGCTGTGTGACCCTGGGCAAATCACTTAACCCTATTTGCCCTACTTCCTCATCTATACAATGAGCTGGAGAAGGAAATGGCAAACCACTACAATATCTTTGCAAGGAAAACCTCAAGTGTGGTTACCAAGAATCAGACACAACTGAAAAACAAAAAATTCCCGGCTTCCTAGAACTATTTGAAATAGTGTAAATCCTCCAAACTGTTGCAACAATTCAGCTAGCAGCTACTGTAGGGGTGTAAGACCCACCAACAACCAGCACACAGAAAGCTGCCAACACAGGTTCTTTGATCTGCTTTACTAAGGAAAGTAACTTTAATTGGTTAACAATCTCAGTTTAATCAAACATACAAGTATCATTCACAGTTCAGGTGGAAAAGATCAGCCCCTTGAACTTCAAGGCAAAAACAAACAAAAATTACAAGCATCAACAGACAGACCTTGTCTGATTCAAATCACAATTCATAGTTACTAGAGAAGAACCAACATCTGGGTTGCAAAACTGAGGGGCAGTTTGCAGCTTGCCCAGAGTCTCAACACTCCTTCCATGAGTGTGCCCCCAAAATCAAATGCCAACCTTGGATCTTTTATACTGGTCTAAGGGCCCTGAGGCACTTGATTACCCCAGTGCTGAGAAGCAATCAAACAAAGAACAGTGAAAAATCCCATTTTGCTGTCCATTACATTTGAAAGGCAGTACTCATCAAAGGTACTTAATTACCTCAGCATTCCAAAGGAGAAGACAACAAGAAGTCCTGCCTTGATTACCATTATATTGTCTTAGGGCTGAGAAACATTCCAAGACAAAAAGATCCCATTTTATCTGCCCCATTCAAACAAAGGCCAGAGTCCTTAAAGGCATTTAAGAGAAGAACAGCAAAAAGTCCCACCTTAATTACTATTACACATACTCACCCAATATAAAAGATGAGAAGTTTTCCTGCCTTCTGAACAATGTTTTATACAAAGTAGACTCAATTATATTATCTAATTTTAACTATGAATTAAAAATTTTCAAATTGTTTTCTAAAAATTTACACTAAAATTTACCATAGTTTTTGTAAAAAAAAAAATTCTACCACAGCTTTTCTTCAATAAGCAGTAAGCTGTTGTTATTTTGTTGAGTCAGGGTAATATTTTATTGATGGGCCAAATCATAATGGAACTTAAGTGAATAAATGGAAAGATTCACATCTGCATTGGTCACAAAGCATTAATCTCATTGTTTAATATATAAGGTAATCAGATGATATAAGAGTGAGAATGACTGTTCTAACCAGGTACATACAGTGGTGTCAGAATTTTCAGAAACCTTGGTGAGCTTTGCTGAATCATAATGCTTGTGTGTGTTTTTGTCTTGTCCTGATTGGGCAGTACATTCATTTACAAATACAATCTGTCTTAGATTGGCCCGATATGTGACATTGCAAGAAGACAAGTTCAATAATGGTCATTTGTGCATTTGATCCATAAGCCACACATCTGATCCCACATAGGATTTTTTCTGTTTGTAACAACAATGTGGCTAACACCTGTTGTGGGTTGGAAGACCAACACAAGACCAACAGCAAGAAGGCTGCTAGCACAGGTTCTTTGGTCTGCTTTTCTAAGGAAAGCAACTTTAAGGGGTTAACAATCTCAGTTTAATTAAACATACATATATCATTCACTTAGTTCAGGGGGAAAAGATCGGCCCCTTGAACTTCAGGGCAAATACAAACACAAATTACAAATATCAACAGACAGACCTTGTCTGATTCAAATCACAATTCATAGTTATCTGAGAAGCACCAACATCTATCTGTCTGGGTTTCAGACCTGGGGGGCAGGTTCAATGGCTTGCCCAAAGTTTCATCACACATACTCTTTCAATGAGTGTACCTCCAAAAGATCTTATATACCCATCTCAGGGCCCTGGGGCACTTGATTACCTCAGTGCTGAGAAGCACTGAAAGAATAGTGAAAAGTCCCATTTAGGGTGTGGGAAAGTTAGTTAATCCCTAGTACCACCATACACAGGGTTTCCAATCAATGACTCCCAATTGTCTTAGTGCTGAGAAATATTCCAAGACAAAAAAGACCCCACTTTACCTCACCCATTCAAACAAAGGGCAGAATCATTAAAGTCATTTAAGAGAAGAACAGCAAAATACCCCACCCTGATTGTCACTACACTGTTGAATCAGTTTTTTCTTTGAGTTGTTTCATACTTTTGAATGGATTTAAAGCAATGTGACCTATTGTATGCCATTCATAAAAGCATGAGGATAGAACCCTCTATACCAATAAGACACATATACTGTCAGATATGCTGTCCAGAGAAATAATCAAATATTTTTTTAAAAAAACACCCAATTTAGGAATTTGCCATATATAATCAAAAGTTATCAATGTTGCAATGATCCAAAGGTGCATTTTATGTTTGCCAAATATGGCCATAACAAACTTCCACATTATTTGAGATGGAACATCTGACACCAACCTCACTGAACAGATGGTGTTAATAGTTCATTTTGTTGCACTTAATAATAATGACTCTGCTGAAGTGTAGCTCCATGAGCACTTTACACCAACCTATTCCACTGGGTTTCAACTAACAGAAACAGCCTGCCTGTTTAAGACACATGAGGCCAGAGCTATAACAGCGATGTACTAAAAGAAGAGTGAACCCCATATCTTTCCTTGAACTTTCATTTTTTAATGGGTAGAGGAATTCACAGTTCGGCTGATTTCTTATTCAAGTTGCAATGCAGTTGTGAGAAGTTCTTTAATTTATTGATGTAATTCAGTGCATCCTTTATTGCAGATTTTTTATTTGCTTCCAGGTGGCCTCGAGCTAATCTGAAATTCTTGCATGATTTAGGTGACCGTTATCTCTATGGCCATTATCGCAGGAAGGCTGGACAGATTTTGTATTTCCATTCCAGTATCTCATACATTATTTTCCATGTAAGCCACAGTGGACCCACTGTATTTTTGAAAATTTCCGACTTGTTGATTATTCCATGGTGGTTTTGATAAAAAAAGGCCCCACTAGTGAACCCACTTAAGTGGGTAAATCCTTGCTTTACCTTGTCAGTTTACCTTTCCGTTGCTCAAAAGAATTTGGATAGCTTGGTGTGCCTTCCCCAGTCAAGTCCAAAGTTATTATATGATTTACCACAGGTTCAATGCCATGATCAATGCAGCAGCAAGTTAAGGCAGACTAGTTTAGAAACAATGAATCCAGGTAGAGGGTAGCAAGAAATAAGTGGCACCATAATTGAACATAGGTCTGAGGTAGTATCTAGAAGTGGCAGAGCTCTCCAGAGCCTATGGTTTTAATGGTCAGAAGGAAGAAGGAAAACTATGTTTTGATATTTTCTGGGTAATTAATAGTCATTTCAGACTTTAATAAATCAAGCCTATCTGCTTAACTCTACCTTTACCTCCATAATTAGCCTCTCCTGGGAATTGTTGTTGTTCATCCCTCATTTTCAAAGAGGACCAATGACATCATATGGTGATATCTTGACTGGGGTGTGAAATGGATTTAAGTGAAGCAGAGTTCCATAAAGTTGTCAGTCTCACTCTTTCTTCCAGTCATTGAAGCCCAGTTGGAAGACAAAAGTCAGGGTGACTGCTGATGGCCTGGGATGCAATAATCTTGGCATCTTCAATATCTGACCAAGCTCTAAGCTCTCCACAATACCTACTTTAGCTGCCTTCATGGCCATTGGAACAAATTATTCTCAGGTCTTCCTGACTCCAGAGCCAGTGCTCTACCCACTGTGCATTCTAACTGCCCCTTTAATCTGCATTATTAACATTTTTCTCCATTGCTTTCCTAAGTATAGATAATTAACAAAGCAATAAATCAAGCCCTGATTTACAGTGTTTGCCGATTCCCAAGGTATACTGTTTACACTGAAATTTTAGCCACCAGTTCTCATGAGTTAGTAAAAAAAACAGCTCCAGAATACCATTGGTTATATCTTTTAACTGACCATTACAACAATAAACTAATATTGGCTGTAGAACTGAGACATTATTTTTACCCCCAAAGGTCTTTTGAAAACAAAATCAAGAACCAAAGAGCAAAATGTTATTTTTTTGTTTAGTTGTTCAGTAGCCTACTTTGGACTCACAATCACATTTTTAGGTTAATATCATAATACAGTCCTTGTATTTATACAGTAAATTTTCCAGAAGCACCAAAGAACTCCACAGATGTAATCTCATTAATCTTCATAACACTTTTAGGAGGTAGATGACAACTGTGATACACAGTTTATAGTTTAGGAAAATGAAGGGAATATTCTAAGCAATGTTCCTTGGGCTGCAATGGCTATTTCTATTCTGGTAGGGTTAAATTATGTTTTGGGAGTATACCTATGTTGGGTATAGTCCCCATATCTCTGGCACAGTTTCTCCCAAATTGCCAATACAGAACACTAGAATTTTCTTTAGTTATGGAAAAAACTACAACTGATTTCAGGAAAAGAGAATAGTCATACTTCAGCCATTTATAAATGCCCAATTTGTTTGTCACAATTAAAACTTTAAATAGAGTATTCCAGAATTGAAGTTATTTTGGGAGCTAAATAATCAAACTTCTCAATTAACTATTCACTTTAAAGGGAAACCTATTAAGATTTTAAAAATTATATATTACTCTAACTGATTATCCATATAATATATACATATAAACAAAAATGCTTAAAAAGAATTCTATTTGAAAAATATAAACCTGTTATTTGCTGTTTGTGCATGACATACTTTGATAGATCTAGGCTCTCATTGAAGTGGTCATTCCCTTCAGTGACGGAGATTGTCAAACAAACATTTATTCTCTGTTCGTACCATTTGTAAGTCGTAGTCTGTTATGACTAGTGTTGATTTACATGTTAAAGGTAGCATAAAAGTCATCATGAAGGATATGAATTTATGAATAAAAAAGTTATGCTAGTCATATAGCATGAGTAAGGCATGGACACCCTGAGGGCTGTACTTGTATCCCTAAATGGTAAAAGAAACTGATGGAACCCTTTAATGCATTAAGTGAATCTTCCTCAGAAGACTTACAGAAAAGCATTTTCCCAGGATGCTTTTCATCCTGGAAAAGTATGAATAAATGGCAATCTGCATTGTGAAATGAGGACTGACATTATCGAGGTTATGGTTCTACTGAACAAAGTATTATTTATTTATGCCCATTTAGAAAAAAAATTACTATGTGTCATTCTTGGGATTCAGCAGGTCACCAAAGTCTTTGACTATACTAGCTATACATTACAACGTTGTTACTGAACCAGCGGTACACGATCCCCTTGAATTGTTTTGGAAAAATTCAGTAGCTGCCTTCTGACTCCATCTGACAAAACATAAGCCTACCAAATAATGAGTTGATTCCTTAAAGTACAAATTGCATTTTTGCCAATAATTTATATGCTGGAAATGCAGTACCTCAGAAATAGAGTATATTTTATGATTCCTAAATTGGAATTTTCTTTCTTTATTTTTCAGTGGCAGAAAAGAGAGTTGAATTCAAATGAATAAATTAAAAACCTAAGGTTCATCCATCTTTGCCTTCAGAATTCCATTACTCAGTTACTGAACATATTTCTGGTTTGTAAGATAATCAAGTTTGCCTACAACTGGTGCAAGTATGATGATGACACATTTCTTTACATATGCCACTGACTTGTTTCTTTAATGCTTTGAATGGCTTAGAGGAAGACTGTGCTGACCTCCATATTTCCATTTGTCAATAATTTGCCAATAACTCAGCATGCATTGGCTTAATGAGCTTCCTTTTCAAAGAAGTTTGATGGAGAACTAAATCACCAGATGGCTGGTTAAGTAAAAGCTGTCTGCATGATTAAAGTCCAGAACAAGGAACAAAACAAAGGGGAGGATTGTATGCTCTGAGCAGGCAAGCAGATGTGGGACGATCAAGAATCCTTTTCCATTGTGAAAGTTCAGGTCAGATTCCGGAAGCTACAGTGGAGGCAAATTACATTTAAAAAATCAGTACAACCATACAATAGAACCATTTATAACATTGTTAGAAATTATCAAAATGATGGTTTCTACCTCTTGACCTATACGAGTTTCCTAATAATGAAGAATGTTTTCTACCATTTTAGCTTCTTACAAATTCATTTAGGATGGTAAGGTTTCAAATTATGTTTATCAATTAATAAGATCAATGCTGACTAATTTGTAATAGTCAATGTGACACAAATATGAGGAGGGCATTCTCATGGTCCAGCAATAAATATGCATTTAAGGAGCACGAATGTTGCCTACTGCAGGAGACTCAAGAAATGACAGAGTGCTTACCAAACACTGATGGAACATTCCCTCTTTTTGAAGTCCGGCAAAAAAAATTAGACAAATAGAGAAAAGATAGAAAAATTGCATAACCACAGTAAACTCAGAACTTTAGTGGTAGGAAAGCATGATATTTCTGCAAATTCAACGTAATCGATAATCTAGAAAACATTTCTACTGTGATTTCATTACATGACTTTTCCCCTAGCACATTTAAAGAACAGAATAAAGTCTTAGAGATGGAGCAGATCTCAGACATCATAAAGTCCAAATTCTTAACTCTAATTCCTTTGTCCCAGTCCTCACATCACATCGTCATCTAGCCTCTGTTTAAAGAATACTTTCTAAAAAAAAGAATACCTTCTGTGAGAAAGAGCACGTTAAATTTCTGGATAGCTCTAATTATTAGAGAGTTTTTCTTTATGTTGATCCAAAACATGTTTCTTATTACTTTCACTCTAGTCCTAGTGGTGCTTTCTGAGGTCTAGGAGAGTAAATCACTCTTACAGATGAAAACTCTTGAAATACTTGGTGAAGCTGTTCTCTTCTCCAGACTAATCATTGCCAATGAATTCAATTGAAATGGTTATAGATAGTGGAGATCACTGAATGCCAAGAAAAGGAATTTGAATGTACTTTGTAGATAATAGGGATCACTTAAATTTATAAGCAGAGAAGTGCGATTAGTTTATGTATTCTGACAGCAGTGTGAAGAACAGATTAGAAGACAAAGACAAGAGGCAGGAAGGCCTGTTAGGAGTTATCAGGGATAGTTCAGGTGGGTGGTGAGAAATGTTTGAATGAAGGTGACAGCAATAGAGATGGAGGATGGAATGGATGTGAAAGATGCTTTGGAATGGGATTGACAGGACAGGATAAGTGATCATATATGAAAGATGTTGCTGCTAAGTTGTTTTAGGCTATGACTGACTTTTTGTCACTCCAGTTGGAGTTTTCTTGGCAAAGATACTGGAGTGGTTTGCCATTTTTTCTCCAATTCATTTTACGTATGAGGAAACTGAGGCAAATAGGGTTAAATGACTTACTGAAAGTCACAGAGCTAAGTAAGTGTCTGAGGCTAGGTTTGAACTCAATGAAGATGAGCCTTCTTGGCTCCAGTTGGCTCCAGTGCACCACCTAGCCACAGCTACATGAAAGATAGATCAATTGATTAACCAACAAGTATATATTAAATGCCTACAGACACTTAGGTGTTAAAGATACAAGTACAAAAAAGAAAACAGTTGGTACATGCAAGGCCTCTAAATTCTAATGGGATAGATAATTTATAATAGGTACAGTTTAAATATACGGTGACTAAATACAAATGCAGACCAAATAGTTAAACTCCAAGTCATTTGGAAAGGAGGAAACACAGTTGAGGAAACCTGAAAGTTTTCATGCAGAAGATAGTGCTTGAGATACAAAGGATGAAAAAGGAAAAAAAAAAAGATAACAGACAAAGAAGCGAAAAAGACAACTTCAAGGTTACATAAAAGAGAGACTATGTGAATGATATTGCCACAAACAGAACCAGTGTAGCCCAACCAGAAACAGGTACAGTGCAAAAATATAAACTCAGTTTTGGATATGTTGATTTAGACCTACCAGGTACAGATATCCAGAGAGCAATTGGAGATGTGGGTGTGTAGTACAGAAACTAGGTCAGGCCTGGAAATATAGATTTGTAAGACATAGTCATGGTGGTGGTTGTTGAACTCATAGTAAAGAATGAGATTGCTGAGGGACAATGTTAAGAAAGAAGGGAAAAGTAACAAGAATGGATCCTTGGAAAATACACAGATTAAGGCATGGAAGGAAGAAAATGGGTAAGTGAGGGAGCAGTTAGAGAGAAGAGGACCAGGAAAATATGGTCAAATTGAAGTCAAGGGAGAAAAGTTTTGAAGAGAGGAGAGTTTTTGCTAAAAGATAATGAATTCTGTTTGGGGTATTTGAGTTTGAGATACCTACATGAGATCCAGTTAAAGATGTCCAAAAGGCAAGGTGGGACTGGAGCTCAAGAGAGCTCCAGAACAGGATTTATAGATCTGTAAATCATTTGAAAATTGAATCCATGGGACCTGATGGACCTGATTACCAGCTATGTATGTATGTATGTATGTATGTATACATATACGCACAATATATACATATGTGTATGTAAATAAATACATGAATAAATAAGCCTGGGACAGAGCATGGTGGGAGTGGAAGAGTGGGGGCCAAGGGGGTGGAAGAGTCACCCAAGATTAATGGCCTTGATCTCAATAAAGATCTAGCAAAAAAGATTGAAGAGTCATCAGACAGGTAGGAAGAGAACAAGGAAAATGCTTCCAAAAACTTAAAAAGGAGATAATATTTAAGAGAAGATAGTGATCAACATTATCAAAGGCTGCATTGAGGATTGATGAAAGGTTATTGCTTTTGGCAGTTAAGCAATCATTGGTAACTTTGGCGAGGAAAGAGGAGGTAGTATGGGGTGGACAACCAATGAAGTCCCTAGGGGTGAGAATGGAAAATAGGAATGGTACATGGGCCTGAGGACTGCCACAAAAGCTTTGGAGTAGGTTTGGGGGGAAGATAGAAAACTGGAGTTTAGTGGGTGTATCTGGAAGGGAAAAGACATGGAACAGTAAGTAGATGGGGTAAAGAAGTGTAGGAAAAGAGAAAAGAACATTTTTGTTCATAGGCAGAGTAGACAACAGAGCTAAACAGAGAAAGGAGAGAAATATAGGGAGGAGTGGAGAAGAAAGACAAAGAGAGGAGAAAAGGTAGGGAGAGAATGAGAGTGAGGGCAAAGAAAGATATAAGGTCCTCTGCAGAGAGGGATATAGGAGACAGTAGTATAGGAAGAGAAAAGAACATCCAAGAAAATGTGTTTTATAGGACACAGACATGGGCAACTGAGAACTGCCATAAAGTTTATACAAATATATAAATTGAAGATAATCAGAGAAGGAAGAGAAAAAAAGTACCTACAAAATTTCCTCCCAACTAACCTCTATATACAAAACACAAACTTTGACATCAACCTGTGTATAGGATTGTATATAGGAGTGTTGATAGGTGAAAGCACATACAGATGCTTTAAAATTTAGATATTTTGTGTCACTTTTTTAAATCTATATTTTAAGTAGAATTTAGTTAGTAATTAAACAAAAACTTTAGTTAAGTTTCAGTTTCTTTAGTTTGATGTCTAAAATAGTGTACATTATGATTAAGTATTCAATAAAAGTTCACCTTAAAACATGTAAAATTCCCTAATTGCAAGAGGAATTTGCATGCCTATGTTAAGAGATTGATTGTTCACCTTAATAGAGAATTCACAAAAGTTTCCCTTCCAGTAGAAATCTCCTCCCCCTTCCATCTATTTAAATGGTATTTGATTTACAAAATGTTGATTTCCACATAATTTTTCAGGACAATAGTGACTATTTAGACACATCTATTAATATCTATATTTTTAGTGAGAGGTATCAGCATGTGAAAAGAATGAGAGTGTATTCAGTTTGCACATTTCATATAATGCACTGAATTTTAAAAGTTTTTTTATGTAGAAAATAGATTTGAAGGAGGGAGAATAATAATTTATCTCATGGGGAGAAAGCTGTTTCAATATGAAGGAGGAAATTTTAGGAAGGAATCAGGCATTTCAGAGAAACAACATGGCAAGAATCATATAAGATGTATTAATAATAACCATAATTATAGTGCTTTATAATTGCTTTATAATGCTTTTCTTTAGAAGTGCTTAAAGTACTTCATTTAATCTCATTTATCCTCATAATTTCCCTTTGAGGTGGGTTGTATTCAGTTTTGCAGTTGAGAAAAAAGGGAGGAAAGAGAAGTTAAGTAACTTAACTAACATAATCATTAGTCCACAGCAGAGCTGACTTGGGACTGAAACTAGCTCTTTAGAGTTTTCATGTTGGAAGACAGACTGTAAGGGGCTGACTGGGAGGAAGCAAGTGACAGCAGTGTCTAGACCACTTCTCTGTAGCGTGGGAAATGTAAAGATCTCTCTGGAAAGGTCTTCACTGTCAAAAAAATTATAATCTCTTATGGGAGATACTTCAATAGGTTTGTGATCTCATCAATCAACTCTCTCTTTCTCTCTCTCTCTCTCTCTCTCTCTCTCTCTCTCTCTTTCCAAGGCTCCAGATTTCAAGATATCTACACTTTACTATGCTGTGCCCTTTGTCCATGCCCTTCATATGTCCTCTAAAAGGAATTAACACAACATTGCTGAATCCCTTCCTCTATGACATCTATAAATGTCAGTAAGGTTCCAAGCTATCCATCAGTTATCCCAGAGAGATAGGAAGGCATCAAGTATTTGGATCTGGATTTCTGGAGACAATGAGGCACATAAAACTTCTACATGAAAGTAGTATACATTGGAACTCCAGGTAGAAACAGAGTGTAACAGATCAAAAGTCACAGCATGAGTTATATAGAAAGATATGATATTTAGAGTTAATAAGAATTAGAATTGTCAGTGGACTTAAAGCAAGAAGAAATATAAAATTACCAAAGATATATACTATATACATATGCATACATACATTCACACACATGTATTCACCATCCACTGAAACTTCATTATGATTACTAATTTTGTGCAATTTTTATATGTTTATGTTTACAAAAGGGATGTTTATAAAAGGAGGTGGGAAAGTCTGAAGTAAGTAAATCCATGAGAATTTGAATCTGTTCAATTCAGGAGATTTAACTAGTTTAAAAATTTAAAAAGAAGAAGGTCATTTTAGTTTTATATATTTTGATAAATTTCAAATAATCATTTTAACATTTACTTATTGTGGTACTTTTCTTTTTCATTTGTTCACAGGGCGGATATAAAGACAGACAGAATTTCAGTATTCATATGGCAATAACCCTATGATTTTGATGCTGTGGGATCTCCTTCCACCAGTCAAATCTTAAGAGTCTAGGTGATTTACTTATCTATAGTTTTATAGTCAGTAAGTGTCAGAGACTAGGTTTTAACTTCAGTTTTCCTGATAGTGTCTGGCACTCTACCCACTTTCACATTGCTTCTCAGTAGGCAATTTGGGGGCTAAAGAGATGATAGAATTTTCAAGCCAGGTACTTCCAATAGTAAAATGAAATCTAAAGGGAACATTTGAATCTCTTTTTTAAAGTTATTTTTGTTTTGTTTTGTTTTTGTGTATCTCTCTTGGAATCTTTTCACATCTCTAACTTCATGCAAGTTCCCTTCCTGGAACACATATGAGGACAATTCCCAGTGTTTTGTCTTCTTTGCTCAAGTTCAGTAAGTCTAAAATGAAACTCAGTATGTCCACTCCACTTTGTATCCCCATCCTTCAAGCTTTCCCTTCCTCTGTACTTCCCTAATTCTGTTGAGAGCACCATTATTGTCTCATTATTTTAACCTTGGAACTCATCTTAACTTTTCTCTTACTTACTGTCCCTCTAATTTCTAATTGGTTGCTAAATTCTATAGATCCTCTTTTGAATCTCTTGTGTTGTCTTCTTACTCCATTTCTATAGCCAATAGTCTAGGTCAGTCCCACATAACCTCTTCTTCAGCCAATTGTAATTGCCCCTTAGTTGGTCTCCCTATTTCCATTCTCTCTCCTTTCCAAAGACGTAATGTGGTACAATGGATTGAGAACTAAATTTGGAATCAGAGGATATGTGTTTAAATTCCATCTCATCATTTATTACTTATGTAACCCTGGGCAAGTTATCTAATACCTCTGGGCCCCAGATTCCTCATCTGTAAAATGAAAGGAGGTTGGACTAAATCACCTCTAATGGCCCTTTGAGCTCTAAATCTACCGTACAATGATCTCTCTTCAATCAACTCTCTAAGCAGCTGCCAAAATACTCTATGGCACAGGTCTGGTCAGATCACTTAATTGCTCAAAAATCTTCAATGGAGTTCTATAGCTTCCAAGATAAAATACAAATTCCTCAGCCTGACATTTAAGGTCCTCTGCAATCTGGCTCCAGCCTACCTTTAAAAAAATAGTTTTTTTTTTCAGTTAGC
Source organism: Phalanger gymnotis (assembly GCA_028646595.1). Taxonomy (NCBI): domain Eukaryota; kingdom Metazoa; phylum Chordata; class Mammalia; order Diprotodontia; family Phalangeridae; genus Phalanger; species Phalanger gymnotis. Next base: position 487,093,049 of record CM053622.1, read on the forward strand.
AAAATTCTATTTTGTCTCCCTCCCACTCTTTTACCCTTATTGGAAAAAAAATTAAAAAAATCTCTATAACAAATATTCATCATCAAGGATAAACAAATTTACATATTGACCATCGGCAATACATATGTGTATATATTTAGGTACACACACACATATATATATTTGTGTGTGTGTGTGTGTGTGTGTGTGTGTGTGTGTTCACCTTGAATCTATAACCTTTTGTCAGAAGTTGAGTAGCATGCTTCATCATTTGGCCTATGGAATTGATTGGTTATTGTATTGATCATAATTCCTAAGTCATTGAAAATTGTTTGTCTTAACAATATTGTTATTGTGCGAATTGCTCACTTCACTCTGGAGAAATTCAAACAAATCTTTTCAGATTTCTCTGAAACTGGCCTTTTCCTAATTTCTTACAGCATAATAGTATTCCATTACATTAAGATACCATACTTTCTTCAGTCATTTCCTTATTGATTGCCCCCTCCTTAGTTTCCAGTCATTGAAAAAAAAGAATTGTTATCAATATTTTTGTACATATGAGTCATTTTCCTCTTTCTTTGATCTCTTTAGGATATGTTTCATCTTAGTATCATCTAGCTTACCTTTCCAGCCTGATCTTGTATAATTACTTAATTCATATAATTACCACCCTTCCTATAGTCTATATTCTAGCCACACTAGACTACTAGCTATCTATTGAATTCCACATTTCATCTTCAGCCTCTAGGCATTCCTCAACTATGCCTCAATGCGTAGAATATACTCCCTTCCTCAACAAAATACAGAATACTTATCTTCCTTCAAATCTCAGGTTGTGTCACCTCCTCCAGAAAGCCTTCTTTGATCTTCCCAGTTAAGTGATCTCTCCCCTCTGAATAAATTGTGTGTAATATATGCTATATCCCTTTCATAGACTATAAGCTCCATAGTTGGTTAATAAATATTTGCTTAATTGAACAACAATTCCATTAAATTGACATTCCATTAAATATGATACTTTTCTCCCTTCTGAAGTTCAAGATAGTGCAAGATACCTTTTGATCCAAAAGGGGAAAAAAAGACTCAGTAGTGCCAAGAAGTAAAACAGATTTATGCATAAAGGAACTTGTACTTTTTTTGTCAGTTGTATAATACGGTGCCTGGTGACATAGGAGAGATGACAGCTTTGCATTTTATTTCTGCAAGATAACTTATCTGTGAAGGGTGATTATGATGTTTCTTTTGTGGTACTTATGAGTTGCTAACATCTTTTGAAAGATGGAAAAAATAATAATCACCCTTCACTGGAAATAGTGTACTTGTTCTGTGAGAAACTTTTCCCATAAAAGCCCACATTTTTGGGTTTGAATTAATGAGTACATCAGATTCAGCAGCAATCAATCAACTTGATTTTAAGTCTAACAAGTATCAAGATGGATGCCGAACCTGACCTATGAGAGCAGAAATGATCATTTGACACTGCAAAAATGTAGTGAAAAAAGTCAAGAGGCCTATTCTGTTGTCCCATCTCTCCTACTAACTTGCGGGTGATCATTAATAATTTGTTTAACCTTATGTATAAAACAAGAAGTCATAACAACTCACATATAGAGAAAGCTTTGAGGTTTACAAAATGCTTTACATGCATTATTTCATTTGTTTAACCCAATAATCTAGCTAGCTGAGTGTTATTCTTATGTTCCATTTTACAGATTAAAAATTTGAGGCTGATAGAACTTAAATGACTGTTTTTAGGGTCACAGAGTAGGTTAATGGTGTGGAATTCAAACACATTCTTTCTGACTACAAATCCAGTATTCTTTTACCAGAAAAATGAAACAAACAAAAAATATGGAAAGAAAAATATCAAACGAATTCAGCATCATATCTGCACAGCTATTATAGTTTATGCCAACTTATGAAATGTCTGTGTTCAAACTATATTGACAAGACATGTAATTTTCTTTAAGAATTAATAATGGAAGCCTCACAGACAGTGGGGGAATCAAGCAGATGATCAGAGTGGGAATGCAGGAATCTCTTTGCTGGGGCTGGGGCAGGATTCTCTTGCTTTGCCCTGCTTGGATCTGGGTCACAGTCCTGGCTGGTGATCCTGGGGTGAGGAGGAACGCTGGTGTGGCAGAGTTTGTGGTGGCCATGGGGAGGGAGTCTTTCTAGCAGTTCAAAGGCAGAAAAGAGTGCTTGAGGTCACTCACAGACCACAGCACAGGCCAGTAGAGGAGTAAACACCTCTCAATGGATCATACCACCTCAGAAGAACTGAAAATTTACAGGTGCCTACAAGTAGCTTGGAAAACAGCTGTGCAAAACCCCTGAAGCTTGGGACAGAGCACTCTCCACTCTAGAAGCAGAGTCCTACCTTAACAAAGAGTTTGAAAGGCAAGTATTTGCTAAGAAAATGAGCAAACAGCATAAAAAATTAGAATATAGAATCCTGCTTTAGTGTCAAAGAAGATCAAAAAATACTGCCAGAAGAAGACAACAAAGTCAAATCTCCTATTTCCAAAGCCTCCAAGAAAAATATGAATTGATCACAGGCCAGGGAAGAGCTCAAAAAGGATTTGGAAAATCAAGTAAGAGAAGTAGAGGAAAAATTAGTAGTAGAAATGAGAGTGATGGATGAAAATAATGAAAAACAAGTCAACAGCTTGCTAAAGGAGACCCCAAAGATGCTGAAGAAAATAACACCTTCAAAATAGACTAACCTAAATGGCAAAATAGGTCTATAAAGCCAATGAGGAGAAGAATGCCTTGAAGAATAGAATTGGCCAAATGGAAAAGAATGTCCAAAAACTCACTGAAGAAAATAATTCCTTAAAAATTAGAATGGAGCAAATGGAAGCTAATGACTTCATGAGAAATCAAGAAAATATAAAACAGAACCAAAAGAATGAAAAAATAGAAGATGATGTGAAATATCTCATTGAAAAAACCATGATCTGGAAAATAGATCCAGGAGACATAATTTAAAAATTACTGGACTACCTGGAAGCTATGATCAAAAAAAGAGCCTAGACATCATTTTTCAAGAAATTATCAAGAACTGCCCTGATATTCCAGAAGCAGAGGGTAAAATAGAAATTGAAAGAATCTACTGATTGCCTCTTGGAAAAGATCCCAAAAGGAAAACTCCTAGGAATATTGTAGCCAAATTCCAGAGTTCTCAGGTCAAGGAGAAAATATTGCAAGCAGCTAGAAAGAAACAATTCATGTATTGTGGAAACACAATTGTTCTTAACATAAGATCTAGCAGCTTCTACTTTAAGGGATTGAATGGCTTGAAATATGATATTCTGGAGGTCAAAGGAGCCAGAATCACCTCCCTAGCAAAATTGTGCATAATACTTCAGGGGAAAAGTGGATTTTCAATGAAATAGAGGACTTTCAATTATTCATGATGAAAAGACCAGAACTGAATAGAAAATTTGACTTTCAAACACAAGAATCACGTGAAGCATGAAAAGGTAAACAAGAAAGAGAAATCATAAGGAACTTACTAAAGATGAACTATTTACATTTCTACATGGAAAGATGGTATTTGTAACTCATGAGAGCTTTCTCTGTATTAGGGTAGTTGAACAGAACACACATACATATGTATACATACATACATATGTGTGTGTATATATATGTTTTTGTGTGTGTGTGTGTATATATATATATATATATATATAGGCAGGGGTCACAGGGTGTGTTGAATATGTAGTGATGATATCTAAAAAATAAAATTAAGGGGTGAGAGAATAATATATTCAGAGAAGGAGAAATGGAGAGATAGAATGGGGTAAACCATCTCACATAAGAGAAACATGAAAAAGCTGTTATAATGGAAGGAAAGAGGGGGTAGGTGAAAGGGAATGAATGAACCTTACTCTCATTGGATTTGGCTTAAGGACATAATAAACTACACACTCAATTGGGTATCTTACCCTACAGGAAAGTGGGGGGAAAGGGATGGGGAGGATGATAGAAGGGAGGGCAGATTGGGGGAGGGTCTAGTCAGAAGCAAAAACTTTTGAAAAGGGACAGAGTCAAAAGAGAAAAGTAAATAAATGGGGGATGGGATAGGATGGAGGGAAATATAAATAGTCTTTCACAACATGACTATTATGGAAGTATTTTGCATAATGATACATCTATAACCTGTATTGAATTGCTTGCCTTCTCAATAAGGGTGGGTAGTGAGGGAAGAAGGGAGAGAATTTGGAACTCAAAATTCTAAAAACTAATGTTAAAAATTGTTTTTACATGCAACTGGGAAATAATATATACAGGCAATAGGGTATAGAAAACGATCTTACCCTACAAGAAAATAAGGGGGAAGGGGTTAAGGATGGGGAGTGGGGTGATAGAAGGGACGGCAGACTGCGGAAAGGGGCAATCAGACTACATGCCTTCTTGGGGTGGGGGGAGGGGAGAGATGGGGAGAAACTTTGTAACTCAAAATCTTGTGGAAATGAATGTTGAAAACTAAAAATAAATAAATTAAATTAAAAAATAATAATGATGGGAGACAGAGCCAAAATGGCAGGGTAAAGGCAGAGACTCACCCAAACCCTTCCAAATACCTATAAATAATGACTCTAAACAAAATTTTAGAGTAGCAGAACACACAAAAAGATGAAGTGAAATAATTTTCTAGCCCAAGACAACTTATAAGATTGGCAGGAAAGGTCTGTTTCATCAGGGTGAGACAGGGGTGAAGTCCAGTGCAGGTTATGCCAGGGCAGACCTGGCCCCAGCAAATCAGAAGCAGGCCTCAGGGTAAATGAATCAGAGGCAGCAGTGGCAGTTTCCAGACCCCTCAGACCACAGACTCCAAAGACAACTTAGAAGGTCAGCAGAAAAGGTCTTTCGCAACTGGATAAGAGTGGAGCACGGTCCAGCACAGGCAGCACCAAAGCAGACCAGGACACAGGAAACCAACAGCAGGCCTTGGGAGCCACTGAATCAGCACTGGCAGCAGTTGCTTCTGGAGCTCTCAGCTCACACATAGTAAAGGGGTCAAACAAATGATCAGAAGGAGATTACATAGGTCTCTTTGCTAGGACTGGGAATGGGATTCTGTTGCTTTGCTCATATTCAGATCCAGGTCACAGTCCTGCGTGGCAGTCCCAGGGTGAGGAGGAGCATTAGCACATCAAAGCTTGCAGCCTCATATCGGTGGAGAATTCTCCTCAAAGTTCCAGGGCAGAAAAAATTGTTTGTGGTCAATCACAGAGTAGAGCACAGGCCAGGAAGGTAGCAAACACCTCTCCTTAAATCATTTGACCTTGAAAGAACTGAAAACTTACAGGTCTCTAGAAATATCTCTGAAAACAGCTGAACAAAACCCCAAAGCTTGGGAAAGTCTGTCCTACCCTGGAAGCAGAATTCTATTTTAGCAAAGAGTTACTTAACTTACTCTACTTAACAAAGAGTTAAAAGTCAAGTAGTAGGCTGGGAAAATGAACAAACAAGAGGAAAAGAAAATTCTGACCATAGAAAGTTACTATGGTGACAAGGAAGATCAAAACACACGCTCCGAAGAAGCCTACATCCAAAAACTCCAAGAAAAATATGAATTGGTCACAGTCCATGGAAGAGCTCAAAATGGATTTTGAAAATCAAGTAGGAAAGGTAAAGGAAAAATTGGGAAAAGAAATGAGAGTGTTGAAAGAAAATCATGAAAAACAAACCTACAACTTGGTAAAGGAGACACAAAAGGTTACTGAAAAAAAAAGACCCTTAAAAAATAGCCAAGGTCAAATGATAAAAGAGGTCCCAAAAACCAATGAGAAGATTGCCTTAAAAAGCAGAGTTGACCAAATTGAAAAAGATATACAAAAATTCACTGAAAAACAACTCCTTAAAAGGTAGAATTGGCCAAATGCAAAAGGAGGTAAAAATGCCCATCAAAGAAAATAATTCCTTAAAAATTTGAACTGAGCAAATTGAAGCTAATGACTATGAAAAATCATGAAAATGAAACAAAACCAAAAGAATGAAAAATAGAAGACAACATGAAATGTCTTATGAAAAAAAAAAGCAACCGACCTGGAAAAATAGATCCAGGAAAGCTATGATAAAAAAAAAGAAACAAATAACATCATTTTTCAAGAAATTGTTAGGGAAAACCACCCTGATATTCTAAAATCAGAGAGTAAAATAGAAATTGAGAGTCCACAGATCACCTCCTGAAAGAGACCCCAAAATGAAAACTTCCAGGAATATTATAGCTCAATTCTAGACCTCCCAGGTCAAGGAGAAATAATTGCAAGCAGCCAGAAAGAAAGAATTCAATTTTTTTTGGTGCCACAATCAGAATAACACAAGATTTAGCAGCTTCTACGTTAAAGGATCAGAGGACTTGGAATATGATATTCAGGACAAAAGAGCTAGGATTACAATCAAGAATCACCTACCCTGCAAAACTGAGCATAATCACTTGGGGAAAAATGGACATTCAATGAAATAGAGGACTTTCAAGCATTCTTGATGAAAAGACCAAAGCTGAATAGAAAATTTGACTTTCAAACACAAGACTCAAGAGAAACATAAAAAGATAAACAGAAAAGAGAAATCATAAGGGACATAATAAGGTTAAACTGTTACATTCCTACATGGGAAGCTGATATTTGTAACTCCTATGAATTTGCTCATTATTAGGAGAGTTAGAAGGAGTATACATAGACAATGGGCACAGGTGTGAGTTGAATATGAAGGATCATACCTAAAAAATAAAATTAAGGGTGAGAGAGGAATGTACTGAAAGAAAAGGAAAGAGAGAGGCAAGAAAAGGTTTTTATAGTGGAAAGGAAGAGGAAGGAGGTGAGGGGGAGTGAGTGAACCTTACTCTCTTCAGAACTAGCTCAAAGAGGGAATAATATACACACTTAATTGGGTATAGAAATCCATCATCCACCTTACAATAAAAGAAAATAGGTGGGAATGGGATTAGAGAAGGGGGCAGTGATAGAAGGGAGGGCAGTTTGGGAGAGGGGTAGTCAGAAGCAAAATATTTTTGAGGAGGGACAGGGTGAAAGGAGAGAGAGAATAGAATAAATGGGGGGGGGGAATAGGATGGACAGAAATATAGTTAGCAGCAGTAACTATGAAAAAAATTATGAAGCAACTTTCTCTGATAAATGCCTCATTTCTCAAACATATAGAGAACTGAGTCAAATTTATAAAAGTAAGAACCATTCTCCAATTGATACTTGATCAAAAGATATGAACAATTGAAGTAATCAAAGCTATCTATAGTCATATGGAAAAATGCTCTAACTCATTGTTGCCTGGAGAGATGCTAATTAAAACAATTCTGAGGTACTACCTATTACTTATTAGATTGGTTAATATAACAGAAAAGGAAAATGACAAATGGTGGAGGGGATGTGAGAAAAATGAGACATTAATGCACTCTTGGTGGAGTTGTGAACTTATTCAACCATTCTTTAGAGTAATTTGGAACTATGCCCAAAGGGCTCTAAAACCATGCTTTTGCTTTGACCTAGCAGTGCCACCATTTGTATTGTATCCAAAAGGAGATAAAAAACAGAAAGGAAAAGGACTGAGATATATAAAAACTACATATGACAGCTCCTTTCTGTTGGCAAAGGATTGGAAATTGAAGGGATGCCCATCAATTGCAGAATGGCTGAACAAACTGTCCTATGTGATTATAATGGAATATTATTGTGATAAAAGAAATGATGAGCAGGATGCTCTCAGAAAAACCTGAAAAGACTTACATGACCTGATGCAAAGTGAAATATACTGTGTTCAAAGTAACAGCAATATTGTGCAATGATCAGCTGTGAATGAGTTAGCTATTCTCAGCAATACAATGATCCAAGACAACTCTGAAGGACTTAGGATGAAAAATGATATCTATCCTCAGACAAAGAACTGATGGTATCTGAATACAGATTGAAGCATACTTGTTTTTACTTTATTTTTCTCAAGTTTTTTTTTGTATGTTCTTTCACAACAAGACTGTTATGGATATGTATTGAATTACTACAAATGTATAACCTATATTGAATTACTTATCTTCTTAATGTGGGTGGGGGGAAAGGAGTGAGAGAATTTGGAACTGAATATTTTAAAAACAAATGTTGAAGATTGTTTTTACTTGTATTTTAGGAAAATATAATACTAAGTAAAACAAAAAAAGAGGAAAAATTAATAATGATACTTTTTTGGGCACACATCAATTTTACTACTCAGCCAATATGTTGCTTTCTTATCTTTATAGATTTTTTTGAGCAAAGCAACCCATGAATATTTTGTTTAATGCACACATAATTGGTTTATATTTGGAAGAATCAACAACATTTATGTCTTTCGATAATAACTGTGAAGTCTGACATTTGGTAATATAAAAATTATTTCAATTGCATCATCTATAAAATGGAAATATTTACCTTACCTATATCATAGTGGTACGAGGATCAAAGGAAAACATGTATGTGGAGCACCTTAAAAAATGTAAACATTTGTACTTACATCAATAACTATTATTGTAAGTTCATTTTTTTCATTCTTTTTGTAGATGTTCAGATAGAAATGCCTCTAGAGTAAGTCATTATTCTAGAATATTTTTATAGTTAAAATTATGAAGATTCTTGTACAGTTTGATAAAATTACTGCTATTTATAATTAAATGAGAATATTTTGAGATATGGTCATCTTTTTGTTTACTGAAAAATACCTTTGAAATAACTCTAGTAACAAATAGTATGGAAAAGATGACATATATTATCCTGTTATTCTCTGGTTTTAGTTTCTTCTGCTACAAATCTATATATTGAAAAATTTCATTTCATAGAGATTAGATATTAATGAATAAGCTTGAAATATATATATATATATATATTTAAAATACTGTTTTTAAATGTTTATAGCACAATGTTATATCTACATGGCTGTGGAAAACAGTCCTGCCTGCAATGATGTTGAATTTCTTATTATATTTGAGGTTTTATGTGTATTATAGGAATTTGGGTAAAAAGTTTCACGTATGTAATTCTAATCACCTAAAACTGTGTCTCTAAATAACATCTGATCTATGCTATTTTTTTTTTGTAAGCTGCAGTGATATGGTGCTATTTGCACTACTTCATTACAGAATTTATATTGATTGGTAAGGTGACAATGATTTGAACCCAAATTATTATCACAAACCTTTACACATATATAAAAATTTTCATAATTCAGCAATTTGTCCAATTCTTTTCTGTTAACATATCATTGGTTGTGTTTAGGTGGATGTCTCCCACAGAGTGCTTTTAGACAGCTCTTGAATCTCACCTGTATTATAGCCTACAACCAAAGATAAACCACATCTACTAATGTTTTTTTTTCCTTTTTCATAAGGTAGTGTTATTTTTTTCTTTAAGTTCCAATGAGCCCTATGTTTTTGTAGAATTATACAGTTTTTGTGTTCACCTTCTAGATATGTCATCATCTATTTTACTATGTGAAATGCATAAATTAAGAATAAATTAAGCTATTCTGTATGTTAATTACTCTAAGGCATTCTTTAAAAAATCTATCTATCCTTATTGGAAGCTCTAAATGGAGAAGAATTTTCCATGTGGAAATGAAACATTCTAGCATTATGCTAATTCTTCATATAACCTTATCATTTCAGGCAATGATACATTATTTTATCCAGGCCTGAGCTTTCCAATTTTGCACACAGTTGATCATTATTACGATACTGCTGCTATCGTATGCAATGTTCTCCTGGCTCTGCTTACTTCACTTTGCAATGGTTCATATAATTTCTTTTCAAGATTTTCTGAAACCATCCTTCACATCATTTCTTATAGCACTATAGTATTCTGTCTCAATAATATGCCACATGTTATTTAGCCATTCCCCAACTGGTGGGCATCCCCTATATGTCCAATACTTTTCCACCACAAAAAGAGCTGTTAAAATATGTTTTTTACATATAGAACTTTTCCGCTTTTCCTTGATCTCTTTGGTGTATGGGTATGCAAAGTTTCCTAGCCTATTTAGAATAGTTCCAAATTGCTCTCCAAAATAGATGGACTAGATCACAACTCCAACAGCAACTCATTAGTTTTCCCTCATTCCTTCCAGCATTTATCATTTCTGATAGGTGTAAGGTGATACCTCAGAGTTGTTTTAATTTTCCTTTCTTTAATCAATGAGGATTTAGAACATTTTCATATGACTATAGATAGCTTTAATTTCTTCTTCTTAAAACTGTCTTTTCATATCCTTTCAGCATTTATCAATTGGAGAATGGCTCTTATCTTAATAAATTTGATTTCTCCCCCATATTTGATTTAAAAAAGCCTTTGTAAAATAAACTTACTATAAATCCTCTCCCCAAGTTTCCTGCTCTCTTTGTAATTTTGGATGAATTGACATAAACCATGGAAGAATTTTTTAATATCATATAAATAAAATTATCGAATATACTTTGCATCATTCTCTTAATCTCTTGTTTGGTCATAAACTTTTCTTTGTCCATACATGCAACAGGTAAATTTTTCTATGTTCCTTTCTTTTGTTTATAATATCATCCTTTATGTCTAAATTATTTACCTATTTTGACCTTATTTTGATACATGGTGTGAGATGTTGGTCTATGTCCAGTTTCTGCCAAACCGCTTTCCAGTTTTCACAGCATTTTTTGTCAAATATTGAGTTCTTACCCCAAAAGTTTAGATCTTTGTGTTTATTAAAAATTTTGGTACTATACTTACTTATTGCTTTGTTTTATGCACTTAATGTATTTCACTGATCTACCACAATATCTCAGCCAGTATCAGATTGTTTTGATGATTATCATTTTGTAAGACAGTTTGAAATGTGGTACTGCAAAGCCTCCTTCCTTCACAGTTTTTACATTAATTCCCTTGATATGTAAGACCTTTTGTTCTTTCAGATGAATTTTGTTAAAAAAATTTCTAAGTCTATAAAATAATATTTGGGAGTTTGATTAGTTTGGCACTGAATAGTAAATTAACAAATAGAATCATAATTTTTACAATATTGACTTGGCTGACCTACAAGCAATTAATATTTCTCCAGTCATTTAGATCTGTCCTTATCTGTGTGGAAAATGTTTTGTAATTGTGTTCATATTGTTGTTGTATTTGTCTCAGCTGGTAGACTCCAAAGTATTTTATACTGTTTGCAGTTATTTTAAATGAAATTTATCTTTTTATCTCTTGCTGCTCTGTTTTTTTGGTAATATATAAAAATAGTAATTATTTATGTGGATTTATTTTATATCCTGCAACTTGGCTACACTTGTTAATTGTTTCAAATAGTTTTTTTAGTTGATTCTCTAGGGTTCACAAAGTATACAATAGAATTACCTGCAAAGAGTGAGTTTTCTTTCCTTGTTGCCTAGTCTCTTTCTTTCAAATTCACTTTCTTGTCTTTGCTATACCTTGCATTTCTAATATAATATTGAATAATAGTAGTGATAATCAACATCTTTGCCTCATCCTTTATATTATTGAGAGACTTTCTAGTTTATCCTCATTACAGATAATGCCATCTCTTGTTTCAGATACATTATTGTTATTTAATTTTTTTCAATCATATCCAACTCTTTGTGATTTCTTTTCAGTTTTCTTGGCAAAGATACTAGAGTTGTTTGCCATTTCCTTCTCCAGCTTATTTTACAGATGAGAAAACTGAGGCAAAATGGTTAAATTACTTGCCCAGGGTCACAGAGCTAATAAGTGTTTGCGGCTGGATTTGAATTTAAAGTCTTCTAGATTCCAGGCATGGTACTCTATTCACTGCACAGCTGGTCCTTTAGGTAGATACTATCATTTTAAGAAAAATTCTATGTGTTACTATGCTTTCTAGTATTTATAATGGGAATGGGTCTGTATTTAAAAAAAATTCTGCATCTATTCAGAAAATCATATGATTTCTGTTGATTTTGTTATTGATATGGTCAATGATGTTTATTAATTTCCAAATATGAACCACCACTCCATTTCCACTATAAAATCCATCTGATCATAGTGTATGATATTTCTGATATAGCATTGTAATTTCCTCGTTAGTATTTTATTTTAAATTTTTGCTTCAGTATTAATCTGGGAAATTGGTCTGTTTTTACTCTCTCTGGTTTAAATAGCAAAACCATATTTTTGTGGTAGAAGGATTTTGGTAAGACTTCTTTACCTATGTTTTAAAATAGTTTATATAGCATTGGAATTAATTGTTCTTTAAATGATGGGTAGAATTAATTCGTAAATACATGTTGTTGGGAATTTTTTCTTAAAGAGCTCATTTGTGGCTTGTTCAATGTCCTTTTCTATGGTAAGTTTATTTAATTAATTTATTTGCTCTTCTGTAAATCTGCTTAGTTTGTCAGATTTATTGGCTTGTAATTGGTCAAAATAACTCCTAATAAGTGCTTTAATTTCATCTTCATTGGTGGTGCAGTCACCCTTTTCATTTTTGATACTAGTTATTTGGTTTTATTCTTTCTTTTCTTAAATTAACTAATGGTTTATTTACTTTCTTCATAAAACCAACTTCTAGTATTATTACTTCAATTTTAAAAAATTTGAATTTTATTAATCTCTCCTTTGATTTTCAGGATTTCCATTTTGACATTTCATTGAGGATTTTAAATTTGTTCTTTTTCTAGTTTTTGCAGTTTCATGCCCAAATCATTAATCTACTCTTTTTCTTTTTTTATTAATGTACACATTTAGAGACGTGTTTTCCCGTAAGTAATGTTTTCACTGCATCCTACAAATTCTGGTATATTGTCTCATTGTTCTCATTCTCTTTAAAGAAATTATTGATTGTTTCTATGATTTGTTCTTTGACTCATTCTTTATGATTAAATTATTTTGTTTCCAATTAATTTTTAATCTATACTTCCAAGGCCCTTTACTGAATGTAATTTTTATAGCATGATAGTCCCAAAAGGGTGCATTCAATGTTTCTACTTTTTCACAATTTTGTCTTTTATGTCCTAATACTTCGTCAATTTTTGTGAAGGTGACATGGACTGCTGAGAAAACTATACTCCTTTCTGTTCCCATTCTGTTTTCTCAAGAGATCTATCATATCAAACTTTTTCTAAAATTCTATTAATCTCTTTCTTTCTTATTTATTTAAAGGTCAGATGTATCTCATTCAGAGAGGGGAATGTTGAGGTCTCTTACTAGTGTAATTTTACTATCTCTTTTTTTTCTGTAACTAATTTAAATTTTCTTTAAGAATTTGGATGTCATGACATTGGTACATGTATATTTAGTATTGATATTACTTCATTGTCTTTGGTACCAAATTTTAGCAAAATGTAGTCTCCCCGATTATCTCTTTTAATTATATCTCTTTTTGCCTTTTCTTTGTCTTAGGTCATATTTGTTACCTCTTACTTTTTTTTTAACCTCAGCCGAAGCATAATAGATTCTGCTTCAGTCCTTTATTTTCAGCTTTGCTTGCATATGTGTGTTTCTGTTTCCAGTGAGTTTCTTATAAGTAAAATATTGTATTCTACTTCCTAATTTTCTATTCTATCTACTTCCTTTCCGTGGGTGATTTCATCCATTTCATATTCACAGTTGTTATTACTGTCTATATTTCCCTCTCTCCTGTATTCTTCTCTTTATATTTCTTTCTCTATTTTACCCTGTCCCTCTTTAAAAATCTGTTTTACTTCTGACCACTGGATTCATTAGTCTACCCTCCCTTTTATCATGCCTACCTTTCTCTTAGCTCCTTGCTCTCTCACTTCTCTGTTGGGTAAGATTAATTTCATGAGTTTGTGTATGTCTGTGTGCATGTGTGTGCGTGTGTGTGTGTGTGTGTGTGTGTGCGTGTGCGTGTGCGTGTGTGTGTTCTTTACCCTTTGAACCAGTTACAATGAGACTGAGCTTCAGGTATTTCCTGCCACTTCACTCCTATTCTCTCTCTTGTTCTACCCTCCCTTTAATTTCCCTTCCTTCCTTCTTCTCTTTCTTTCCTATTTTCCCATTGAGAGAAATGTAGCTCTCTCCTCAAATGTGTAAATATATTTGTATCTATGTATCTATATCTTATTTGTATCTAATTATCTGTTGACTTATCTATTCTTCCCTCCTTTGACTAGTTCAAATGAGAGCATAAAGTTTTTGTCAGCTGCTCCTAATCATCTTTTCCTCATTGTTTCTATAGATTTCTATACTTCATCCTAATTATGTGAAATACTTTTTCCTAATCATCATTTTCCTTCTGTACTTTTTTTGTCTTGACTTTTGGGTAGTCTAATATCTCTTTTTTTCTCCTTGGTATATTTCCAGGTCATTAGTTTTTGCTTTGATATATCTAATTTTTCTTCTATTATCTTCAGTCTTTTTACTTTGTTTTTAAAATATCTTGTTGTTTCATGAACTCATTGGTTTCAATTTGATCCATTCTAATTTTCAGGCCGTTTGTTGCTTGAGCAAAGTGATGTAACTTTTATGCCAAGATGTTAATTCCTTTTCCAATTATTGCTTCTATAGTTCTCATTTATTGTCTTACTTTTTTCCTCAAGTGCTCTCATTTCATTCATATTTTTTTTGCGTGGTTTTTTTGCCCTTTGAATAGTATTTTACCCCAGTTACATATTGAAAAAATTTTTAGTATTCATTTTTATGAGATTTGAATTCCAAATTTTTCTCCCTCCCTCCCTCCTTCCTCTCCCTTCTCCTGAGAATGGTGGGCAGTTTGATATAGTTTATACATGTGCCAGGATGTAAAAATATTTCCATATTAGTCACAATTATGAGTAGAGTTTGAATTCTTGGCAGTTTTGGTCAAGAAAGGACCTCAATGTCTGCTACCTTATCCTGCCAGATCATCTTCAGAATCTTCCTAATTCAAATGGAAGTGAATCAATTTCCTGGCGTGGCACTAGTATACAGTCCAGGTTTCATAGGCCTACAACAACGAGGTCAGCACAACAGCTCTGTAGACCTTCAGTTTGGCAGGCAGTTTCTTCTCTCCTGCACTTTCCTTCAGAACCTCCCAAACACTGAGCTAGCTCTGGCAATGAATGTGTCAACCTCATTATAAATGCATACATCCCTGGAAGGTATACTGCCAAGATATGTGAACTTATCCACAACATTCAAAACTTCTCCATTTACTGTAACCTATTGTTCCACATTTGGATGATGTGTTGCTGGCTGATGGAGCACCTGTGTTTTCTAGGTGCTAATTGTTAGGCCAAAATTAGCACGAGCAGCAGAGAATTGATCCGTATCTTGTATCTCAATTTCAGAGGCTGCATTGAGTGCACAATCATCTGTAAACAAAAAATCGTGCACCAACTCTCCCTCCACTTTGGTCTTGGCTTTTAGCCTTTTCAAGTTGGAGAATTTACCAGCAGTGTGGTAGCTGACCTTGATGCCATGTTTGCCCTCATTGAAGGAATTTGACAATGTGACTGAAAACATCACGATGAAAAGCATAGGAGCAAGCACAGAGCCTTATTTTCCTCTATTGGTGACCGGGAAAGTGCAAGAGTATTGGCAGTTATCCAGAACCTAGGCAAGTATGCCATCATCAAATTGACACTTAATGTTGATGAACTTCTCCAGGCAACCCAATTTTGACATAATTTTCCATAAGCCCTTACAACTGACAGTATCAAAATCTACAAACATTGTGTACAGACCTCTTTTCTGCTCAGGGTAGAATGATAGTGAGGCATACATGTAGAATGCACGTGTAGCACAGACAGATCCCTAACCCCAAAACTATAGGACCCAGAAGTTCTTTTTCTCTTTGTAGGGTCCTCTTATAGCTCCCCTTGGGGGCAGGATCTTTCCTGAATTAATTGCTCAGCTGGGTTCCCAGAAAAAATTACTCTTCATAATTTAATTATCTTTTCTACTATCATGAGTGATGCTTCTTTAAGCTTCTTCCTCCCTTCCTCCATCTTTGTGTGACGTGTACTCCTCTGATCCCTATTGGATGCAATTTTCTACTGATCTAGGAGAAATTCGAGGGGAGCTCATTAGCTACATAGCTAATGATGAGGGAAATGTGAGAAATGTTTCTTCCTTCCTTGTGCCCTACCCTATAAGAGTCTCCTCTATAAAAAAAGTTTCTGGCCTATATTTCTTCCACTTTCAAAATACTAGATGGAGTTCCCTTCATTTCACTGCATGAACAACAACGGGGGAAAGAGGGAAGAGAAAAATTCCCTCCTTTCTTCCTGTAGAGAGTCTTTCTCTATAACTTCTACATGCCTTTAGCACCTTGATCTTGTCATGGTTTAGCTATTCAAATCTCCTCAAATACATGACTAATTTATTTTCTCAGCCATAGCTATTGTACCTATCTTGAGATAGTTATTCTGTGTAGTAAATAGAGCAGTTGACTTGGAGTCAAGAAAATTTGAGTTTGAACACTGCTTTAGAAACCAATTAGCTGTGTGATCTTGGGGAAATCACTCAGTTTCTCAGTCACAGTTTCCTCATCTGAAAATAGGGATAATAATAGCACCACATTATAGGGCTATTGGAAGGATGAAATGACATAACATATGTAAAGTGCTTTGAAATCTTAGAACACTATATACATGCTATTATTAATAATATTTGCTGTTATCATTATCCTCTCAATCAGAGAAGTGCTTACAACTCATAAAAAGATCATAGACAGACACATCTTTATAGCTGTTGTTCAGTCATTTCAGTCATGTCTTACTCTCCATGACCCCATTTGGGGTTTTCATGGCAAAGATACTGGAGTGATTTGCTATTTCCTTCTCCAGCTCATTTAACAGATGAGGTATTAGGGCAAATAGACTTGTCCAGTGTCACACAGTTAGTAAGTGTCTGAGACTGCATTTGAACTCAGAAAGATGAGTCTTTCTGATGCCAGGCCGGATACTCTATCCACTGAGCCACCTAGCTAGCTTTATTTTTATTTACCTTATTAACATCTGGTGATTGCATTTTTGGCTTTCTGTGACTATATTAGTTGGGAGTTGGTGGTGGTACACTACTTCATGTCTAAATGTGGTAGGCTTTTTTTTTTCTACAAATCTTGTAGCAGTGTTTACCATTTAGTTCATGCTTTCCAAAATTTTTAGTCCTTTTGTATTTTTGCTATCTTTACTTTCACCATTTCTGAACCACTGTTTCTTTAATATCATTTTACCTATAGTCTATTTGCAATAAACTTGCTTGACTTAGGTACTTTGAATGTGGGTAGAAACTTAATACAGAATTTATACTCTCCATTCATCAACATACAATCTTTCTCCAAAGATTGGGTGGAAAGAAATTATATTTAAATCATTCTGGAAACATTGTATACCCGTTCTTAATTTAACCAATAGCCTAAAAAGTAATCATCTTTCATTCTCCAGCCCCTACCTGCCTCTCTACTTTAAACGTTAAAACTGTCAATCATATTTTATTTCAGTTTGCTTATTCTTAAAGTACTTTTATTTTCCTCTTATAGTAATACATGACAGAGTGTGGTCTAATGTTACCACCTACAGTGAAAAAATTCATGAGAAAATATTCTGAATAACATAATACATTTGGCCTCTCCAAACATTTCCCCTCTAGACAACCTTAAAATGAAACCTCGAATCAAATTCTGGAGCAGCAGATCCAACAAAAGCCCAGAGGGAGATATTTTTCCAATCTAAGACAATTTAGGAGGTTGGCAGGAGAGGTCTGGAACACCAGAGTGGGGACTGACCCTGAGCATACTGAGGCAGCTGTGATAGTGGTAGCAGCAGCCTAGACAGTATGGGGGTTGGACAACTTGTTAGAAAATGTATCAATAAGGCAAGATTCATGATATTGAAGATGATCATGAATATGCCTGTATAGTTGTAATGGTAATTAAGGTGGGACTTTTTTTCTGTTTTCTCTTTTGAAGAACTGAGATAATCAAGTGCCTTTGATGAGTCTGGTCTTTGTTTCTTCGATTAAATCAGGAGTCTTTGATGACCTGCTGAAGAAACAAGAAAGCCTGGTTCACATAGGTTTGAGTCACATGGTTGTCATACTCTTTGACCCTGAACAGGATATATAAATTCAGAGGCTAGCATTTTGTTTAGGGCTTTCACTCATTGGAAGAGCGTCATATGATTTAACCAGATGAGAGTCTGGGTAGCCGCTGGAGCTCCCCCAGGTTTGAAAGCACAGATGTTGGTGCCTCTCTTTCTGGTAACTATGTAATCCTTTGGTCAGACAGCTAGAGACCTATGTGTTGATAACTGTGTGTGTTTGCTCTGTTTGTATTGTCTCTGTTTGTAGTCTGTTTGTGTTTGTTCTGAAGTTCAGAGTGCTGGCTTTTCCCCCGAACTAAGTGAATGATATATGTATTTTTGATTAAAGTGAAATTATTAACCCCTTAAAGTTGCTTTCCTTAGAAAAGCAGATCAAATAGCCCATGCTGGCAGCCCTTCTGTGTGCTGGTGTTGTTGGTCTTTCAGCTTGATAGCAGCTGCTAGACACATTGCTGTTACAATAATTTGGAATCACAAAGTATAAGACACTCTCTGTATAGAAGGCAGAACAAGTTAAACATTTATTCAGACATCAGAGGATCAAATACCAAAACCAATAACCCCAATTCGACATAGCAGTAATTGTATTCCAAAACCAGTAAGTCCACCTCAATGTAACAGTAAGGAGATTAAAACGTGGTATCATGTAACGGGACGAGTTATAGCCGACCCCAAAACATCGCTGGACCTCTGTGCCCAGAACCAGCTGAGATAACCTCAGGGCTCTGAGGTATGGGAGGAACAAGATGGAGTTTGGAGGAAGGGTCTCGCTCTTGTTGGCAACATGGTGCAGGGTTCTTTTCCGGGTTTACCTGTGCACAGGTGAATCATGGGGAGAGCGCGGGAAAGAAAGGGGAGGAGAATAGGAGGAGAATAGGCGGAGAGTAGGCGGACCAAGGCAGCCCTAGTACTACATAATAAAGGCTATAAAATCTGGTCACTGACTTTATTAAACGGAGCTGCTTACCACCTTGGCTTCTGGCCTCATTCATTGCCCACGAGATCAGGACTTTGCTGGACAAAGGCCTGGGAGTATGGGGTAAGAGAGTTCCCCAACAATTGGCGCCCAAACGTGGGGCACCGCGCGGAGCCACACGTGCACGCCCCACGATCCCCAAGGTGCCTCCTTTGGGAGAGGAAGGAGCACAGACTTGGAACGACTTTATGAGAGGAAGGAGAAGAGCAGAAGGGAAGATTGCACAGCACACAGCCTTGGGACAAATCCAAATTTCTCAGCGGGAAGCACCATCCCGTCTCCATGGGCAACCCAGCTTAAGCTGGTGAGGTAAGGAATTTTCCTTGTCATGAGGCAGGTGGAGTCCTTAGGACTGCCGCAAATCAGGCCGCATTCATAAGAATTATATATAAGCCAGCCAAGGACCAGGGATATATGATCACCCCCCAGATTATCAAGGGTTTTCTTAAAGTAGCGGAAAAAACACCCCCTTGGACTACACAGCCACCCCCTTACTGCAGGGTCTTGAAAAGTCATAGGGGATCAGTTAAGGAGCTAAGAGTCAGAAAACCCAGGGGGCTTGGAACCCAGCACATTTTTTATATATAATCTTATCAAAGAGGCTCTTAAAGCCACCAAAGTCCGCTCTGAGATACAGACAAGTGGGAGAGAGGGAGGAGAGACAGAGGCTGCAACAAGCCCAAGCAGTTTACAGCCCATTCAGACCACACCCTCTACCTCTCCGGTTCTACTCTGGAACAATTGCGACCCTCTTCCCCAAATTCCAGAGCTCTTTCTTACTCAGACTCACTATACCCTGATTCAAATTCAGTTTCAGAAACAAGTGGGAGAGAGGGAGGAGAGACAGAGGCTGCAACAAGAAATACAGGAGCTGAGTTGAAAATTAGAAAAATTGTCAGCTCACTCAGCTCCACAGAAAAGGGTCTGTTTCAAAGAGGAAGTTAGCCAAAAGCCATGTGGGAATACGACAAAGGCAGAGATTTCCATGATAAAAGAGCTAAAGAGAGCAACTAAAGATTGTGTTAAAATCCCCTCATATCAAGATCAAGATTAGACTAAAAGACTTGGGTTCCTACATACTTACTCCCAACTCCTCAATCTAAATCCAATCTATGCATTTGGGAATATAAAATACATTATATGAAAGTTCTGAAGAAGCTAGTAAGAGAAAGATGTCTCTTAAACAACTGGAAGAGACCAACCGGGGATCTGCCCCAGATCATCTTAAAAGCAGGGTCTCCACGACCCCAATAAAGCATGGCACCTGGCCTCTGTTACATCAGAGGGCCAAGCACTTTGTGTATAGGATTCAAAAAATGCTCTCTGTTTTTTCTCTTGTGTTAGAAATAAGATATGTGCAGTTTTAAAGGGGCTTTAATCAAAGTCCACCAGAAAGGAAAAT
>CM053622.1:487113939-487146143 GCA_028646595.1 Phalanger gymnotis
AAGAAAGGAAGGGAAAAGGGGATGGGAGGAGAGTGGGGTGACAGAAGGGAGGGCTGACTGGGGAACAGGCCAACCAGAATATATGCCATCTTGGAGTGGGGGGGGTTGAAATGGGGAGAAAATTTGTACTTCAAACTCTTGTGAAAATCAATGCTGAAAACTAAATATATTAAATAAAAAAAAGAGGCAAAAAAAGAGTAAATTGGGAGGGCGATTTAAATGAAAAGGTTCAGAGGATTTAGAATTGGAAGAGGTCTTGGTCAATAAACATTTATTAAGCACCAAAAAAAAAAAAAAACCATGTTTACTTATCTCACTATGACATTTATGTACCAAGTAATGTTAAAAAAAGACTGTTGCTAAGCTGATTCTGTTTTTGTTTATGTGAAAGAAAATTTGCTCATAAGAAATGCCTTTTGTTTGTCATTTAAATAATGATCTTTGAACTTTTCTGTTTGTACACCATCAGGACACATACACATATGTTCCAGTCCGCATACCGTTGTACTTTTTCAAGAGGTTCTAGAAGATAAAATCATTAAAGAAGATACTTATTCTAATGCTAGTTTACCATATTCTCATTCCCAATAGATAAAATCTTTAAATTCAAGTTAAAATTGGACCAAGTGGTGAAACCATTTCATTTACATCTAGCTTAGTACTAATTAGTGAATTTTTTTTTTTAAATGCTAATCTTCAGGACTAGGTTTCTCTTGAAGAAGTGAATTTACTTTTTGATAAAAAGCTATGAATGCTACATGTTGGCCTAGGCCTCATCCCTGTACATATTTCCAAATGACCATAAGAGTCTAAAGGAAAAGATGAAATGGGCAAGAATATTAGCAACCACAAAAAAAGTTCCTTTCCCACTTCTTTACTTCCTTTTCTTTCCTACGGTGTTTTTCCTGTCACCACAATATCTCTATCATTGACCTCTCTCTCCCCCCTGACTTTTAGTCCCTCATATCCAATAGCTTGATGGACATTTCTGTCTATATGCCTAAAACCAAACATATCATAATTTCCCCCAAATAGATCCTACTGTGTACTTCCCAATTTTTGTCAACAACTCACTCATTCTCCCCCATTCACTCAGACATTTCACTTTTCTCTTATCTCTATATCCACATCAGTTGTCAAGTTCTGTCAATTCCTCTTTTTGATGGCCTTTCACATCTTTTCCTTCATATTTTCATTGTCACCACTTTAGTAGTGGTTGTCACTATTTCACAATGGAACAATTCCCCTTGTGCCAATCTCATCTTTCTTTAAATTCCTCTGGCCTATCATTAGTGTTTCTTCACAAAACACTTATTCTTCATGTCTTGCTCATACTCAAAAATTATCAAGGTCTTCCCATTACTCACAAGATAAATTCATTTTTAATCAACAAACATTTAGTAAGTGCCTACAGTGTACAGTGCCCTTTATTAGGAATTCTACATTTTAAAAATTCTGAACTTAACAATCACAAACAAGATGCTATCCACCTCCAGTAAAGATACAGGTACTAGTGGGAGCTTATAATTTAAGGTCTTGATTAAATTCTGGCCCACACAATGTCTTGAATGAGGTCAGGTTTGTCTAGGAGGATGCAACTGTGAATTTATTCATTGCTACTTGTCTCAGAGACTTGGATTCAAACACTAGTACTAAAACTTTTTGGTTACATCACTATGGGCAAGCTGAATAAGGCCTCTCAAGTTCAGTTTATTCATCAATAAAACTGAAATAACTTTATTTTCATTACTCATCTATACAGCCGTTGTAAGGAAAACACTCCCATAAATTTTAATACGTCACTATCAATTATTATTGCATTTTTCTCTCCTCCTTTTCCTGTTGTGGTCCTGTGTTTTCTGCACAAATATTATGTAAACATTTCCTAGGAGTATGAAGCTGAGCTTTCATCAAATTTTTTCTCTAGATATCTGATGTGGAGGATCCTTAGAAAGGCTTTCCTATCTCTCATACTTTTGTCTTCCTAGTAACAAAAGAAACAAACAAAATAAAAACAAAACAAAGAAACTACCAATGCCCAACATCTAGATGCACATAAGCTTCTGTTGGTTTCACTGTTTTTTCTCTAGTTTTCCCCAAGGTGTTTAGAGTCATTTAGGCACATGACAAACTTCATTATCATTTCATGAACTTTTTTGTTTGACCACTACCCACTTTAGACTATTTACAAGATGGAGTCCGCTTTCTATTGAGAAATTGAAGCATGTGAATACTTCTAAAGGAAGATCATGAACAGCCTATCCTCCATCTACTTTGTATTACAACATAAGAGAGACACAAGAATGCTAACATGCAGTCTAGAGGCCTTAATGTTTCTTCTTCATTGGTTAGGTTTAGAAAGGTCTTCCCCATTGTTCTCTGCTAATTATCATACAATCCCAATAAACTTGCCTCTTTTAGTGGTAGCTAAAACTCTAGTGAGATGTACAGATAGACATCCTGGTTAATACTGATTATTACAATTGTCAGAATTATCATTAAATCTCATTTGCCCATCTGGATCAGTGATTCTGCTTTTAATCAGAATGCTGACTCACTGATTTCTCTTTTCCTATTTGAAGGAACATCTTAAAATGTCAGAATTATGATACATATCTTTTTGCAGATAGTAATTTTGCTCTCACCAAATATATTGGATGTATTTGAAGATATCATATATCCTCCCACATGTTCTGTGGGGAAATGCATCATTATTTCTGAAAAACATCAATTATGGATGTAAATAATATCAATTGTAACTAAAACTGTCATCTTTCTTTATATCATCATTAACATCCTTAAGTTGCCAATACAGTCAATACTATACATTTTATCACTGTCTTAGAAATGAGGCTTCTGTAGGCACTTTTCCCTATGTTACTTTTTTATTCAATCTGGCAGATTCATTACAGAGCCAATGAGGCATATTCTCTCCTTCACTCTGAGGATAGCACAATGCTCTATTCTGGTTGTCAACCTGATCTCCCTGAAGGCATGTCAGGCATGAAATATGTTAGGATTAGGTCAGATATGGGTTGGTCTAGATGGCCTCTGAGGTCCCTTGCAATTCTTATGTTCTTTGATTGAAATGGCTTTTGGCTATTTCCAAAACTTAAATGCGCAATCCAAAGACAAAGATTTACTGCCATTGAGGACTTTTTTTTAAAAAAGGAAGTTCCCTCTGAAAAATTCCAAAACTGTTTTGAGCAACAGCAGCTTCATTGAAATGAGTATTTTCTCCTCCAAGGAAATATTAGTCATTTTATATAACAGTTGTGAGAGGTATATTTTTAAAATAGAATTTATAACATTTTATAGCTGTACCTCGTATACATATAACATAATGATAACATGAAGTAGTATATTCAGTAACTCCGAAACCAATACAAAATTAATTATTAATGTTAAAGAGATGCTGATTCAGGGGCAGTCATGGAGTGGCATTTTACTTCAAAGTTTGAGTGTGGTGTCATTGAAGGATTGGCATAAAACATCAGAAACAAATATATGTGGAAAAGCAGAAAGTGGGAATTAGGAGAAACATTTCAGAAACACCAAAGAGATTAACTAAACCCAAATGAGAGGTCAATAAATGAGAGGTAATGTTAGAAAAAGGTAGGACACCAATTGATAGAGGAATCTAAATTGAGGAAGATGAATCAACTAAGTAAGGGCGATGGGCAATTTGGAATGACTATTGGTTTTTGAAGAGAAAATTGCCTATTCTATTCCTAATGATGCATAGAAGTATTGATACCAATTACGCCAGACCAGAAACTGTGATATATGTCTAAGCTCAGAGACCCAGCTGAAATAGCCAAGATCTTATTCACCTAGCTGCTACACACATTTGTTTGTGTTTTTCTTGGCCAGGCCTGCAACTACTTTGCTGTAGAGGTATAACTCCT
Source organism: Phalanger gymnotis (assembly GCA_028646595.1). Taxonomy (NCBI): domain Eukaryota; kingdom Metazoa; phylum Chordata; class Mammalia; order Diprotodontia; family Phalangeridae; genus Phalanger; species Phalanger gymnotis. The sequence continues at coordinate 487,117,848 of CM053622.1, forward strand.
ATTTAAGAGACTCCCTCTATCAATTCAGGCTGGTAACTTCTCTGCAGTTTTAGCTTTTAGAGAGTTGCTTGGGGGCCATGAGAAATTAAGTGAATTGATCAAGATTACACAATCAGTATGTGCCAGAGGCAAGACTGGACTCCAGGTCTTTCGGACTCTGAGGACATCCTCAATACACCACATCAAAATGCCTCTCACGTGTTATGGGATGGAAAGTTAAGGAAAACAAATTTCTGCTTATAATCTTTCTAATACTATTTCCACCTCCTCCCTCCCATATTATTTTTTAAAAAGTTATTTCTGTTTGAAAAAGAAAAATGACTGAGAGGAAGAGATGAAGAAGATTTTTTTTCCAGCTTTAAAATCCTTGAAATATATAGATTCTAAGATTAAAAAAAGGAGAGTGAAGCCCTCTGGAATTCACAATCACTTAAAAATAAGATGGTCAATATATAGTTAAAGCCTGATTTGAAGAAGGAAAATTCAGGGACTTGAAGAAGTTTAGATGAAATTAAGATAATGATCCAGGGAAGTAGTTGCTTCCACTACCACTTATTTCCCCAGAGTACTCTAAGTTGAAGGAAGGTCTAGAATTGATTACTGTTACATGAATAGGCTAGTCCCTGGAAGCCATGTAAACTACATATTTGCATTAGCTTTGGGATTTTATTTCTACATATTTTTTTTTTAATTTGAACAATGTTTTTAGCCTAATTGGTTTTACTCATATTACTACTATTTTATATGAAATATGATACTTTTGTTATGCATTATTATAATAAGCAAAGAAGCTCTGGCTACATATACATGTGCATATGTTTATATATATATGTAAATATACATACACATGTGCATATATTCAGACAGAGGTTTTTTTGCTTATTGTAATACATGGCATCATAGTTATATATATATATATATACGTATATATATATACACACACACACATATATGTTATATATAATGCATCTGTGTGTAAGTATACCCACAGGGTATTCTAAAAGTCTTAGCACTATGTATGTATCGTGTGTGTGTGTCCCAAATATAATTTTCCAAGAAAGTACACAACTTCTTTAAATCCCATCATTCTTACTTTCTTAATAGGAGCAGGACAATTAAAAAAATTGATGCAGTTGGGAAGAGGGGTAGATAATAAATGAGGAAAGTGAACTTCATCATCTAAAGGCCTTTTCTAGGACTACTCTTCTACAGTGTTATGAATCTAGTTCAGCAAGGGACATGTAGACACATATCTTGCTTTCTTTTTATCTAGTCTAGGAAAGGAGGAGTTACTATCTTAAATCTAAATCTCTCTATCTTCCTTTCTATTTGTTTTGAAGTCAGTCACAAGTGGCTTGTGCTATAGAAAATTGCTACTGTTTCATTCTACTGGAATACAGACAGCAAAGGATTTAGAGTCAGAGGAACTACCTCTGCCAGGAAATCCTAGATCTTCTTAAAATTTGTTTGACTGTGGGTGAGCCATGTAACATTTCTAGGTCTTAGTTCTTCATCTGTTAGATGAACAGGCTGGACTAATAACCATAAAGTTTCAGTTCAAAGACTATGGATCTAGGCTAGCCTTGACATCAAGAGACCGTCTGAGACTTCTTTTTAAAAATCTTATTATTTTCCTAAACACGAAACAAAATAAAACCTAGCTATGCTAGGAATATTTAGAAGCTAAAGGCTCATTCTTTAATTTTCCTTCCTAAAGAGTTCTGTGATTAGCTTTCAGGACTTGTCATTCAAGTTTCACTTAGAAAATGTTATAATAGTCATACAGGATGGTTCTGAAGATAAAAGGAAATAATGCATGTGAAATATTTTATTGTGGTAAAGTGGTTGGTTGTTATCCTTCATTCTCAAAGAGGACTAAAATGACATCATTATGTTGGAGGCAAGTTACAGTGTGTCTGACTGTGGCTGATCAGACCAATACAAGCTTAGAACGTTCTACCACAGGTTGGCAACAAATGGTGTATGTTGACATGTGGGGTGGAGATGTCTCTAAATTTGCACGTCTTGCATTTCTTTTGAGCTGCTACAATTCTGCTTTGCTCATTTCCTTGATAAGAGAACTCCACAGAGGGCAGTGCTTTGCCAGCATCTCCCAGGTCACAAATCAATTCCAAAGTTCTTCAGAGAGACCTTGAGAGTGTCCTTCTATCACTTCTTCTTACCTCCATGTAAGCATCTTCCTTGTAAAATAGTCTTTTAGGCGACTGTATTTAACATTCATACAACGTGGCCAGCCACATTGCACTTTCTGCAGTAGAATTTGAACGGGCAGTTCAGTTCAGGAAAGGACTTCAGTGTTTTGTACCCTCTCCTGCCAGGTAAGCTCCAGAATCTCCCTTAGACAGTTCAAATGGAAGTGATTCAGTTTCCTGGGATGGCATTGGTATACTCTCCAGGCTTCATAAGCATGAAACAATGAGGTCAGTTTGATAGGCAATTTCATACCTCTTCTCTCCTACACTTTCCCTCAGAGCCTCCTAAACACTGAGCTAGCTCTGGCAATGGGTGCATCAACCTCATTGTCAATGTGTACATCCCTGGAAAGCATACTTATCCACAATATTACAAACTTCTCCATTTCCTATAACCTTTGGTTCTACATATGGATGACATAGTACTGGCAGGCAAGGAACCTATGTTTTCTTGGTGTAAATTATTGGGCCAAAATTAGTGCAAGTAGCAGAGAATCAATCCATACTTTGTTGCATCTCAGCTTCAGAGTGCATTGGGTGCACAATAATCTGTGAACAAAAAAGTCATGCACCAACTCTCCCTCTACTTGAGTCTTGGCTTGTAGCCTTTTCAAGTTAAATAATTTACCATCACTTTGGTAACTGACCTTGAAGCTGTGTTCATCTTCCTTGAAGGTATCTGACAACACAGCTGAAAACATCATGCTAAAAAGCATGGAAACAAGCAAGCACACAGCCTTATTTCACTCTGCTTGTGACTGGGAAAGTTCAAGAGTTTTGTCCATTATCTAGAACCCAGGCAAGCACGCCCTCTTGAGATTGATGTCTGATACTGATGACCTTCTCCAGGCAATGCAATTTTGATATAATTTTCCATAGGCCCTCAGAACTGACAGTATCAAAGGCCTAGGTCAGATCATGGCAAAGTAGTACACAAATGTAAAATGCAACCATTTTTTCCTATACATCTGATCAGTTGCTATCTTGTAAAGACCATGTGATCTTCAGGAAGTTTAATACTTGAGAGGGAGGAGGGTAAAAGAGAGTTCTTAACATTTCCAAATTGTTTTTATTTCTGATTAGAAGTTTTGCAATACTGTTCGCTTAGATAACACAGTGTTTGTTGATACCATTATAACAAACTAGGTCTGACCTGGGGATACCTATAGACAAAATACTTTAAGGAGAGATATGATTTCTTATTCTCATAGGGATAAGGAAAAAAAACACCTCTCACCAAGCATTCTATCTGAGCAACTTTGAACAACTTCTGTATGATTCTATCTAAATAGAGATTGATTTTTAAAAGATGAAAATGACAGAAAAAAGATGTACTGTGAATTTTTATTAAAGGAAACCATTACAAGCACAAAATAGTTCTATGGTTGAATAAAAAAAAATGCCCCATATCGGTCATGTTAAACTCTAATAGGAATGAATCCCTACTGTCTGTGTATTGATTTAGAAAACCACAAATCGACATTATCTGTGTTGTATTATAGTTTTATTTATTTTGTTAATCATTTCTCCATTACATTTTAATCAGGTTCAGGCCTCACTGGATAGTCTTGTAGGCAGTAACAGCAGGCCGTGAATTTGATCCCTTTGTCTCATATGATGGGCAGAAGTATTTTCTATATAGTTCTGCAGGAGCTTCCAGATGCCATGTGCCTTTGGATCCTTTACTTTACATGTGATTTCTATAAAGCAGAGGATAGTACAGGAAAGTGGAAATGATTGCTGTGATGTTATCCTGAAAAGTCCTCTATGGTTAAAAAAAAATTATGCCCGCCTCCTTTCTTTCTCCTATTTCTATAAGCTTAAGGATATTCTTATTCTGGAGACAGGTCATATGCCCCTCAAAGGTCAAAAAGAAAGAGATAACTTTTGCACATTGTGAAATGAAAGGGAATAGAAAAATGGTGGCTGAAGAGAGAGAAGGAAAACACTGTGAGGGGAAACCCAGAAAAGGAACTTTACAGAGTCAAAAATAAACCTGTCTGATGGACATCTTCTTATGGATATCCCTTTGGCATATCTTACTCAACATGTCTAAGATGGAATTCATTTTTCTTTCCCTTACAACTGCCCCTCTTCACAACTTCCCTGATGCTGAAATAGGTTGGAGAAAATCACAAAACTGGGCTGAGTATGCTAGCAAATATAAATAACCACAACCCTCACTAGGGCAAAGCAAGTCTTTTACAACTCTGTAATTAATTCACTATACCACTCACTCTAGTGGCACTTCCAAATATCATCACCCCTCCTCAAACCTCCTATAGTTCCCTGTCCCCTGACCTTCTTAGCCAAGAACTGTGCCTCATAATTTGCTAAAAGAAATTGAGATCATTCACTGAGGACCCCCTCTTCATCTAACATCATCCAGATGCTTTGTGCCACTATAGCTTCCTTTCTCATATGAAACAGTAGCCCTTCTCCTTACCAAGGCAAACTCCTCCATATAGGAATGGTTCTATCCTATCTTAGCTTCTCCAGAAGATTTCCTCTTCATCATTCCCACTCTCACATATTTTTAATCTTTCCTTGTTTACTGCAGCTTCCCTAATGACTAAAAATGTGCCCATGTCTCTCTCATCCTCAAAAAGCCCGCAGTTAATTTGCCCAACCCAACTAGCTATCATCCCTTATGTCTTCTCCCTTTCATGGCTAAAAATCTTGAGAAGGCTGACTATAATTGATGCCTCAACTACTTTTTTTGTTAACTTTTTGCGGTCTGGCTTCTGATTTCATCATTCAACCAGAAATGCCCACAAAAGTTACCAATGATCTCTTAATTAATAAAACAAATAACCTTTTCCCCCTAATACTCATCTTTCTTGACCTCTCTGCAACATTTTTGATGCTCTCAATTACCCTTTTCTCCTTGATAACCTCTTCTCTCTAGGTTTCCATGACATTATTCTCTCATGGATCAACTCTTAGCTATCTGACAACTTCTTCTTAGTCTCCCTTGCTGAATTTTAATCCAAGTAATGTCTTCTATAGCTTAATATTCCCCAGGGTTCCATCCTAGGCCCTCTGTCCTTCTCTCTTTCTATTATTTCATTTGTTGCTATCATTAGCTCACATGGATTGAATTATCATCTTTGTGCTGGTGATTCTCAAATCTAGTTATCCAGCCTTAACCTCCAGAGCTGTATCCATACCAGCCTATTAGACATCTCAAATTAGATGTCCTATAAACATTTGAAACTGAAAATATCGACAAGAGTACTCGTTATCTTTCCTCCCAATCCCTCCCCACTTCTGAGCTTTCCTACTACTGTTGAGGAAACAACCATCGTCCCAGTCACCTAGGCTAGCAACCTAGGTGTCTTGGCAGACTCTTGGCATTTTCACTGACTATACCCCTTAACTCTAATATGTTTCTTCCTTGTCTCTACCTCCTGGTTTCCTTGGTTTCCTTTTAATCCCAACTAAAAGCCCTCCTTTGCTGATCTTCCCTATTGTTAGTGTCTTCCTTCTCTTGAGTATCTCTAATTTGTCCTGGATATAGCTTCTTTGTATGTAGCTGTTTTCGTGTTATTTTCCCGATTAGACCTTGAGAGTAGGGATTATCTTTTGCTTTTCTTTGTAACTACATGACATCAGCACAATGCTTGAAACACAGTAGGTGTTTAATAAATGCTTACTGAATGTTTCTACTGAGGATACAACCATTACACAGGTTTACAACCTTAGAACCATTTTTATGCATAGATTGTTGGACTTCAAATCAGGAAGAACTAAACACTAATCCTGTAGGCACATGATAGTTATATGACCTTGGAGAAGTCATTTAACATCCCTTAACTTGAGTTTTCTCACGTGTAAAATGGGAAAAATAATACCTACCTCACAGAGTCATCGTGACTAAATGAGCTAACATATATATATATATATATATATATATATATATATAAAGTACTTTGCAATCCCTAAGGAAATATATAAATGCCATAATTGTCATTAATATTCTTCTTCTTCTTCTTCTTCTTCTTCTTCTTCTTCTTCTTCTTCACCCCCTTCCCCATATTCGGTCCATTGTCAAGTCTTTTTATTCTACCTCCATAGCATTTCTCTTTCCCCTTCTTTCCACTTATACATCCCATACTGTAATTTAGGCCTTCATTTCCTTTCATTCTATTATTGTAATAGCATCCTAATTGATCTCTCAATTTCCAAGCTCTCACCCATTTTAATTTGTGTTCCATATAGTTGTTAAAACATTTCTCCTAATACAGTTTTTACCCTGTGTCTTCTCTGCTCAAAAATCTTCACTTATTCCCATTCCTTGTTACCTCTAGTATAAAATAGAAACAACTCATCCTCTCATTTAAGGTCCACCCTGATCTGCACATAATCTATTTTTCCAGACCTATTTCATATTGAACTATTTAATTTTCATTTTAGTCAAACTAGTTTACTAACTAGCCCCCAATTCTGGCTATTTTGCCTCTGTTCTAGCTAGTTTCCATGTCTGTAAAACACTAACTCCTCATCTCCATGTCTTGGAATCCCAAACTTCTTTCAAGGCCCAGCTCAGGTGACTCTACTTCCAGGCCTTGAAGCCTTTCCTGATCCCTTAGGTGTGAGTGTTCCTTCCCTCTAAAACTATCTTATATTTATTTGTGTACATTTTGTTTTCCTCCAGTGGGACATAAGGTCTTTGAGTATAGGGATTATCTTGTCTTTGTATCCTCAAAGCCTAGTACAGTGCCTTGCACGCAGCAAGTAGAGGATTAGGAGTTTGTTGAATGGAACTGAAGATGATAAGAAACGTCAAGGACCATTTGTTGATGGACCAGATATGAGGACTCCTGAATTAATCTGGAGACCATGAACTTAAAGAAGAGAAGGCAAAATGTATGTAGATGTTACACAAACAGCACCATCAGCAACAGCAAATATCATCAGATTTATTTTCCTCCCAGAATGCACAAGACTTTTCTTAGGCTCCCTAGAGTAATATAATATAGATGTATGCCCAATACAAATTGTCTCCAGTGAAAGATTCCAAAGCACTGTAAGTAGCATTGTAATGAAATCCCCACTTCATGTGAAACAGGAAGATAATACAAATTCAAATTGGTATTATAGATTATAAGCCAAATTCTGAAAATTCCATACTTTTTTTAAAGACAAAAATCCAATTTGAACAATGTTCCAAAGAGAGCTATCTTTTGGGACAAATCAAGCTGTAGTTAGCCTGTTTCTTTCTCTACCTTCACTTATTGAATTCTATGGTTTTCTTTTTGAATAACTCCCTGTAAGAAAATTGCTAGAGGAGAAAACCTGATATCAGATACAGAAGTGAAACTTTTTTTTTTAAGTTGACTACAATAAGTTAGAAACAGTCATCTGATGCAGACCTTTCTGCTATTGGTGATCACAGAGAAAACAATAAAGATTGCTTTGAAATGAGCATTTCTGTCTTTGAATGACTGTTACTTTAAAACAGCACAAGCAAAATTTGAAGTGGGAAAAAATCCTTCTCTAAGGTGCAATGGGTATGTTGCTTAGCTTACATAAAAATAGTGTTTGATGAGAGCAAGAGAACCTTAATTTTGATAGATCCTTCTTCACTATGAAGAAATTATAGGTATCAGGAACTAAAAATTAAATTGGGTGGGAAAATTGCACATTTCCTCTGATTCGAGCCAGCTTTTGTGTAGACACATACAGAAAAGGCTAGAAGTAAACTTTTCCTAGGGTAGTAGGAAGAGAAGCAGGAGAATGGAAGAGATTGAAAATTTTTCATTTCTTGTAATTGCTGTCTTGGAAACAGTAAATTTATGTCAGCTCAACCAAAAATAGCTAGACGACCCCTAGCTGATTCTATGGTAGACATCTTAACAACCAAACCATGTTGCTACAAGCTTATCTCAATATTCCAAGTACCTTTGTTTCCTTTGGTGTAGGTATTCCTTCTGAAACCACAGACAGCAAGCTCTTTATGCCTTAGACAGTGTTCATGAGGAGCTGTGACTAATGAAATTCACCTCCTGGAAGTCAGAGCTATGGCTAGACCTCAGATAACATGTCAGTACTTGAAGGTGTGGATCCAAATGATCCGTAGAATGGTTAAAAGTAGCAATTCAACTGTGTTGCTGATTCAGTTGGAAATGTATACATATATCTACATATATATTTACATATGTGTATATAAATATATCTACATATTTTAGACTAAAATTTGCATATTCTGAGATTCTACATAGTATCAAGACTCAGTATACAGACTCATTTTTCTTTTAGCTTTGAGTTTATTTTGCCTTTTCCCCCCTGATTATATATTCATAGACTTTTATAGCTAGAAGGGCTTAGAGAGATTCCACCAATATGGTGTGGGATTTGATAGAACAGATACAGACCTTCATGTTCAGTCAGTCCAAAGATGGGGTTTATTGATAGCACAGAAGCTGGGATACTGAGGAGGAGATACTGAGGGTAGTGTGCTCCGTCTGGCAACCTCACTGCCAACCAGGTCTCACTGTTATTTCTGATTCCTGAAAGATGTGGCCACCTTCATGATTTTCCCAGGCAACTAGTCCTGCCTAGAATTTTGTAGGTTGATCTTGAGTGGTGTGACTTAAGGCAGTTAGAGTTAGTGGGGTTTTAGACTAATGGATATCCCTTTCACCTCAGTATGGAAGGGGCCCAATCTAACAAGATGACATCAGAAACCACCTTGATCAAACGTGTCATTTTACCATTAAGAAAACCAAAGTTAAAAAGTTGAATTGACTTGTCCAAGGTCATACAACTACTTCATGAGAGAGGTGGGTCTAGAACCTCAGTATTTTTATTCTAAGAAGTTACCTTTTTCACTTCACCTGAAATTCAAATAAATACGTATGTGGTATTTTTCTGAGCAAAGGGGTAGTTATAGGAATTAATCTCATGTACTCAGAACTACAATAATACTAGATATTACCTAAAAGAAATCATACAAGGCAGCAATAAAGAATTTTAGAAAGAAAAATATGAAGAATATAATTCATTAGAAAAGTAGTGGGGCTGAATTTCAGCCAGTGGTAGTTGTCTTGATTTCTTCAATGCAGAATTCCCTGGGTACAGGACTTCAAGATCGTCATAGAAGGTTCTATTGAATTTGAGGTACCTGCATAAAGAGTTAAAAGTCCTATTATTCCTAAGTGTTGCTGTAGACAATGAGGAGAGAATAATAAATATGCTTAATGAAAGTGACTCTTAAAAGTTATTTATAGAAAGTTTCCCCTATATCCAAATTTTTCAAATTTAGAGCATATTCATAAAACTAACCCTTTGGGACACTATTTTTGCAACAGACTATCTAAACGGTAATATGATTTGGACATACGACAAGGTCAGACTATGATTTAGTAATTTATCATAGAAATGATGTGGACACAGACAGGTGATAAATGAGGTAAAGGAGGATTCTGACTGTGGGTAATTCAAATGCCTACCCTTTCTGCATGTCCAATCTTGTAATTATTTCTTTTCTGAAGTGCAAATTGATTATCCATACTTTTTGTATTTCCAAAGTGGATAGCATGGCATTTACTGTGACTCTTTTTGATGTTATGTGACCTTGGTTGATGCCATGTCATGACCCTAGTAAAATTCAGTAAGTAGCACATGCTGCATTACATTAATCTTAACCCAGCATATATGCCTTCTGCCATTTGAAGAGCTTGGTAATTGTCCTGATTTCATTGATACAAAATTCCCAGGGTATAGAACTTTGGCTAGCAATGGACTGGTTATGTTTTTATTTTTAAATTCAACAGTACCCCAAGTGTTTATTAAATGCCTGCACTATCCTAGGCACTGTGCTAGGCATTAGAGGTATAAAAATGTCACATAGGCTCTGGGGCTACTATCCCAGTTTACATTCACGTCAGATCCCCAGAGGGTGGCTACCATTCCTTCATTTCCAGGTGGGTAATACAGAAAAGTTTGGGAAGGTATTGTTTTTTAGTTCTATAGATCACAAGCCCCTACTAGTATGCTTCCTTCCATGATTATTGGTTGATATTAATTAGCCAGATAAACAATGTGCTTTTAGAAACAGGTATTTTCCAAGGTGCAGATAGGTGGCACACTGGATAGAGTGCCAGGCTGGGAGTCGGGAAGATCTGAATTCCAATCAGGCCCCAGACACTTATTAGCTGCATGACCTTTGGAAAGTTACTTAACTCTTTTTGCCTCAGTTTCCTCATTTGCACAATGAGCTGGAGAAGGAAATGGCAAACCAGTATCTTTGTCAAGAAAATCCCAAATGGGGTCAAGAAAAGTCAGATATAACTGAACAACATTTACTAAGGTGGTACAGTAAGAATAGTTGATAATAAACATTTTCCCATGGTATCTAAAGCACTTTGCCTTAAAAGTACAGAATATGGGGGAAGGTGAGCTCTATCTTAGAGTAAACATTATGGCAAAGGAGCAATTTCCAACTCATGATTGAGGCATCTTTTTCTTCTCATGTACTTCTCATGAAACTCTCCTTAGCTGTAGCATATGTTTATTCTGGACTCCTTGTAAAATCCTAAAGCTGCCTTTCCTCAGTATATCTTTTGTCTTAAATTCCAATGAAACATCTTACAGGAATCACCGCTATTCTAGGAACACTGCTAAGAAGCTGTTAAGACATCCAAATCTTTGGATTCCAAAGTCCACAAGGTCTTCCTCTGTTAAGGGAATGATTCTTCCCTTTTTACTTGCATCTCACCAACCTAACAATTTCCCTTCAGAAGCTTTGCTGGAACTGTCCTCTCCTATTTCACCATTGGAATATTGTTTTCTTAACTAATTTGCTATTTTATACAAGACCCACAATGTAGGGCTGAATCTCTTCACCCAATCATAATACGCATACTTTGCAGTTACTCCATTTCATCCAATGGCTTCTACTTCCAATTTAATAAAGGATTTCTCTCAGTTTAAGGCCTTTGGTTGATTCATTAATTCAATATAAATATCTAGGCCTTCTCACACCTCCTTCATACTCCTACTTGATTAATTTAATTAAGAAATCTAGACCCACTGTAATTACTGAGCTTGGGTTATACAGCACTCTTACAAAGAAAGAAGCAAAAAAGTTTTGATCCTTAAGGAACTTACATTCTACTGGGGAAAAAGCATATTTACAAATAAGTCAATATAAAATATATGTAAAATAAATACAAATCAATTTTGAAGTGAGCACTGATAATTCGAAGGCTTTTACAATTATTTTGTTAGTTGTATTCTCAAATAAAACATTTTGATGTGGAAAAATAAAATTCTGGGTAATATGGTATTATATAGAACATAGAAGTTTCTTCTCTCCCCCTTTTCCTGATTCTAAAATCATAGATTTATAGAACTGGAAGTTATATCATAGAATACATTTAGTCACTGGATTATAAAATTCAGAAATAGAAGAGACCTTAGGGATCATCTAGGCTGAAGTAAAGTGACTTTCCCAAGGTTACTTGGGAGTAAGCAAGCAATCAAGGATTAGAACCCAAGTCAGAGGTAGAAAGGAGTGGGGAACCTGCAGCTTCAAGGTTACATGTGGACTTCTAGGTCCTGGGGTGCAGTCTTTTGAATGAGTCCAAGTTTTACAGAATAAATCCTTTTATTAAGAGAATTTGTTCTGTGAAGTCTGGATTCAGTCAAAGGGCCACAGTTGAGGACTTAGAGGGCCACATGTGGCCTTGAGGCTGCAGGTTCCCCATCCCTGACCCTAGTTGTCTGACTCTAAATGCCAGAATCTTTCCTACACTTTACCTGGAAATGCTTCATGTTAATGCTGATTTATGACAGCTCTGGAATTTATTATAGTAAGTATATGGTCTCTTATTATATTGCCTTCTTTGAGGATAATGAAAAATTTAATCTAGTTTTGAGAGTTATGTATTGCAAATTCTCTAGGTGGTGCAATTGATATAATGCCAGGCCTGGAATCAGAAAGAGTCATCTTTCTAAGTTCAAACCTGGCTTCAGACAATTACTAGCAGTGTGACCCTGATGAAGTCACTTAACCCTGTTTGCCTCAGTTTCCTCATCTGTAAAATGAACTGGAGAAGGAAATGGCAAACCATTCTAGTATCTCTGCCAAGAAAACCCCAAAGGGTGTCACAAAGAGTCAGACATTACTGAAAAATGACTGAACAACAACTCTATCTAAAATGTAGAAATTTTCAATAGCCCCTGCTCCAAGTGAGCATTCATACTTACATAGTTTCCAGAGAGTGTAGTTGCTACTACCTGCTCTCAAGTTCCTGGTGGATAACTCTGGTAGACTTGGGTTCCTACTGAACTTGTTCATGAACTCCCACTGCTGTGCTTACCATTGATAATCAAGTGAATTAACTTTTTAGCAACTGATACAAGCAATCCCCACCAACCCATGGACACACTGTCCCCCTACAAACATGATGTCCCTGGGAAGAATGGGCTAAAAGGTAGTGAGGCATATATGTAGGGGATGTAGATGATTGATTTGTTAAAATGCTAGCACAAGGAATCCTTTGTAGAGTACTCATTAGGTAAAGTGTAGCTCTCCGGTGAGCTCTGATAATTGGTGTCTAGAATCTACTACATTTTAATTTGCTACAAAGAGTTATGCCACCTGAACCTATTTCTTTCTTCATGTAGCTTTCCTTCTTCGACCGTGCATACTTACCTGTGTTTGTCCTTGGTAGGTCTCACCTTGATTTTGGTTGGAAGTTTTGTCTCATCCCCCTCCCCACCACCTTTTTTTGATGAAAGAGTCAATGGAAGTGGGAAGGGGTGAGAAGGAGGAATTCTCCCTATCTGTTCATAGATGGTAACCTAGTAGGTGCTCTGCCTTAGGTGGAATCTTTACTTCCTCAATTGAAATTTTTTAACACTGCATGAGACCCATCTGGACTGAAGAACTACTGATGTTCCTTTGCTAATTTAAAGGAACAAGAGGCAAAGTTAAATTGTTCAGTTAGCCAATGACAGTGGAGCCATTCTTGACCCAAAGGGGTTCACAACCTGAAGTTTAGATAATCTTTACCCACCATATCCATTGATTCTATAATTCAGTTGAAGAAGTATTCTCACCCGATAAAGGTATGCAAGTGTAGCCCATTTTGTTAATTCAGGTCAGGTGTAGAACTCCACACGGTGTATTCACCCAAAGTTTAAATATTTGGTACTCCCAGCAAATCAGCCAGAGTTTTTTTTTGGTCAAGTCCATAGTCCTAAATTTTTCATGTCTCTCTACTGATCTGAGAAAGTTCAAGCATTGTCCCTTTCCATTTCCTTGTACTACATAGTTCCAAAAAGTTTATGTGGTACGACTTACAGAGAATACAGAAATTAATATTCTTTTGAACTTCCAAATACAAGTTAGTACTACCTAAGAAATTAATATTTTACAAAATTCCCATAGACTAACAGCTTTTGGGGGGTAGTACTTACAAAAGGACTACCCAAGGCAAAAAGAAAAAAGAAGAAAAAGTAAATAGAAAGTAATGGAAATGAAAATCAAGCCTTCCTTCCCAGGGAAAATACCTGGTCCCTACAGAATTCCTAGATCACATGGGGCTCTATTCATGAGTATTAAAGACCTTGAGACTACCAAAAATCAATGCTCTACCCACCTTTCAAGTGAGAAACTCCACAGTCTTGACTGAAAATTCCTCCATGATTCTCTGTATTTGCATATAAAGAAATCAAACTAGAGATCTACACACACACACATACACACACACACACACACATACAATCTCTATAAGCCCCTTTCAAAAATAGGGAATATTTATTAAATATTATCCCAATTAAATTACTAAAAAAAAATCTGAGTTAGAAAAAATAATAACAAAGTTTATTTGGAAAAACAAAAGGTCAGGAATTTAAAGGGGACTAGAGGAAAAAAGACATAAAAGTAGGAGATTCAGCAGTATCAGACTTTAAATTGTATTATAAAGCAAGAGCATAGTTGAAGTGTAAAATGGATAATTTCAATTATTTTAAATTAAAATTTTCTTGCATAAACAAAACCAATATACACAGGAATAAAAGGAATGCAGAAAATTGGGGGAAAAAACTTTCATAGACAATCTGTCAGACAAGATGTGATCAGGTTGGAATACTACTATGGTGTAGGAAATGATGGGCTGGTTGAGTTAGAAAAACATGAAAAAACTTGGACATAGAAAGGAAGATGCTATCCACCTCCAGAAAAGGAGATGACAAGTGGAAATATGCTCACAGACTTATATGTCTGTGAGTGGGTATATATATATATACATACACACATATATAATATAAATACATATGCTTATAGATATCTATGTATATGTGTATATGTATGTGTATATATATACATATTTGTGCATATATGTATATATATATGTATGTATGTATGTATGTGTTTATACACACAAACACACATCTGCCTTTAACTGTAGCCTTCTTTAGAGCAGGGGGAGGGGGAGGGAGAGGGAGGGAAAAAAATAAAGTAAAAAGTGCACAGCAGAGAATAAAACATAACCTAGAAAGAAGCAAAGAAAAGCTTTTGAAAATAATATGTAGTATTTATTATATAGATTTTCTTGAAATGGAAATTGATTATACATGGGAAACACTGGCATAGGACCATCCAGCATGGTGTGTACACGTCAAAGATGTAGCCGTATTCCACGAGCAATGTAGAATTACAGTAGCTCAAAAGAAATGTGAGTTGCAAAGATTTAGAGACATCTCTATTTTAAATGTTCATATGGATTATTTGTGCCTAACCTGTGGTAGAGCCTACTGAGCTCGTGTTGGTCTGATCAGCCACAGTCAAATACACTGTACACTGACCCTGAAATAGTGATGTCATTTTGGTTCTCTTTGACTACAAAGGATGACAAGCAACTGCTCAATCTATCTGGGTTGAAGTCAGGTCTTTGTCTTTATGTTCTAGGTAGTAGTGGTATAGATGTGTCACCTCTGGGTAATGGGCAATTATGCCTATGGGAATATCTTCATAGTCTTCTTTCAAGTCAAAGTTTAATCTATGTGGTGATAATGTGATTAAAGATCTTTCCAGCCCATTCAATAGGTCTCAGGTGGGACCAGTTAAAGAAGACCTGATTAGAGGCAGGCCTACACCTTTGTGATGCCAATAAGTGATTAAAGATCTTTACCACACCCTTTTGTTAAGTAGATGCTAAGCCTCAGGCCCACACCCTTTTGCTAATTGGGTGCGAAGCCCTCAGGCCCTAAACATCGGGAAGGTAGCCACTGAGAACTGAGAATTCAGAAGTCAGAAGCCAGAAGCAAGAATCCAGAATACAGCCCAAGGAGGAGAAATAAGAACTCTGAGAAGACAGAGCTGTAGAAAAATTGCAGAGAAGAGTGGAAAACAGGGAGCTGCAGAGACCAGAAAACTGAAGGGGGAGACAATACAGGCAAGCAGACAGTTAGGATTTATGAGTGTTTACTGGGAGATCCCGGCAGGGGGGAAGGTTATAGGATGACTTGGTTCCTTGCTATAATACTGTAGTATGATTTCCTTGTTGCTACATTGAGGTGGGCTTTACTGGTTTTGGAATATAATTGCCACTATATCAAATTGGAGTTATTGGTCTTGGGGTTTGATCCTCTGGTCTCTAAATAAATGTTATACTTCCTCTGTCTTCTACCTAGAGAGTTTTTCATACTTTGTGATTCTGAACCATACAGGTATGTTCATGGTCATCCTTGAGGTCATGAATCTTGCCTTACTGATACAAACTAACATGAATTCTATTCCCTCCAGGTTTTGTAGCCCACTAGCAAGCCAAGATGCTGAATCTAAATCAACAGGATAATAGTTTATTACATTCTTCCAATTAATATTTTTAACAGATTCTTCACTAACTTCACCTAAAGGAGGGAACAGAAAGGTAATTTTAAGAAGTATGAGTTACCTAAAAAATATAAAGAACTCTGTGAAATCTATAAGAATAGGAATCATTCCCAGATTGGTAAATAGTCAAAGGATATAAACAGGCAATTTTCCAATGAAGAAATCAAAACAATTTATAGTCACATAAAAATACTTCAAAACATTTTTGATTAGAGAAATGCAAATTAAAATAACCTTGAGATATAATTTTACACCTACCAGAATGGCTAAAATGATAGAAGGGGTAAGTGACAAATGGTGGAGGGGATGTGGAAAAATTGGGACACATTCACTGTTGGTGAAATTGTGAAATGATCCAACCATTTTGGAGAGAAATCTGGAATTACGCCCAAACAGTTATTAAATTACCTATACTCTTTGACCCAGCAATACCACTACTTGGTCTATTTCTGAGGGTAATTAGGGGAAAAGGAAAAGAAGTTATATGTTCTGAAATGTTTATAGCAGTTCCCTTTATAGTGGTTAAGAACTGGAAATTGTAGGGATGCCCATCAATTGGGAAATGGCTGAACAAGTTGTGGTATATGATGGAATACTACTGTCCTGTAAGAAATGATTAGTTCAATGATTTTAGAAAAACACGGAAGGACCTACATGAAATAATAATGAATGAAATGAGCAAGACTAAATGAACATTGTGTACAGTAACAGTAATATTGTTTTAAGAATGATTTTGAACAAATAAATTATTTCGAATATTATAAATACCCAAATTAACTGTAAAGGACACTTGAAGGAAGATTCTATCTGCATCCAGAGAAAGAACTGCTAAATAGAAGTGTATATATAGAACAAATTTACATATCTATCTATCTATCTATCTATCTATCGATCTGGGTCAAATGGTGGCCATCTCTAGGGTGGGAGAGGGAAAGAAAAAAGAAATTTACATGACAATTTTGTTGTATATTTGAAAGGAATAGCAAGTTGTGCATAGTTGACTTGCAGTTTCATGTGCAAACATCTTTTTATTGTACTCTATTATGGAAATTTTTGTTTTGTTCCATAAATTTAAAATAAAAAAAAAAACTGTGAGTTAGGACTCTTTGGAAGACGTTTTAATGGAATATAGTGGAGCCTTTTCCACAAATCACCTTACATAACTTTCATTTATACATCAGTTGAAGGTTTGCCATGCATTTTTCTCACAATAGTACTCAAGATAAGCAATATAAGTATAAATATTCTCATTTTACAGATGAAGTAATAAAAGTTAGAGAAATTAAATGCAACAGATGATTAACTAATGAGGGCTCAGTCCTAGTAGCAATCATGAGGGACCCATATGGGGTTTTGTAAAACCAATTCTAGAAATTTATGAGGATACAGAATGGAGAGCTCTACTCTTCATAACTAGGATAGAAAAGTAACTTCATCATGCTTGTGGCCATATGCCCACTCAGGGACCAAGAGTAGGCCTCAAGATCTCTCTCTTCTCCTCTGGAGGCTTTTATAGTTGGTCACCACCATGAAAGAAAAAAAGAGCCTACTTTGACTGATTTATTTTTGCTTGCATACAGTTTTGACTTACCAGCCAATTTAAAAAATCTTTTTTTTTTTTTTACTGCTACCATTAAGTGGACAGGGAATAATAGAATGTTTACATATTCTTTGAAGTACAGAGCTAGGCCCTTCTATTCCATGTCATCATATACCTCCAGGAGCAGGCTTGCTGAACTCCACATGGGTCCCCAAAACATACCTTGTGACTAGGCTCTAATTGGCCAATATTCCATCACAAAAGTAACTTGGCCATAGTCACAGAGCTGGTAAATATGAGAGACAAGATTAAAATCCAGGAATCCCAACAGTCTTAGGCTTTTTCCATAAAGACAGGTTTCTCTTCTGACTATTTTGGGTTGACCCTGGTGATTTTCACAGGCAGTCAATCACTTGATCACTACTGGAGCATTAACTTCTCTGTACTCATTTCTGGGGCAAGTCCTCTATTTTTGGAGTTTCAATTCGGCAGTTCTGCAGTGAGAGAGTGATAACCCTTCTGATTCAGAGAAGCCACTATGGTCAAATTTGCAGAAATAATTATATTTCCTGGAACTGTCTTAGTAACTTATTGCTATTTTTTTGTGTGTTATGGTATTTAAGTCTTGGCTTTTTTTCAGTTTTTATGATGTTTCCATTTTGGCCATTGTTTATACAGTGATGGTAAGGGAAAAGAGGAAATTGGACAAGATTAAAATAAGCATTTGGGGGGTCATACTCTTATAATACAAGGTATTTGCATAATAACAAGATTTTTTGTTTGTTAAGAGTTCAGTGCTCATGCTGCTTATTCCCCACTTGAAGTCATAATCCTGTTTGTGACATCGCAATCATCTCCACAGCAACCAATTGTGATAGTACAAATTGAGGATTATGATGACTTTGAGTGGGGAATAAGCAGATGGAACAGGTGGAGCACATGAATGCATCGAATAAAAGATACTGTGCCTTTTAAATTTCAGCACAACTATTTTTACAAAGAAAGGATAGCCTTCATGAAATATGAGCAATATTATTTTTGCCAATTTTTGCTAGGCAGAGAAAAACCTGAAGCCTAGTAGCCTAAAGACAGTAATAACTCTTCTTCAGTCAGTCAATAAACATTTATGAAGTGCAGAACAACTGCCAGACATTGTGCTAAGCACTGGGGAATATAAATTTAAAAAGAAAGACTATCACTACCTTCAAGCAACTTACATTCCAATGGAGGAAAAGAAAACAAAAAAGAAAGTTGGAAAGTATGAGTGGAGAGGGTATCTAGTGAGGCAGGAGCAGGGGGAGGGAGTGGTTGGTAGAGAATTCAAAGAAGTTCAAAATGAATGCATCTGAGTGGAAAATGAGATGTCTGTCCTCTCTCCATAAATGGCTCCACACTTGAATCAGAGGGGCAGAGGGTACTGCTGAAGTATGAGTAATAAGGCTGATTGGATCTTGTAACATGAAATTTCCCAATGATGAGCTTTGCTGTGGGCATGGTGGAGAGTTCAAAGAAGTCCAAAATGAGTGCAGCTTTGTGAGAAATGAGGAATTATTTGACTTTTTACTAGACTACGGAGAAAGCAAGGGAATTACAGAAAAAACATCTACTTCTGCTTCATTGGCTACGTTAAAGCTTTTGACTATCTGGATCACAACAAAATGTACCAGGTCCTAAAAGAGATGAGAATAGCAGATCATCTTGTTACCTGAGGAACCTGTATGTGGTCCAAGAAGCAAGTTAGAACCGAACATGGAACAACTTATTGGTTTAAGATTGCAGAAGAAGTACAACAAGGCTGTATATAATCACCTTACTTATTTAACTCATATGCAGAGTATATCATGCAAAAGGCCAGACTAGATGAGTCAAAAGCCAGAATTAAGATTGCTGGAGAAGAAATATCTACAATACTAGATATGCAGGTGATATCACTCTGATGGCAAAAAGTGAAGAAGAATTTAGACCTTTTGATGAGGGTGAAACAAAAGAGTATGAAAGCTGGCTTGTAGTTTAACATCAAAAAGTAAGATATTGTGATTGTTTCCATCACTTTCAGGCAAATAGCGGGAGAAGAAATGGAAGCAGTGTGAGATTTTATATTCTTAGGCTCTAAGATCACTGCAGACAGTCACTGCAGCTATGAAATTAACTTGCTTCTTGGAAGGAAAGCTAAGACAAATCTAGACAACATACTGAAAAAGCAGAGATGTCACCTTGCCAACAAAGAGTCCATAGAGTCAAAGCTATGGTCTTTCCACTGGCAATGTATGGCTGTGAGAATTGGACTATAAGGAAATCTGAGTGCCATGGAATAGATGCTTTCAAATGTGGTGCTAGAGAAAACTTGTGAGAGTTCTTTGAACAGCAAGGACATCGAATCAGGCAATACTTAAAGAAATTAATTCAGGCTACTCCCCAGAAGGCCAAATATTGAAGTGGGAGCTTAAATATTTTGTCCATGTAATGGGAAGACAAGATTCATTGGAAAAGAGACCCTAATGTTGGGAAAGATCAAAGGCAAAAGGAAAAGAAGACAGCAGAGGATGAGATGACTAAAAAGTGTCATAGAAAAAACAAACAGGAACTTGGACAGACTTTAAGAGATGATGGAGGATAGAAAGGCTTGGCTTACTATGGGCCACAGGATCACTAGGAGTCAGACATGACTGAATGACCAAAAACAACAGAAGTTGAGTGATTTATTAGGATCTCATAGCTAGGAAGTGTCCAGAAGTAAGACTCACACCTAAGGCTTTTGACTCCATGACCAGTACTCTTCCCACTTTACTATTAAGCCCAATGGGAACTACTACAAATTAAATGAACTCACTACCCATAGCAGTGTTATAGCTCACATTTTGACATACAAATGTAGGAGGTTACTCCTCTATCTGATTGATAGATATTAGCAATATCAAAATTCCTTAACCTGATTCTTAGGCTATAACTTGAAGTAGTAATCTTGAAACAGTTTTTGAACACACACCCCTGTTAGTAAAGAAAAAAAAAAGAGCTCACACATATCTGTTTATTTATAAAGTATATGCATATACTATTTTGCTAATACTTCAAGTATATTGTAAAAATACTTAAACGATTTAAAAAAGAGATAAAAGAAATAATGTTTACTTTTTTATACTTATTAATGTCACAGAAGACCTTTTTGCTCTCACTAGAAAATCATTTTAATAAGAACGTTTCTCCAGTGTCAACAAGATGATTGAAATACTTTGTAATTTACTAAAATTCTTTGTAACAGTGATTTCAAGGTTTGGGTCAAAATTTGGTTTATTTGGATATTTGGTTTTAGTGGTTGTCATATCTGAAAAAGACACTTCACAAAAAGAGGTGGTAACAGCTAGAAGCAATACATTATTGGTTGTACTTACTAAATCATGGTTCTATGTTTTTTTTTCAATCTCATCTGCCAACTATGCAAAGATTTTTTAAATATAACTACTAAATTTCCATCTTCCTTGCTATTACTCTCCTAAACAAATGAGAATGTTACATTTTAATATTTTTAGCAAGACCATACAAAAGCTACTGAAAATCTTTATTTAGAAAATTTTATATAGACTAGAAAATCTAAATTCCATTTTTGTCAGGGTATAAATGTAAGTTTTTATAAGTAACAAACTTTTAGAGGGAGCTATAAAACATTAGCTCTTTAATGTCTCATTAACCACAATGGCTAATATATCAAGGTATAATCATTAATGTGTAGATAACAATCTATACTTCAAATAGTGATCTTGATAATTTTTAGTTTTCAGCCAAAAAACTAAATGGTCTTGTCAGATCATCCTTGTTTTTATTGCATAATGCCACCAATGAAGAGTTTGTGTTAGTAGCAGAAATTAAAAGCTCTGCCATTTTCTTATTTGCTTATGCTTCCACTATTATCTTCAATCCATGGCTTCTTTTTAGGAATCTTTTTAAGCCACTTGTCCATTTTGTGAAAGTTGTCTTTCATAAAGATAAATAATATAACTTATGAGTGAACTTAACAGGGCACTGGTAAACCTCAATGTCACATTGATGAATAAATGAGGTTGCCACTCAACTCTTCTACATCATAGAATTCTCATTCTTCCTTGAAGATACTTTGTGTAACATATACAGATCAATTGAAAGATTAAATGTCAGTTCATACAATAAATATTAGTAAAGCTCAAATTCTTTCTTAATTTTAAAGAAAAATAAATTTTAATTGAAGTTTTAATGTTTTCTTCCTGCATTCTAATCAATTGCATATGCAGTCACTTGGATTCAGACAGACTACTTTGGAGACCACTGGCCTAGCAAACCTGGTATCCATAAATATAGGAAGGTTTCTTTCAAGTAAATTTAGGCTAAGGGTATTTGTCTCTGTTATAGCTTCATCCTTTGAGATAGCTAAGTACTTATCCACACATCTGCTCTGCTCCCACCAAACTCTGCTCTCATTCAGGAGCTCAGTCTCCTTCCCTTTTCAGGAGTATAGTGATGGTCTTTAAATGCACACATGTTACTTTACTATTAACATAGCAGACATTTTCAGAACAGAATTAAAATTAGAAATCTGTACAGACTGCTGCTTATTTGAACTGAATATTGTTCGATGCCATTTTAAGTTAGAATACTAAGCTTTGAGTCAGGAAGATGACAAATTCTACTTCTTATATTTGTTAGCTGTTGATTCTGAAGAAGTCACAACCTCAGATGACTCTCTAGGACTCACAGACTAAGTCATAGAGGTGGTCGTGATTTGTCTTCCTTTCATCTGTTTTTAGAAGATACTATCCCTTCTAGAAAGGAAATACCTCCATAATAAAAATTCATGCTAGGAAAAATGAGGATTCAAAAAAGAAAAAAAGCTCATCTTTATTTCACAATCAACAAAAATGCTTTCCAAGAGTAAAGGGAAAAATCATTCTTGTCTATTTCATTGAGATGATGATGAGAATCATATGGGGGGGAGGGGAATTCATCCAAGCATTATAAAATATAACATTTGTTGCTGTTCAGTCATTGCAGTTGCTTCTGACTGTGACCTTGTTTAAGGTTTTCTTGGCAAAAATACTGGAGTGGTTAGCCATTTCCTTCTCCCAGTTCATTTTACAGATGAGAAAACTAAGGCAAACAGGTCTAAGTGACTTGCCCAGGGTCCCACAGCTTGTAAATGCCTGAGGCCAGATTTGAATTCAGGCACCACCTAGCTGCCCTATCACTTTTGCCTATTTCACCAATATGATGATGAAGATCAGACAAGAGGGAAGAAATGATCTAAGCATTATAAAATACAACCTACAAAAGTCTTAAAGAAACAAATATAGATATTAGAGAAGATGGAGTGACATGACTTAATGAAACAGGAATGTGCTTGAACAAAAGATAGCAATACCCAATTTTCTATCCCAGTTGAGAAGACAATAAACCATAAACTCACAATCTGGAGGATTAAATATATGGAAGGATTATCTGAGAATGTTGATAGTTAAAGCAATGATGGTTGTTCAGTCAACTTTCCAAGGAATTTTTAGGAAATAGTATGCATTTTTGTCAGTTTAGGCCAGTCTAGATGTGTTCCACCTCAAGTTGTGAGAATTGATTAAATGGCTTTTAAGATCCCTTCAAAGCTCATGATTTTATAAAAGTAGGTCATTTCAAGTATTAGACTAAAGAAAGCTAGATAAAAGTAGCCAACACACTGTTTCTGGTTTCGACTGAGAGGGAAAAGTTGACAGATTTAGCTTTACTGATAGGTGAATAACTTAGAGGAGGTAATACAGTGTCTTTCTATTATTCTAAGTCAGAGATTTTGATCTTTGTAATAATTTAGAGGAAAAGCAGAGATAGGAAGATCCCACTTAAACCTTTTCAAGAGTGCTTTTATTAATAGCTTATATTTAATGCTCAAATAATTCAATGGGTTTGTGAACTCATCTATGTGAGAATTCCTTCCAAGAAGGCAACTAATAATTCAATCAATAAGTATTAAGTGAGTATGTGCCAGGAGCTGTGTTATTTGTTGGAAGAACAAAGATAAAATGGAAAAGTCCTTGACCTCTAGTAATAGAGGTCAGTTGTTGAGGTCTAGTTGATAGACAACAAGTACATATGTAACCCAAGGCCCAAAGTCCATTGGTACAGGATTCCTTCCTCCTTGGCCGAGATCAATGACCTGGGCTTGATCTTTTTTTTTGGGGGGGGGGATGGAGGTAACATTAATAGATGGAGGAAATCAGGAAAGGCCTCATGTAGTTGTCACTTGAGCAGAGTTTTGAAGGAAACACCAAATTCTGAGAGGTAGAAGTGAAATAATCTGCCATTCTTAGTAACTCTTATCTGTGCCCTATCGTAACTCCACACCTCACAGGGAGAGCTATCCAAATTTTTGGTGCACTGTCTTCATCTGACAGTATGTTTATATCTGTGGAACATGGAGTCTGTCCATGTTTCATCTCTTACTCTCTCCATGTGGCCCGATTTTTTTTTATGAAATATCTTTCATGACATCCTTTATATTTCTTCACTTCATAACTACCCGATTGTAATTCCTTTTTCAATTCAAGAAGGTCATATTCCTGTTGTATTCTAATGTTTGTGACACATTTCTTGAAAGCATCATTATCATCATCATTAATTTCCAGTAATAATCATCAGTAGCATTTCCATAGTGCTTTAAAGTTTGCAAAGTGCTTTACATATCCGATTGTATTTGAACTTCACCACAATTCTAATAGGTAGGTACTATTATTAATTACCATTATATAGATTAATAAATTGAGGCTTAGAGGGGTTGAATGATTTGCCCAGGGTCATACAGTTAGGTTTTTTTTTCAACATTCACTTTTATGAGATTTTGAGCTCCAAATTTTTTTCTCCTTCATCCTCTGCCCTCCTCTTTCCCCAACATAAAGAGTAATCTGATATAGGTTATACATGCACAATCATATTAAACACATTTCCATATTAGTCATGTTGGGTCACACAGCTAGAGAATGTGTGAGAAAGGATTTTAACTCAAGTCTTTGTACTTCAAGTCTAGACATTTATGTACTGTGACATCTAGCTACTGAGATTTTCAGTATGAGGTCACCAAGGTTCACAAAGGATGAATTGTCAGAATTCAAGCTAGAGCCCAGGTCTTATGATGGTAAGTCCAGGGTTATATCTGCTACTGACATCTTTATTCTTGTTCAGCTGTTAAACATGTGTCCTATTCTTCATGACCTCATTTGGGGTTTTCTTGGCAAAAACACTGGAGTGGTTTTCCATTTCCTTCTCCAGCCCATTTTACAGATGAGGAAACTGAGGCAAACAGGGTTAAGTGACTTGCCCAGGGTCACACAGCTAGTAAGTATCTGAGGTCAGATTTGAACTCAGAAAGATGAATCTTCCTGACTTCAGACCTGGCATTTTATTTTCTACATCACCTAGCTCCCTCAACCTACAGTTACTACTCTGTAACCATATTGCTGCAGTGTAAAGGTAGTTAGGAATGAATGAAAGCTGTAGCTTAAATAATCAAGACAGAAGAAAAAATAGTGAATACCAGTTCAGTGTTATCATTGGAATTTTCATAAGTATTTGTACTTTGCTCCTGCTAAAATGCTACTCATTGCCTCCTGGTAGAAAGAAGATGATCCTGGATATTGAAAGCTATTTGAAATTTGAAAACTATTACAAATTCTGGCAAGTCTTGCCAGCTTGCTAAGCCCATGTGTCTCTTACCCACAGTCCAACCTTGCTAATCTCAAGAGCTCATTAGCAGAAGGCTTGTCATCAACCTTTTTTTTAAACCAGAATCATTCAAAAAGAATTGTCTACGCTGGTGAAGAAAGGGTTGCGATTTGTACCCATGGTTGAAAGACTGGTCAATGAAATAAAAAATCCCTTAAACATTTTGGTATTTGCCCTTTATACAAATTAAACACAAATTTTCATAGACTTAGAAAATCATCATTTCTTTATTCCTTCCTTTCTTTCTTAATTGTTCTTACATAGTTTCTTGAACAAGAATCACAGTGAATTCTGTAGAAGCAATGTGTTATAGTACAGAACCCTAATCCTAGAATTAGAGGGACTGTGTTTAAATTCTACCTCTGACACTTAATGCCTGTGTGATCTTGGGCAAATGATTTAATCTCCAAGGGCCTGTAAAAGGAAAAGTTCAGACTAAATGGCTTCTGAGAACCTTCCAGGCTCCAGATCTACGATCCTATGATTATTAATCCAGCAGTCCCTCAGCCTCTGAAAGTCTACTTCTTTTTGTAACATCCTCTAACTTAGTAACTAACTGGTCACTTACCAAAGACCTCCCACCTTTAACAATATCTATCAAATCTAGTATTTTAACTGGACATTACATTTTATTTTGCTAAAGAAATTAGAACTAGAAAAAATCCCTAGAAAGAACTGGCACTCCCAGACGTGTACATGTTTGAGACCATTTGGTCTTGCTAAATTCCATAGTACAATGGAAAGGAGGCTGGATTTGGGGTTAGGGGATCTTGTTTTAAATCTCAGGCCTGATTTGAATTCCAACCCTGTTATTTACTACCTATATAACATTGAGCAAGTCACTTAACTGCTCTGGACCTCATTTTCTTCATCTAGATAGCCTCTAAGGTCCTTAATTTATCTAAATATATTCTACTACAGTTTTGTTCTTTGTTGTCTTCTGCCAATACTTAGCATAACATATTCCCTACTCTAACCCTCAAAACTCTCTGCATACTTCTCTGAGTTGTTATTTTCCCCCCAAATATGCTGGCTATACCCTAATATTTTTAGGGATACCAATTTGATATCTAATCATAATAATTATATACACACACTCCCCAAACAAAAATATTTCTCTCATGCTTAGAATTTTAAATTAACATTAACAACAGGAATAATTTAGGCAATCTTGTTATTTACAAACATTAGGAATGTAAAATTATAAAGTTAGAGCTGAAAGGCATATCAGAAGGCATGAGATTATATATAGGTTCTAAGATTCAGAGCTAGAAGAGACTTTTGAGGTCATTTGGTCCCAAATCCCTCATTTTGTATATGAAAGACAGAGACCCAAGAGCTAAAATGATTTGAACAAAGTCACTTAAATGGTTAACTTGGAATTTGAACCCAGGTTTAATCATGATTTCTGATTACAAATCAGATATTTTTTTCTACTATACCAATTGAATTACCTCATTTTTTTGAGGACAATTGAATCTTAGAAAGGTTATATAACTTAATCAAGGTCACAATGACAGAGCCAAGATTCAAATCTAGGTCATTTGACTCCAAATCCAGTCTTCTTTCCACTGTTTCAGGACATCTTTCATACTGATAAGTGAAGGATAATGTAGGTAGGTGTTAACTCCATAGCCTTGTAAAACTTTGAAAATGTAATTCTTTCTGAATTTGGTACTAAAGATTGTGGTTGTTAAGGACTGGCAGAATCACTACTGTAAAATAGCAATTGTACGCTCTTGAATTATTGATGTATTATCAGATATAGGACATGGCTGAAATAAAAAATATATTAAAAGAAATACCCCATAAAATACTGTAAGTCAATATGCCCCCCTTCAGGATTGACATAACTTAAATGTGAACATGGAAATCAATTAGAAGCTTCTGAGAAGATGTATTCCTAGATCTTAACTAATTATGAGCATTTTAATGCACTGAAATTCATAGACCTGACCCAGCATAAAATATTCAAGTCTTTTCATGTTGTGCCAATCTTGG
The DNA here is from genome assembly GCA_028646595.1 of Phalanger gymnotis. Classification (NCBI taxonomy): domain Eukaryota; kingdom Metazoa; phylum Chordata; class Mammalia; order Diprotodontia; family Phalangeridae; genus Phalanger; species Phalanger gymnotis. Next base: position 487,145,179 of record CM053622.1, read on the forward strand.
AAATACATGTGAACAGCATGGCAGGCCTCTCGACAGAAGAAGAGGCAGGCAGCAAGGCTGGCGTTGGTATTTTAAATACCTAACACGTTCCAGTTCTATTTTAAAAAGAAGTCACTTCTTATTCTTAAATTGCTGCTGTATATACAGCAAATTTGTTCCTATAGTCTAGCTAAATCTATGAAAACCTTGTTATTACTAGATTTTTCTTTCTGATCATAGCAGTACAGGAATTAACTCTCTGCAATACAAGACAGTAACCTTCTCATTAGTTGCTATGACATTAACTTCAATTGGTTTATTATTCTAAAGACAAGAAATTAGAAAATAGGACTGTTACGTTTGGAAAATAACCAGAAGAACTAAGTACCAGTTTGTATTACAGCTTGTGGGGAATGAGTACTGATTTCTCATTTTGAAATGAACAGAGGGACTACTTACAGTAGGCTTACATTTCTGAGGGAAAGAATTCTAATTAGGGTTATTTTTGTGGCCATTACTCAGATTGGAAATGGCAAACCTTATGTTGTGGTGACTTTATTTATTTATTTTTGTTTTGCTTTTTAAAGAATCGTTGACCATTCTTTTTTATTTTATATAATTATCAACTGAATGAATGTGAGCACTAGATGCGAAGTGACTCACTTCTACCTTAGGGTGAGAAACCAACATTCATATTCACAGCAGTCATATGTAAACGAGCTGCTGAGAAACAAGACATTTAGGCCACCTTTACCTTCAATAAATACTTTTTTCTTGAGGGATAGTTAGCTCTCAGGTTTTTCAGGTACCTTTTTTTAAATATAATTTATTTCATATATTTAGTGTTCAGCATTGATTTTCACAAGAGTTTGAATTATGAATTTTTGCCTCATTTCTACCCTCCCACCCACTCCAAGATGGCATATATTCTGGTTGCCCCATTCCCCAGTCAGCCCTCCCTTCTGTCACCCCACTCCCCTCTCATC
>CM053622.1:487146643-487170266 GCA_028646595.1 Phalanger gymnotis
TGGGTAGGTGATTCTTGGTTTTAATCCTAGCTCCATTGACCTCCAGAATATCATATTACGAGCATTTCTATCCCTTAATGTAGAAGCTGCTAGATCCTGTGTTGTTCTGATTGTGTTACCATGATACTCAAATTGTTTCTTTTTGGCTGCTTGAAGTATTTTCTCCTTGATCTGGGAGCTCTGGAATTTGGTGACAATATTCCTAGGAGTTTTCTTTTTGGGATCTTTTTGAGGAGGCGATCTATGGATTCTTTCAATTTCTATTTTACCCTCTGGCTCTAGAATATCAGGGCAGTTCTCCTTGATAATTTCTTGAAAGATGATATCTAGGCTCTTTTTTTGATCATGGCTTTCAGGTAGTCCAATAATTTTTAAATTCTCTCTCCTGGATCTATTTTCTAGGTCAGTGGTTTTTCCAATGAGATATTTCACATTGTCTTCTACTTTTTCATTCCTTTGTTTCTGTTTTATAATAGCTCAATTTCTCATCAAGTCACTAGCCTCCACTTGCTCCAATCTAATTTTTAAGGTGGTATTTCCTTCAGTAGTCTTTTGGACCTCCTTATCCATTTGGGTAATTTTGCCTTTCAAAGTATTTTTCTCTTCAGTGGCTTTTTGGAGCTCTTTGCCATTTGAGTTAGTCTATTTTTTAAGGTGTTGTTTTCTTCAGTATTTTTTCGGGTCTCCTTTAGCAAGTCATTGACTTGTTTTTCATGGTTTTCTTGCATCATTCTCATTTCTCTTTCCAATTTTCCCTCTACTTCTCCAACTTGCTTTTCCAAATCCTTTTTGAGGTTTTCCATGGCCTGGGACCAGTTCATGTTTTTCTTGGAGGCTTTTGATGCAGGCTCTTTGACTTTGTTGACTTCTTCTGGCTGTAAGTTTTGGTCTTCTTTGTCACCAAAGAAAGATTCCAAAGTCTGTGACTGAATCTGAGTCCTTTTTCGCTGCCTGGCCATGTTCTCAACCAACTTACTTGACCCTCGTTTTTCTCTTGGGGTGTGACTGCTTGTAGAGTAAAGAGTACTTTGTTCCAAGCTTGAGGGGATGTGCTGTTGTTTTCAGAGCTATTTCTATGCAGCCAGCTCTGCCACACAAGCATTCCTCCTTCCCCAGGAACCACCAACCCAGACTTGACTCAGATCTTAAGCAGGCTCTGCACTCCTACTCTGATCTGCCACTTAATTCTTCCCACCAGGTGGGCCTGGGGCCAGAAGCAACTGTAGCTGTAGTTCTGTAGCTGCACCACCTCCACTGCCCCCAGGGCGTTGGCCTAACTGGGAACTCCTTTCACTCCCCGCAGATTTTCCCACTAACCTTCTTTGTTTTCTTTAGTGTTTTTGTGTTGAGAAGTCTGGTACTGCCACAGCTCACTGATTTAGGGCACTAGGGCTGTTCTGCCTGGCTCCCTGTCTGGTTGGTCTGCGTGGCCCATGCTGGGCTCCACTCCCCTCTGCTCCCAGCTCTTTGCCTTATAGACCTCACCCAGAGACTATCCAGGCTGTCCTGGGCTGGAGCCCTGCTTCCCTCTGCAGTTCTAGAATTTGTTCAGAGCCATTTTTTATAGGTTTTTGGAGGGACTTGGTGGGGAACTCATGCAAGTCCATGCTTTCCAGCCACCATCTTGGCTCTGCCCCCCTCAGGTACTTTTTGAGAGCTGCTTTCTCTCAGATACTCTCGGAACTTTGTTTCAGTCTATGTACTAAGGGAATATTTTCTCCAAGATTTTTATAGATGGATAGATAGATAGATAGATAGATAGATAGATAGATAGATAGATAGATAGAGATATCTATCTCATGTCCAAATTCAAAAGGTGCAACCACAGAAAGATCTTGAGGTCAGAGATTCTTTCATGTTTATCTTCCTATCCTAAAGACTAGTACGAACTTAGCACATAATAGAGGCTTAATAAATGTTTGTTAATTGATTTATTATATGATTGATCATCTCAGACAATTTTCCAAGAAAACCTAAAAAAAAATCCTTGTTTTTTTTTATCAAGAATAAAGGCGTATTTGCAACTGTACTATTATTGGAATTTGGAGACAACTGAGGTTCGAAATCTGGCTTTAATGACTATATCTATCTATCTATCTATCTATCTGAATGACCTTGGTCAAGTCTTCTATCCTTGCTTGGCTTATTTCCTCAACAGCAGAAAGTGCAGGGTAATACTCATTTGCTGGACCTCACAAGCCTGTATGGAGGGAAATGATTTGTATACCTTAAATATCCGGGGGAGTTCTTATTCCCAGTAAGATGAGTTGTTGAAGGAGAGTTGAGCTCTAAAAATATTGGAAGATTTCTTCTACTATAAGGTAGGGCGTTGCCTGAGACAGAGAAAAGTTAAAAGACTTACACAGGGTCTCACAGCTTGTAAATTTAAATAGTATTTGTATAATAGTTATCAGAAGCAGAGATCTGAAATTCACATAAACTGGCCCTGAATCCACTATGACAGCTACATCAACTAACATATTTTTTCTTTGAATGTCAGGTGTAACAAACATCTGACACGTGCACAGAGTTCCATTAATGTCATCTCTCCACATGGAAATTCCTGGGATCCTGCTTGCCGCTCCTGGAAAAATAATGATGACATGTAATGGAAGTGCCTTTGAAAGAAATTGGAACATCAGGGATGTTCTATAAATCTTTTAGTCACCTAAATAGATAGTGAAGAAGAGGCTCTTTGGTTAGTCGTAGAGACACTAAAAGTCTTTCTCAGTCTCAGTTACTTCCTCTCTCTCAGCTAAGTTGAGCCTACTCTTCCAATACACCAAGATGGTGTAGGGAAAGAATGTCCTCAAAGTATTAGGGAAAATCTTTATAACACGTTTTTACTATAACTTCAAAGTAAATATTCCTTGGTGGGAGCAACTTGATATTAAGTGACTAAATGGAACTGAGGGGTCAGATACTTGCTCCTAACAAGAAGGAGAACATAGCCTGTAGCTGGTTTGAGGTAATAGCAATAGAAGAGATACCATAAATTTCTCATAGTAGCCTAAAAACATGAGGGGCTAATGTATCCACCCTGGCTCTGTGACAGAGAGTACTTGCCACACAGGGAAAATGGTTTTTCTTAATAGAAAATGCATGCCCCAGATGTTGTTGCCCCCAGGTCAAGTGTGAGAAGGGTACAAGGCCAGGGACAACGTACAGGGCATTAAAGCAGCCCGGCTGCCACAGTGAGCCTATCATCTGATAACAGTGAAATTTGGTGGATACACTTAGAAGAGGCAACCCTTTACCTCAAGGGCAGGGTAGATTTTCTGGCCTAGATCCAGGGATTGCTTTCTAAACCAATAGATGATAAATCTTTAGGGCAGTCCGTGGGACAAGTGACCAATAAGTGAAGGGAAGAGTAGTTCCCAATATTTCTACCATTCATAAGCCTACAAAGAAAAGGACTTCGTAAGTACACAGGATTACTATAATCACTATTATTACCATGTTTTCCTTGGTATGTATTTTGAGGATGAGAGGAAACTACATCAATTTTTTCATAATTTCACCAATCCAGATAATACATGTAAATATGTGTTGTCAGCTAAAATCAATATTTGTTCAAATTTAAGAAAACAATTATTTTCCTCTTTTGTGAAGATCTTGACAAAACCCCTTCATCTCACATGAGAAACTCAGACCAGCTTTCATTGCTCTCATGTAGACGTGGAATGTTGCTCCAGCTGTCTCAGCAGCAGCCACCACCTCCTCCTCACTGCCTATAGTGAGATGATGCTATGTTCTATAAACATTTCTTTGACTTGTAACAGTTGCCTAAGAGAGTGAAAATAATCTACACTGAATGTGCTCTCAGTTGTGTGACTGCCTGCCTTAACTTGGCAGGAAACCCTGGAGCTGGCCTTTTGTGGGTTCAAAGCCATGAGGGATAGGTGGGATTCTGGTGATCCCACACAGAAAAAGAAAACCAATAGGAAAGAAGAAAGCAAAATCTTCTTCCATTGCAGTCACAGAAATAAATATGTGTGAAAAAAATAACACCCACAAACTTGGATGAATCTTGCAGTGGCTACTTGCTTGGTGACACAGGATGCTACCCAATTAAAACGCAAGAAAATCTGAACATTGTTTAATTAGCACCATTAGTCAGGAGTACTGTGGAGAAGAAAAGGCCTGAAAATCACAACTTAGATTCCTATTTATAATGATTTTTTTTTCCTTTCAGATTCTGAGACTGAGACTGAAGTGTGTTCCCAAAAGGTAATCTGACCTAGGGTTATCTGGGCATGTGCTGTGCAGGCAGTGATGTTCTGCTGCGAACACAAGATGCAACTGAAGTACAATTCTCTCTCTCTTCCCAGGGAGTATCTCTCAGAAATTTTGGGGTGTGAGGTTAAGGTGAGATCCAGCTGAAAAACTTAAGCAAGAAGGAAAGGGACCTGAAACGTTCTCCTGTTTGCACACAATGTACAACCTTTTCACAGTCTCAATCAAGGACTCTATTCTGAATAAGAGGAAAGGGAAGATTTATGACGTTTTTTCTTTGCCAAACTTGATTCCCACCCACCTCGCCAAAAAAAATTAAATGAGTTTTATCCTCTCACTGGGATAATTCAACAGATACCTGTCTACTTCAATTACCATCAGAAATATTGGAAGTTATTATCAAGAATTTGGTGGAGTAGAAGGATAATTGACAGGACCTTTTCTGTGTTCTTTCCCTGGTAAAAGGGACAAGAACAAGATGTTCCCCTACATGAAATCCGAGGTGAAGCATAGATGTGCAAGAGCATGATAATGAAAAATAAGCATTTGTTTTTTGCAAAGCTTTTCTTCCGATACTGAATCACTTTGGGGCATGGCATAAACAAGTTTAATTATTTTGCTCCTTGCACAAAAATAAATTTAATTAGTTTTATTTTAATTTTTATTGAATCTCTTTAGATATCTAATGAAATGGCCCTAGAGCTGATAATGTCACATTGCTTTTGCAAAGTGCTATGGAAAAATTATTCTGTGACATTCCTGCCATTTGGGTGTTAGAGGGCAGGTACTTCTATGTCATTAATTGAATGCATTTTATCATACTTTCACTTTCACTTCATCCAGATGAGAAAAGTATTTAGTGGGCTTCCTGAAAGAAGTCCTTTTCCTGTCTTGGGCCTGACCCCATTTGACTACACACTTATAGTTACAGTGCTATAGAGCATAGATCATGGGTGTGACAAGGACAATACATCATCATCATCGCTGTCATCATCATCATCATCATCTTCATCATCAACATCATTTTTATTACTCTCCCACAACACCTAAGGCTGTGCCTTATATATAGGAGGAACCTAATATTTATCAAATGGATGTCAGACTAGACTCCTGGTTTGTAAAAAATGCTGTGAGATATAGTTCACCTAGTCCAATGCCCACACTTTGTAGATAAGAAAATTGATATCAAGCGAGATGAATTGATTTGTGTGAGGTCGCAATCATAGTAAACATCATAGATGTGCTTTGAATTCATGCTTTCTAGAGTCAGAGTCTTTAAGACTGTGCCTTAAACCTAATTCATACTGGCTCTCATTGCTTGGTCAACAACAGGTCCCTACCCAAGCAGCCCCTTGTTGTTTGGGCCTGATGGTTCAGAGTAAATGTAAACAAACAGTAAATCAGATCCATAGATTTTCAAAGAAGGGAAAAAGAAAGCATTAAGCTTGATGGAAAGGGAAAAGAAAAAAAAAACTGGGGCTGGTTCTGTCCCCCAAAGCTGTTAAGGGGAGACACCTATGCTGGCTGACCGCTATTTCCCTCAATATGAGGAAGCTAAGGCAGCCTTCTAGCCTAGCCTTAGAGAGCGCATTTGAACCAGTGTGAGGGGAGAGTCCAAAGAGTGAATGACAGTTATAGGGAATTTATGGAAAAAACTGAAATACACACACACACACACACACACACAGAAAAAGGCGCAAAAAATCAACATACAGATATACCATCAGAGAGGATCCTAAAATCGAAAGGAAGAATGAGTCAAACTTTAAAGAAAAACAAAGCACATTAAATAAATATAATATCTAGGAAAGTGAACAAATGTTTCCTATTTAGAATTTTATTGATATGTTTTGATTTTAAGTTATAATAAATTAATTGATCTGTTGTATTTTAAGTTATTTTAAGTCACATGATTACCTCAACTCCATGAGATGTCTCATGTAACAAAGCAAAATAATCAAGTAAAACTAATAGTAGTAACCTCATCTGCAAATGATGTAACATTCTACATCTGTAATACTCCCCTACACACACACACACCTTTCCATTTTAATTTCTTGTTAATAAAAAGAAATCCAGTTTCTTTCCTTTCCATATCCCACCCCACTAGAAAAAATGAAAAATAATAAATTCTTATTAACAACAATACATATATCCAAGTAAAACAAATTTCCCTCATGGCTGTGTATCCGCAAAGGTAGATGACAAAGCATTTAAACATTCTGGAGTAAATTTATATTGAATATCACTTTTTGTTTCTTTCTACTGGGTATTATTGATATGAAAAGTGTTGATAGTGTATACGGATTTATTTTATATTCTGCAAATTCACTAAAGTTATTGCTTCATTTAATATTTTGGTTGACTTTTTTGGGTTAATTAAAATTAGGTACACCATTATATTATTGGCAAAATGTGATTAATTTTGTTTCTTCTTTACGTTTGCTCCTTCTTTCAATTTTTTCTTATTGAGATAGCCAGAGTTTCTCTAAAAGTGGTTTAAATTATATATGCCTTGTTCCATTAATTTGTACAATCTATATTTTAAATATTTAAATATCACTTAAGTTCTTTATTTTATTATCATAGAGCTAGGCAAAGTGGCTTTTAACAATCTATTTCTTTATTTGTTGCAAATTACTTTTCATTTTTTAATAATGGTAATTTGGTTTTCCTTTTCTTCTTTTGTAATCAAAATTTCTTTGGTTTTAAAAATAACAATTCCTGGCTTTGCTTAAATTCAATGATTTTTGAATTTGTTAATTTCTTCCTTCTTTTAAGAATTACATTTTGGTGTTTAATTGGGATTTCAATTCATTAGTTTTCTAACATTTTTAAAACTACTAGAATCATTGATCTTTCTTTCTTTTGTTGTTGTTAATAAAATATTTTAGAGATATACATTCTCCTCAAGAACTAATTTGGTTACTTCTCAGAAATTTTGGTATGTCGTCTGATTGTTATCAATATCTTTAATTAAGTTAATTATTGTTTCTGTGATTTCTTCTCTGACCCATCAGTTCACTGTGATGAAGTTATTTAGTCCTCAGTTAGGTTTAGTACTATTTCATTAGACATTTATTTAAGATAATTTTTATTCTTTTGTGGTCAGTGAAGGATGTAATATTTCTGCTTTTCTACTTTTTTTGTAAGGCTTTTATATCCTAAGATTTGACTGATTTTTTGTAAAGGTGACAGACACAATTCAGAAATATGTATATTCCTGTCTATTTCCATTCAATAATCAACAGAAGTCTATTATATCTAATTTTTCTAGAATTATTTTCAGACACTTGATTTCTCTCTTGCTTATTTTTTGCTAGATTTATCTTGGCCTGATAGGAAGCAAATTGAGTTTCTTCACCATTATAGTTTTACTGTCTATTTCATTTTATAATTCATTTATTTTTTCTCCATAAGTTTTTAGGAGCTATGCCAGTCAGTACATACATAGTTAGGATTGAAATAATTTCATTAGATAGGTTAACTTTAGCAAAACATAGTTTCACTCCTTATCTCTCTTAATTACAACTTTTTTGCTATTACCTTGTCTGAAATCATACACTCTTCCTGCTTTTTTTATGTTCAGCCAAGGCATAAGAGATTGTTTTCCAATCCCGTACTTTAACTTTGCATGATTCTTTGTGTTTCAAGTTTGTTTTTTGTAAACAATATATTGTTGCGTTTTGTTTTCTAATTCATTCTGCTAACCTCTTCCTTTTATGAATAAGTTCATCCCATTCACATTCAGAGCTATGATAGCTCATTTTTAATATCCCTCTATTCTATTTTTTATCCTTTTTCTTCCTTTTCCTTTTCTGTTTCAAGTTGTTGTGCTTTGTTGCTTTTTTCTTTCAACCTTCTCTTCATTTTCTGCTCTACAAGCTTAGGGTTCATTTTACTTATAACTTATTCCTCATTTGTTTCCTATGTGTCTTAACTTTTTATATGTGTTTCTTATACACAAAGGTCATTGTTGTTTGGATTCTTACCCTTTCTACCACTTTTGCTAATTTTATTGGGTTATTTAATATATTCCCATTAAAAATTATGGTAGTTAGGTTTGTGTTATTTTTTAAAATTTATATAGTATTATTTCCAATTTCCTTTCTCTTTTAAGTCATCACTTTGTCCTATGAGTAGTTTTGCATACATTACTTTGGTGGTGGTCTATGTTTATAGGTTTTTCCCAACTCCTTTCACCTATTTGCCTGCCCTATAAGCATTATTTGCACTTAATTAAATTATTAATTTTTCTCTCTCTTTTTAAACTCTTTCCTCTTTCATTCTTTCCCTACACTCATTTAGTTAAGGAACAAGTTCAAAACCTTCTCTTCCTTCTTCCTTTCCAACTGCTTAATTTTAGTAACTTTCTTCCCTGCGCTGCCTAAAGATATGTGATCAACCCAGGTTTGAAACAAAGGGGGTCAAAGCTACTGTGCAGATCAGTGGGGTCAGGCCTGTGAATGGCTTATGCACTTCTGACCTAGGCAAGGTCAGAAGAGCTAGGAGAGAGAGAAACAGAGAGAGAGAGAGAGAGAGAGAGAGAGAGAGAGAGAGAGAGAGAGAGAGAGGCAGAGGAAGAGAGAAACAGAGAGGAAAAGAGATAAGATGCAGAGAGACAGAGACAGAAGAGAGATAATTTACTATATAATAATTTATGCAATGACAATTGAAAAATTAAAGGGAATTGAAAATGATTTGCAAAAATATAAGATACTCAAGTTAACTAATATAAAACAGACATCTTAAACAATCCAATTTCAAAAAAGGAAATTGAACTAGCTTTAAATTACCAATTAAAAGAAACCCTCTTCCAGATAGGTTTGCAGGCAGGTTTGGTACTAAATAATTCATACATACACTATACGCAGTATTTTCAAACTCGAGACTGAATATATACTACCAAACACATTTATGAAACAAACATAATTCTAATGCGTAAATGATGGAAAAATAAGGAACAGAAGGGATGATAAAATTAATGAGTACTGATTTTTTAAAAATTAATAAAATTCTATCAAAAAGTCAATAGTTTACATGCCAAAATTACTTATTATGACCAAGTTAGGTTTATATCAGTTGGCCTTGGTGTAGGAGGACTGAGTGTTCACTCTTCCCTGACCTGAGATGACTAGAAAAAGACCTTGAGGGGGTAGAGTCAAGATAGTGGAGTAAAAGCAGGCGCTTGCTTGAGCTTTCCCCCAAACTACTCCAAACACCTGTAAAAATGGCTATAAACAAATTCTATAGCAGCAGAACCAACAAAATGACAGAATGAAATAAATTTCCAGTCCAAGACAACCTGGAAGATCACTAGGAAAGGTCTATTGCACTAGGCTGAGAGAAGAGCACAGTCCAGCACAAAATGTCCCAGCACAGACTGACTCGATTCAAGCAAACTTGGAGCAGGCCTCAGGGAACTGAATCACTGGAAGGTGTGGCAGTTTACAGACTTCTCAACTCATAAATGCCAAAAACAATTTAGAAGGTCAATAGGAAAGGTCTGTTGTACCTAGGTGAGAGAGTAACACAGTCCAGCCCCAGTGGTAGTGGCAGCAGCTGCTTCCAGAGCTCTCAGCCCACAGATGGCGGGGAGATCAAGTGGCTGATCAGAGAGGGATTTCAGAGAACTCTTTGCTGGTACTGGGGCAGGATTCTTACTTTGCCTGTGCTTGGATCTGAGTCGCAATCTTGGGTGATGGTCCTGGTGTGAGGAGAAGCACTGGCTTGGCAGAGCTTGTTGTGGCAGTGGAGAGGGAATCCTCCTCACAGTTCCAAGGCAGAAAAGAGTACTTATAGTCACTCACAGACCAGAGTACAGGCCAGGAGAGGAGTAAATACCTCTCCTTTGATCATACAATTTGGAAGAATTGAAAATTTACAGGTGCCTCGAGGTATTTCTGAAAACAGCTGCACAAAACTCCTGAAGCTTGGGACAGTACACCATCCACATAGGAAGCAGAGCACCACCTTGACAAAGAGTTAAAAAGTCAAGTCACTGGCTGGGAAAATGAGCAAAGAGCAGAAAAAAAACCACAGACTATAGAATCTTACTTAGGTAACAAAGAAGATCAAAACATACAACCAGAAAAAGATAACAAAGTCAAAGTCCCTACATCCAAAGCCTCCAAGAAAAATATGAATTGGTCTCAGGCTATGGTAGAGCTCAAAAAGGATTCTGAAAATCAAGTGAAGTACGGGAAAAATTGGGAAGGGAAATGAGAGTAATGTAAGAAAATCATGATAAAACTTTAAAAAATAAACTAACCCAAATAGCAAAAGAGCTCCAAAAGGCCACTGAGGAGAAGAGTGCCTTAAAAAGCAGAATTGGCCAAATGGAAAAAGAGGTCCAAAAGCTCACTGAGTAAAAAACTCCTTAAAAATTAGAATGGAGCAAATGCAAGGTAGTGACTCTATGAGAAATCAAAAAATTATAACACAAAACCAAAATAATGAAAAAATGGAAGACAATGTGAAATATCTCATTGGAAAAACCACTGACCTGGAAAATAGATCCAGGAGAGAGAATTTAAAAATTATTGGACTACCTGAAAGCCCTGGTTAAAAAAAAAAAAGTCTAGACATTATCTTTTAAGACATTTTCAAGCAAGATTACCCTGATATTCTAGAACCAGTAGGTAAAATAGAAATCGAAAGAATTCACCTATCACCTCATGAAAGAGATCCTTAAAGGAAAATTCCTAAGAATCCCAGAGTTCCTAGGCCAAGCAGAGAATATTGCAAGCAGCCAGAAAGAATTCAAGTATTATGGAAACACACTCAGGATCACACGAGTTTTAGCAGCCTCTACATTAAGGGATGGGCGGGATGCGGGTCTTGGATTATGATATTACAGAGGTCAGAGGAGCTGAAACTGAATGTAATCCATGAGGGAAAGAAGTGATACTCAGTGATGTAGATGAATTTAATGCATTCTTGAGAAAAAACCAGAGGAAAACAAAAAATTTGACTTTCAAATATGACTCAAGAGAAGTACGAAAAGGTAAACAGGAAAGAGGAATCATAAGGGACTTATTAAAGTTGAACTCTTTATATTACTACATGGAAAAATGATATTTATAACTCATGAGACCTTTCTCAGTATTAAGGTAGTTGGAAGGAATACATACATTCATACATATATATATAGTCAGAGGGCACACGGTGAGTTGAATACGAAGGGACGATATCTAAAAAAAATTAAAGAGTGAGAGAGGAACATAATAGGAGAAGGAGAGATGGAATGGGGTAGAATACCTCATATAAAAGAGGCCAGAAAAAGCTTTTACTGTGAAGAGGAAAAAGGTAGAGTTGAGGGGAATGAGGGAATGAGGAAATAACATGCACAATTGGGTATGAAAATCTACCTTACCGTATATAAAGTATGGGAGAAGGGGAAAGGGATGGTAATAGAACGAAGGGCAGACACTTTTGAGGAGGAACAGTGTCAAAGGAGAGAATAAGAATAAACAGGGGGCAGGATAGGATGGGGGGAACTGTAGTTGACTTTCACAACATGACTGTTAAGGAAGTGTTTTGTGTGACTACACATGTATAACCTGTATTGAATTGCTTGTCTTCTCAATGAGGGTGGGGAGGGAGAGAATTTGGAACCCAAGGTTTTAAAAATGAATGTTAAAAATTGTTTTTACATGCACCTGGGAAATAGATATACAAGTAATGGGATATAGAAATCTATCTTGCCTTATAGGAAAATAGAAGGGGAAGGGGATAAGAGAAGAGGGAGGTGGTGATAGAAGGGAGGGCAGATTGGGGGAAGGAGTAATCAGAATGCATGCTGTCTTTGGGTGGGGAGAGGGGAAAGATGGGGAGAAAATTTGGAACTCAAAAATCTTGTGAGAAGGAATTCTGGAAAACAAAAATAAATTAATTAATTAACAAGAGAGTGAAAAAAAAAGAAAAAGACCTTGTAAAATTTGAAAAGTAGTAAAATATAGATTTTCCATCTGCATTCCCCGGCATAGCAATGGCCTTCACATTTTCAGGAGCTATGAGTTTACCATTTGACTATGCATGCTTTCTAAGTTTGAGTCTTCATTGACTGTGTACGAAAAGGGAAAATGTGCCCAGAGATTGGGGGAATGTTTTCTATAGTGTCTTAGTAAATATCCCTTTATACAGGTTAATTAACTCTGGCCACCTAATTGGTAACTAAGGTAGAACATATAGCCTAGGGGTTCTTGAGTGATAATACTAGAAAGCTTCATCCACTGGAGTTAATTCTAGAGCCCCAAGGGAAAAAGTCAGTAGCCACCTTTTGGGGATGCAACATACCAGTGTGAATGGATAATTCTTTGAGTGATTAATTGATTCAATTGAGAATTCTGAGATTTCTTTGTTTAGTTGGGATGGACTATAACTCCAGTTATGTTAGCAATAACAATATTGGAAAAATGTGGAAAAAAATAGGAAAGGAAGTCTTATTCAAAATAACTACAACATTCATAAAGTATCTTAATCAGCCAAAGCATGCTCTAGATTTGACTTATGTAGATGAAATTAGAAAATGCTCATCAAAAAAATAAAGAACAGCTTTGATAATTTTAGGTATATCCAGTGCTGAAAGTCCTTGTCAATATAATGAGAAAGATAAAATACTCTCTGGATTAATTTTCAGATTGAGTGCTATACTAATCAAGCCAGCAAGGGGATATTTTATAAAGATAGTAAAAATTAAAAAAAAAATTACTTGGTAAAACAAAAGCCCAGAATCTCAAGGAAAATAATGAAATAAAAAGGAGGGAATATAGGAGAGATTACATTTATAGCCCTCAATTTATAAAGCATTAATCATTAAAACCATTTCCCACTGGTTAAAAATAGGAAAGTATATCAGTATAATAAACTAGATAATGAAGTATCAAAGATGATTGAACTCAATAACACAGTGTTCAATAAATCTGAGAACACAAATTACTTTGATAGGAATTCCCTATTTAACAGTAACTTCTGCAAAAACTGGAAAGCAGTTTGGCAGAAATTTAGTCCATCTCCTTAAACAATAAGCTCAAAATGGAAAGTGACCAGAATATTAGAGGTTCTATAGTAAAAAGAGAAGAGAGTCATGGATAAGCACAATAAGTGAAACTTAAGCAATCAAGGAATAAAGGTAATCACAAAAGTTAAAATAGATAATTTTATAGCATGGAATTGAAAACATTTACAGGAATAAACTTGAGGCAATGTTAGATGGGAACTTATTATTTAGTAGAAAAATCTTTGCATTGTCTATTCAAGATACACAATGTATAAGTGGATAGAGCTCTCATTCTTTCATTCTTTTTTTTTGTTTGAGTGTCCTTGTACAAAATGACTAATATGGAAATGTTTTACGTGATTGTACATGTATAACTTGTATCAGATTGCTTGCCACCTCAGGGAGGGGCCAGGGAAGGAAAGGATAGAATTTGGAACCAAAACTTAAAAAAAAGTTAAGAATTGTTTTCATATGTAATTAGTGAGAAATAAATTATTATTTTTTAAGCTTAAAATATTCCTTGCCATGTCTATGCCATACTGTCTGTTCTCTAGCCTCTATTTCTATCCAGAGTTGAAAGTCCCAACCTGTGATTCTGGGTCATCACTCTCTTCTACATGTTATCATCCTCTTATGGAATATAAACCCCTTGAAGGCATAGACTATTTTGCTTTTTAAAATTTGTCTCCCCTGTCAGCACTATACTTGACCCATAGTAAATGCTTAATAAATGCTTTTTCATTCATTTATTTTAAAAGTTCCAAACCATTAATAACTATATGAAACATGCCCCAGATCACTAGGAATCAATAGAGTATTGACCTCATCCCAAGAAATTCTAAAAGGATGGGAACACTGAATACTGGAAGAACTGATGAGACAGGCACACTCAATCACTTTTGGAAAGCAAATTGTTGTTTTTCTAGGAAACTTACTAAAATATCCATACCAATACACTTTAACTCAGATAATTGACTACTAAGCATAAACTTGAAGGAGGTCAAAAAGAAAGGAAAGCCTTATGTATACCAAAATTTTTATTACAGCTTTTTCCTCCAATAATGAAAAGCAGGAAACAAAGCAGATATCCATAATTAGAGAAATGTTTACCCAGATTGTAGTACATAAATATAACTGTGTATTATATAAGAAATGATAAATATGAAGAATTCAGTGAAACATGGAAATATGTATATGAATTGATCTAAAATGAGGTAAGGAAAACCAGGAAAACAACAAACACAATCATGATAAAAATTTAAGTAAAAGGAAGAAAGATCCAAAATAGAATACTTATCAATTATAGAATATATCTAAGAGGAAAAATACATACCTCACCTTTTTTTTTTACAAAAGTGGGGGAATTGTTAATGAATACAATTGCATATATTCTCAGACAGTATAGGAGTGTGGGGAAGAGGAAACTATATTTGCACAAGATAGTTATGTTAAAAAAAGGCCAAGATTTTTTTAAGAGGAGGGAACAGACATTTATTTATTAAGGACCTAATATGTACCAGGTACTGTGCTAAGTGCCTTACAAAAGTCAATAAAATAAATATATTAATCATACTCAGTTATCAACTATTTACAAGTCAATAACATTTAAAATAGTACCTCCTCACTTTTCACTTAGCTGGAAACATTTTGGCCTTCTTTGGCTTTTCCAGCTCAGTTTATTTTGGATTTCTTTGTCTTCTCCACTATGCCCTCACACTGGTACTTCTCTCTTTCCTTTTCAGCTTTCTCTTGTGTCTTGTCTTCCCCTGCTAGACTGTAAGATCTTTGAGGGGCAAGGACTTTGTCTTTCTTATATTCATATCCCTAAAGCCTTAGCACATTGCCTGGTCCCTAGTAGGCACTTTACAAAATATTATCTCATTTGATCCTTTCAACAAACCTGGGAGGTAGTACTGTTCCTCTTCTTATTTTACAGTTGAAAACTATGAGGCAGACAGAGGTTAAGTAACTTGCCCACAGTTAGACAACCAGAGAGTCTCCGAGGACAAATTTGAACTCAGGTGAGTAAGTCACTTAACCCTGTTGGCCTCAGTTTCCTCATTTGCAAAGTGAGCTGGAGAGGCAAATCCTTCTAGTATCTTTGCCAAGAAAACCCCAAAAGGGCTCACCAAGAACATGACTGAAACGATTGAACAACAGCAATGACATGTAAGCCAAGTTACCAGATTTTCACTGAAGGAACAAACAGAAACAGATGCATATATATTTGGAGATAGAACTAGCAAGGTTGGCAACTTATTAGATATGGGGACAAACCATGTTAAAGAATCAAAGATGATGCCAAGGTTTTGAAATTAATTGAAGGAAAGTATGGGTATGCTATTAAAAACATGATTTTGGGGGAAAATAATTAGATTAGCTAATTTAGCTAATTGGGGCAGCTAGGTGGCCCCAGTGGATAAAGTGCTAGGCCTGAAGTCAGGAAGATTTGTCTTCCTGAGTTCAGATTTGGTCTCAAATACTTATTAGCTGTGTGACCCTGGGCAAATCACTTAACCCTGTTTGCCCCAGTTGCCTCATTTGTAAAATGAGCTGGAGAAGGAAATACCAAACCATTCCAAGAAAACTTAGCAAGAAAATCTCAAATGGTGTCCTTTAGCTAATGTCTGCTGCTTTTTGGGAATTCTTCCATTTTTGTCTCTGCCTCTTCACTCAGTGAACACTTCAGTAGTTTTGGTCCCACTGAGCCAGTTTAATTGTTAGAACTTTTCCATAATGTCATCTGCCTGATGCTGTTATTCCTTGGCTATCAATAACTCTGCTTCCTCACTTCAGAGAGGGGCTCTGAAGCCTGTCTTCTGACAGTCTTGTGTAATAGTGACTTTCTTTTGTGAGTTCACTCATCGTACTAGGATTATTTTGATTTTCTGCTAGCATACATTCTTTCATGTCACCCTATCAAAGCTATCTCTAAGCCCCAATGCCTAGGATTGACTGTGCCAAGACCTTTGGTTCCAACATGATTGATAATTCAGTATGTTTTGGGGTGATGAGATAAAGGAGAGCAGATTCTGTAGTTATATGTGAAATTTTTATCTCAAGAAAAATGTTGAAGCATTGTAAATCTAAAAGATATCCTGGCTAGAATAATTGTTTGGGCATAACTGAAAAAGTAAGATAGAATGAGGAAATTAGCCCTGAAGCATTTTTTTAAGATATGAAATTTTGGAAAACTGGCAAGATGTTAGGGTGAGAAAAAGCAGTGCAGCCTAGCTCTCTCACATAACTACTATGACAAGGATCAAGAAAATCCACTACGCTGAACAGAAATCCAAGGAGAAATTACATTGAAAGGCATTTTTTTCAGGAAAGGGAGGCAACTAAAGATCTTCAGGAACTATGATGAAGTTCTAGCCAGGAAGACCCACACAGAAGTTTCTACTTCCTGAGCAAAAGTAAGGCATGATGAGAGTCCCAAGAGCCAGGAGGAATGCTATAGCTGTCCCAATCTTTTTTCTGAGGTTGTGGAAATTTCCTATGCAACCAGAACTGGAATTGTATTTGTGTCCCAGGGCAGGGATTGTGAATCAAGAAGTTTGTAATGGTGTCATTCTGACCCTGCCATTGGGACAGAGTTAGAGCCTACAGCTATACATAACAACAATATTACGACAGAGATCATGTACAGGGGTAAATCTGAGCTTCTGACCCTGAGGACCTTTGCACTGTAGTGAATAGAGGCTGGGTTCAATAATTATCAAATGGAGTTCCAGCCCAGGGAAAGCCTGAAGCTGTGTCACCTAGACCATGTACAGGGAGCCTGCAAAGAATGCACCAGGAAGGTAGAAATCAGTTTGGTCCCTAATGCACAGCCCCTGTTAGAATTGAATGTTTGCAATGCTTTGGTCTGAGATGATCCTGAAGTCTTTGAATAACATAGTGCCCAATACCAGGGGGAAGATGTGACAGAACACCAGAAAATAAAGGTCAGAACCAAAACGTGCCCCTCTATTCCTTCCATAAGTGGACAAAACTTACCCCCAATACAAAGCAGCAATTTAGGAAGTAAGACTAATGTAAATAAGTACACAAAAATACTGATGAATTAACAATATGGATCCAGGGAAACTCACGGCACAAATTGATAAGATGATAATTTAACAATATCTACTACTGGTCAAGTAGAATTTCTCAAAGAAATTAAGTAGGGATTTTAAAATGATATTAATGAAGTGAGGTCTCTGGAAATAATTGGAAAAGTAATCAGAGCTCTAAAAATAGACAGGGAAATAAAAGAACCATCTAAATAGAAGAGGTACAAAACTTGAGCCAAATAACAGGGTCCCTGAAAATTAAAATGTATTAAATTGAAATCGATGTCTCCATGAGACAAGAAATACTGGGGGAAAAAATCAAAAGACTAAAAAATAGAAGAAAAGGTAAGATACCTCTTAACCAAACTGAACTGGCAAATAGGCCAAAGATAATTTAAGAATCATATGGCTACCTGAAAATTATGAAAACCAACTTCCACCACAAAGAGAGCTTGATACCATATTTCAAGGAATTATGAAGGAAATTTTCCTAGCATCATTAGAACCAGAGGGGGAAATGAAAGTAGAAAAAATCAAATTGTCACCTCCAGCAGCTTAAAGATGAGATCACAAACAAGGGACAGAAAGCACAACAGAGCATAAAATTAACAATTTTGATTACAGAAAATAGAAAAAATTTCACACGAATGCTATTGAAATTACAAGCAAAACAGTCAACTGAAGGAAAGAAATCTTTTTTGGAAGTTTCACTCATAAAGGTTTAATTTCAAAAATACATTTAAAAATGAATCAAATATAAAAGTACAGGTAGCATTTCTTAAGAAATAAATAATCAAAAGATATGTGAGGCAGTTTTCAAAAGAAAAAAATTCAAGCTATCAAACAACACATGAAAGTGTTAAATCACTAATAATTAGTGTTAATAATTAAAATTAAAGTAACTCTGGGGTTCTATTACAAACCCACCATCTTGGAAAAAATGACAAAAAAAAAAAAGAAAATGACATTTGCTATAGAATCTAAGAGAAAAGTAGAATGCAAATACACTGTTGGTGGAGCTATGCATTGGTCCAGTCACTCTGGAAAGAAAGTTGAAACTATAACCCAAAAGTCTACTAACCTGTACATACTCTTTTCCCCTGCAACAGCATCACTAGTTCAATTTTCCAGAGATCAGAGACTATAAGGACTCTAAGCACAAAAGGATTTCCAGAACTTCTTTTAACAGTGGCAAATAACCAGAAACTAAGGAGATACCTATCGATTGGTGGAGTGTTCAACAAATGAAAGTTTATGAGTGTATTTATAAGGAATATTATTGTGCCATACGAAATGAAAAAAAGACAAACCTGGGAAGACATCTATGAACTGGTGCAAAGTGAATTGAGCAGAACCTAGAGAACAATCTAACCAATAACAACAATATTACAAAGAAAGACAATGAAGAAAACTTGAAGAATTATGTTCAATTTGATGACCAGACATGATTCCAAAGGATGGTTATGAAACACGTGACTCCTTTCCTGAGAGTGAGGTTATGAAGCCTAGTCTGAAATAAGTTGTGTTTATTTTTTTCTTTGAAAAGGCTAATTTGGTTTTCTTGAATATTCATATTCGATGTAACTTTTTTGTTTTCCTTTATTTCAATTTGAGGAGAGAGGGGAGGGATAACATTTCTCTTTTTCTTAAAAAAGAAGAAAGGGAAGAAAAGAGTTATTAAGACATTTTCAAAATTCACAAAATGTACTACAAGTAAAATTAGTAAAAAACAAAAGACAAGCCGAACAGTTTTGAAAAGTGTGTGGAATTTGTTGCATACTTGGAGGGAGAAGTAAGTTACACATGGTACAGATTTATGACTTTATTTTCAATGTCCTTTTTTCTTTTCTGCTTTGTATGTGGAAAAGCTCATCTTATTGGGTATTTCTTAAGTTTAGAGTAAAAGCCAAAATATGAAATTTTAAAATTATGAATGCAATCTTACTCTTCCCTATCTGTTACTATTTTTTCCCATAAAATCATGACAGAGAAGATTCTGGAGAGGCCTCTAAGTGGTCATGACCAAACCCAGATTCTCTTTGTCATCTCAAAATAGTAATTAATATACAAAATAAGGCAAAATATCCATAACAAAAAATCAGAGAAAATGAAAATTTTGGCAAAAAACAACCCAGAAGGAAAATAATTAAATAACCTAGTGGGAGCTGGGAGGGAATAACTGATGAAATCATTAAGCCAAACATAAAAACCCTATGTAAAATACATATTATGGAATAAAAGAAAATGCAGAAAAGTGTCTGGAAGGAAAGAGCATAAAAGAACAAGTGCTTTCAGAACAAAACTTGATAGATCTCAAGAACCTTCAGAGTTTTAAAAGCTCACTTGTACAGGTAAAAAAAAATTAATCTAGTATCTATAAATATGGTTGTAAATTCAAAGAAAAACAGAATAAGATAAACATGAAATGTACTCATGAAACTGTTGACATAATAATCTTAATACTCTAAAAAGATGGATTATCTAAATAATGAAATGATCCAGTTAAAAGACAAAAAAATAGAAGTACTAAACACACACACAATACACAAACACAAATACAGTACAAGAAGAAATGGATATGAGAGCTCTTTGAATGAAAGTTTTAGCTATTACAAGACATGAGTATACCAAGAACTATTGACATCTAAAAAAATTACAAAGAAATAAAGACTCTGAATGTCATATTTCATTAACTTATTCAAGAAAATACGCCAGTGTATTTGAAAATATTGGTAAAGTGAGGGTTATATAATTTACAAGACAATATCAGGGAAGATTCCTAAATTTAATTCACCCCAGAAGATTAGTAACCAAATTCCAGAGCATTATAGGATGGCCTTATTATATAGCATACAAGGACAGCTTTATTCAACAGAGCCCCATGATTTGAAAAAAAAATAGTAAAAAATAAATTTGAATAGCTTAGGTTTTCTTCTCAAAAACAAGAAATGAAGATACAAGTTACGATATGATATATGGCGATACAAAAGGAATCCTCCTTTACTCTGAAATTATCTAACAAAACACAATTTTTTCAAGATACAAGATTTAAAAGTAAAATTTTAATTGATGGCTTTTATTTTTAAATTACGTATATCTCCCCTTTTATCCACACACATTCTAAAAGCTCTTTATAAGAAAGAACTTAAAAGAGGAGAAAAAGAGTTCAGGAAAGCTGATCAAAATATCAGAAAAGTCTGAAACTATCTGCAGTCTTCTTCACCAAGAAATCACCATTAAGTGAGTGGAAAGAACAATGCCACAAAACAGTTGAAACAGAATGCTATAAAAATGGAATGTCCTAAACTGGCTCCAAAGATGGAAAGTGAACAAGTCAATCTTTCAAAGACCTTTGCTTGATTTTACAAAAGATGCTACCTCTGGTTAGAACTTTTTACCTGGGAATCAATCAAAAAGACATTTAAAAAGTAAACAAGACATTAAAGCAGTCAACAAATAAGTAATTGACTTTAGTCATTAATATCTATGTCTATATCTACATATATCTATATATATATATATTATAAGAAGTAGGCAACCTACTCACTGAAATATTGGTTATTGATAATTCTCTTAATTCTCTTGATAATTGAAAAATTGGTTATCAATAGCTGATGAATATTAAATGGAATTTTAGAAAAGCCATTTCCTCTTTTAAAATATTTAGTTCTCAGTTGACAGAGCACAGGCCCTGGAGGCAGGATGACCTGACTTCAAATCTGGCCTCAGATACTTAGTAGCTATGTGACCCTGGGCAAGTCACTCAACCCCAATTGCCTCAAAAAAAAAGTTTAGTTCTTTCTATTTTACATTCACTTTTCAAAATGTCTTTTTAACTGCTTTCTTAGGAATAATTACTTTGTTAGCTTTCTATTTTGTAACTGCATGCACAGTCATTTCTTTTCTTATTTTGCTAATATCGTTTTCAGGCAGATAAAATTGCCTCCAATAGTTATTTAACTATCATTCCATAAATTTTGGTATATTGTCTTGCTGTCACCAATCTTTTTAATGTATTTAGTATTGTTTATGAAATTTATATTTTTGATCCATTATTTATTCAAGGTATTATTTATTCACTTAAATTCTTTGCAACTTTTGTCCATGCTTCTTATTTCATCACTATTTTTATTTTAGGAAGTCTATACATATGGGAAAAGTGGTGTTTATTTCAATGAAAAATTTGGGGTCATTTAAAGCAGTGGTATCAAATTTAAATAGCAACAGGGGGCCACTAATACATATATAAGAATCTGTATGGGCCACATACTGACAGTTTTAAAATATATTATCTTTGTTTTATTGTACTTTCATTTATTATCTGATTTGCACTGCACACAAGAATGTTGTAGGCAGTTGATGAGTAAAGCCAGTAACTTGCCTGAGCTCTCCCAAATTCCTCTTCAAACATTAAAAAATGCTTCAAAATTATTTTTAGAGTAGTAGAACCAAGAAGAAGACAAGGTGAAATAATTTTGCATCCCAAGATAACTTAGAAGATTCGCACAAAAGGTGTCTCTCTCTGGGCTGAGCATGGAGAGGAGTCCAATGAAGGCTATGTGAATGCAAGCCTCACCAAGTAAGACAGCAGCAGGCATTGTGGGTGATTGAATAGGCAGTGACTGTGGCTTCCAGAGCTCTCAGCCCACAGAGGGTAAGGAGGTCAGAAAACTGGTCAGAAGGAAATTACAGGGGATCTTTTGTGTGAACTGGGAGCAGTACTCTGTTGCATTGCCCATATGTGGTTTCAGGTTTCAGTCCCAGGGTGAGGAGGAGCACTAGCATGCCAGAGCTCGTGACATAGGAGCAGGAATCCTGGTCACAGTTCCAAAGAAGAAAAGAGTGCTTGGGTCACTCACAGACCAGAGCACAGACCAGGAGAGCAGTGTCCACTCCTCTCCCTAGATCATAATGCCTCGGAAATCCTGAAAACTTACAGAGCCCAAGAACTAGCTGTGAAAACAGAAGCATAAAGAACTTGAAGCTTGGAACAGTACTCCCTCCATTTGAGGAGCAGAGCCCAACTTAAACATAAACTTAAAAGTCAAGGAATAGATTTGGAAAATGAGCAAACAAAAAAGAAACTGACCATAGAAAGTCACTATAGTGACAGGGAAGATTAAAATACAAACTCAGAATAAGAAGATGAAATCAAAGCTACTACATGCAAAACCTCAAATAAAAATATGAATTAGTCTCACCTCCCTCCCCCACAGAATTCCTGGGAGAACTCAAAAGGGATTTTAAAAATCAAACAAGAGAGAAGGAAAATTGGAAAAAGAAATGAGAATAACACAAGAAAATTACCAAAAAAATGTGTCAAAAGCTTGGTAAAGGATGCCCCCCCAAATACTTAAATAGTGTCTTAAAAACAGAATAGGCCAAATAGGCCAAATGGAAAAGGATGTGCAAAAATTCACTGAAGAGAATTCATTAAAAAGAAGAATTGGCCAAACGAGAAAAGCAGTACAAAAATTCACTGAAGAAAAGACCTCCTTAATAATTAGACTTGGGTAAGTTAAAAAATAATAAAATAAAGTCAAAAGAATGAAAAAAATAAAATATGTGAAACATCTCATTGGGAAAACAACTCTCCTAGAAAATAGGTCAAGGAGACATAATTTAAGAATTATTGCACTAGCTGAAAGCTATGCTCAAGAAAAGGGCCTAAATGTCATCTTTCAAGAAATCATCAAGGAAAACTTCTCTGATGTCCTAAACCTAGATGGTAAAATAGAAATCAAAAGAATCCACTGATCACCTCCTGAAAGAGATCTCAAAGTGAAAACTCCAAAGAATATTATAGTCACATTCCAGACCTCTCAGGTCAAAGAGAAAATATTCCAAGCAGCCAGAAAGAAACAATTTATATGTGATGGAGCAACAAGTTAGGATAATACAAAATTTAGCAGCTTCTACTTTAAAGGATCAGAATGCTTAAAATGTTATATTCTGGAGGGCAAAGAAGCTAGGATTACAACCAAGAATCACCTACCTGTCCAAAGTGAGTATGATTCTTCTGAGGGGAAATGGGCATTGAATAAAACAGCACTTTCAAGCATTCCTGATGAAAAGAACAGAGCTGAAAGAACATTTTACGTTCAAATATAAGACTCAACAGAAGAATAAAAAAAGGAAACAGAGGAGAGAAATCAATAAGGCTAAGGTGTATACATTCCTACATGGGAAGATAATAGGTTACCAGAGCAGTTAGAAGGAGTTTACATAGACAGAATAAATGGCTATGAACTGACTACAATGGGATAATGTAAAAAAGTAATATTAAGGTATGAAAAAGATGTTCTGAATAAGAGAGAAGGGAAAAGTAGAA
>CM053622.1:487170766-487207779 GCA_028646595.1 Phalanger gymnotis
GGAATGAAGGAAAAATATGAACATTAATAAACTGCTGGTGGAGTAGTGAACTCATTTAACCATTCTGGAGAACATTTTAGAATATGGCCCAAAAGGCTCTCGGATGGTGCATATCCTTTGATCCGGCAACACCAATATTAGGTCATATGCCAAAGAGACCAAAGAAAAGGGCAAAAGACCTATATGTATAAAAATACGTATAACAGCTCTTTTAGTGGTGGTAAAGAATTGGAAATTGAAGGGGTGCCTATGAATTGAGGAATGGCTGAAAAAGTTGTGGCTTATAATTGTGGTGGAGTACTATTGTGCTAAAAAAAGAGATGAGAAGGGTGGTTTAAATAACAGCAACAAGGGGGAGGGGAGCCAAAACGATGGAGTAAAAGCAGGGACTTGCTTGATTTCTCCCCCAAATCCTGCTAAGCACATGTAAATATGACTCTAAACAAATTCTAGTGCTACAGAACCCACAAAATGACAGAAGGAAGCAAATCTCTAGCTCAAGACCACCTGGAAGGCAAAGAGAAAGGGTCTATCACACTAGCCTGAGAGCAAAATGCAGTCTATGTGAACCTCCACCAGCACAGACTGGGTGGGAACAGGATTAAGGGCACTGAATCATTGGCAGCTGTGGAGGTTTCCAGACTTCTCAACCCACAAACGCCAAAGACAAAGTAGAAGGTCAGTGGGGACCTTAGTCCCTCTGACTACAACAGTCCTCTGTTGGACCTGGGTGAGAGAAGAGCATGTTCCAGCTCCAGCCCTGGGGCAACAGAGATGGCAGTGGTGGCAGCAGCAGTAGCAGCAGTGGCTGTTTCCAGAGCTCCAGGCCCACAGATGGTGGGGGGATCAAGCAACTGATCAGAGGGGGAATGCAGTGATCTCTTTTCTGGTACTGAAGCAAGATTCTCTTGCTTTGCCCTGCTTGGATCGGTGTGGCAGTCCTGGGGTGAGCAAGAGTCCTGATGTGGCAGAGCTTGTGGCAGCTATGGAGAGGGAATCTTCCTCACAGTTCAAGGCACAAAAGAATGCTTTTGGTCACTCACAGACCAGAGCACAGGCTAGGAGAAGAGTAAACACCTCTCCTTTGATCATGTAAAACCTGTATTGAATTGCTCGCCTTCTCAATGAGAGTGGGTGGGGAGAGAAGAAGGGAGAGAATCTGGAAGTCAAAGTTTTAAAAACAAATATTAAAATTGTTTTTACATGCAACTGGGAAATAAGATACACAGGCAATTGGGTATGGAAATCTATCTTGCCCTACAAAAAAGTAAGAGGAAGGGCATAAGGGAGGGGGGTGATAGAAGGGAGAACAGACTGGGGAAAGGATTAATCAGAATGCAGGTCATCTTGGGTGGGTGGGTGGGGTCAAAGAGAGATGGGTAGAAAATTTGGAACTCAAAATCTTGTGGAAATGAATATTGAAAACTAAAAATTAATTAAAATAAAAAAACAGCAACAACATGGCATGACCTGTATGAACTGATGCAAGTGAAGTGAAAAGAACTAGGAGATCACTATGCACAGGAATAGCAATGTTGTAACAATGATCAACTATGAAAGACTTGGATACTCTGATCAATACAATGATCAAAGATAATTCCAAAGAATGCATGATGAAAAAAATACTATCCACCTCCAGATAGAGAACTGATGAATTATGAATGCAAATTGAAGTATAATTTTTCACTTTATTTTTAGTGTTTTTTTAAAAATATGGTTAACATGGAAATCTTTTGCATGATTTCACATACATAATTAATAGCATTGCTTTATTTCTTGGAAGATGGGGGATGCAGTGGGAAGGAGGGAGAGAATGCGAATCTCAAAACTTAAAAAAGAATTTTAAAATAAGTAATAAAAAAGTAAAAAAATGATCAACCCAAAATTTGAGTCTTCATAATTTCCACCTCATTATTCCTAATTGTGCCCTCTTGGTCCTAGCTAAAAAAGTCTCTTCCCTCCTCTCTTCGACAGTTCTTCAAATATTTGAAAATAGCTAATATCACCTCCCCCCAAGTTTTCTCTTGTCTGAACTATGAATCCTTTCTTCCTTTAACCGACCCTCAAATGGCATTTTTTCCAGCTTATTTTTCATACTGAAATATCATACCTATAATTGAAAACTTTATTCCAGAAGTGATTTGACCAGGACGAAATAGAGGTTTAATGACATTCTTAGATCTGGATTCCAAGCCCAGTGCTCTGTTCACTCTGGCACCTAGCTGCCCTGCTATTGATTAGAGAAATGCAAATAAAATAGTTCTGAGATACCAACTCACACCTATCTAGAAGTGACAAATTCTACAGGGGATGAGGGAAAAAGTAAGTACACCAATGAACTGCTGGTGGAGTAGTGAACCTAGTCCTCCTAACATGGCTTTAGATTATATCCATTTTTTGACTGTCACAAGTCCTGAGCTACTATATAGACTTCCAACCTCTACATCCATAGCCAAGGCTTACCGAGAACATATTCTCACTATACCCTGGCCTTTTCTTCTACTGTCTCTCTCTTATGAATGCACACTCTAAAATTGCACTGATTGTAACCACTTCCTCAGCACTCCCAGATCTTAGATTCTTATGCCCTCAGGTCTCAAACTAGCCTTGAAAAACTTCAAAACCAGTGTTCTTCTGGCTATTTGCTGATACTCCTAAATAACCCCCACAGAATTTCAATCACTTTTCTTTTGAGCTATCTCTGTAATGCAAGGAGTGGGGAGGAAATATTCCCATCCCAGGGGCAACACTCAGCCTTTTCTTACCCTCTCAGCCTTGCAACCCCAAGCTCCTAAAAAAATCTCACTGAACCCCAGAATGCTACAGGGCAGCTAACTGAAATTTATCATCCAAAGGATACTGTTCTATATATTCACATTGCAAAAATTAAAATGAAAAATATACACCCAACTCATGGCCCAGCTTGGAAGTTCTGAGTTTAAACAAAGTCTATTTAATATTGAGGACTTCTTAACAAAATCTACCACCCCCTAGGATTTCTCCTGGGGATATTAGAACCAAACTTGTACCTAGATTTTCACAACAAAAGGGAAGAATGCTCATCTCCTAGAGTAACTCTAGAGTCAGAAGAGACCTTAAAGGCTGGCTATTCTACTCTGCCCCCATTTACATGAGGAAATGAAAGCACATGGAGGTTAAGCACCTTGCCTAAAGTCACACAGGTAGTAAATGTCTGGGGTGGGATTTGAACCCAGATCCTGTGATTTCACTATCAGTACTCTTTCCCTTTTACAACACTCTCAGAACTTACCCCGTTAGCACTCAGGAAAACAATACATGAAATTCAGAACAGGTCTTCTTTCATCTGATAGAAAATGCAGAGGCCTCACACCCAAGCCAATAAACCATGATGGTTATTTTTCTTTTTCTGAAAAGTCTAGTCTTCCTCAGAGACCTTTACCATCTTCTACATTTAAAACAGAACCCTGAAGTTGAGCACCACATCCCTCCCCATTCTAGAGGAAGAAGCATTTAGATATTCTAGAGTCAGCACTTTGCGCTGTACCTGAACAGTTCCCATACATTACTCACAGCACCAGTAATGGAAAAGATCCAGGGTCATTTCTCCACATCATGGCTCTATGACTTAATTCTCTTTGCTTCTAGCTCTTTGTCCAGGAACTTGGGTTATAAATGCAGGAATTCTGGGGCAGCTAGGTGGTGCAATGAGTAGAGAGCCGGCCCTGGAGTCAGGAAGACCTGAGTTCAAATCCGACTTCAGATACTTGGCACATGTACTAGCTGTGTGACCTCGGGCAAGTCACTTAACCCCAACTGCCCTGCTTTACCTTTTCCAAAAATAAATAAATAAATGCAGGAATCCTTGTCCTTGTGCAGGAACCCTTCAGCACCAGCAGTACTGCTACTGCTGCTGGCTTTTGTTCCTGTCAATTCTATCTTCTCCAAGGAACATCTAGCTGCTCTACCACAGCTCCCTATGTTGCCCTCTCTGGGACTATGTAATTCACCCCTTATTGGCACCCATGTTTCCTAGCTACAGATGGGTCTACAAAGGGGCCATACATTTCTCTGATGCTTATGGTTCCCTGAAGGGCCCAGGCAACTGCATACCTTTCCCTTCAGAGAGCTGAAGTTCATTTGTGTTTGCCCTGTTTTGGTATCTTCAGGTCTAGATTTCTCTTTTTATGTCCACCTGTTCTATTTACCTTTTAAAAGCCAATTCCATTGTTCAGATCTATGAATAGTCGTGCTTCAATCAATCATCCTTAACGTGGTTTTAATGAACCACTGAAGTTCCAGGACAAGTTCATACCCTATCAGAGACACAATTAACAAAGAACTAACCTTGATAAAGAATTAACTTTGTAAGGGAAATAAATTTTGTTAAAGAGACACAAGAAGAATGCAGGATGACCTTACCTGGATCCTCCTCGACGCACCCTCTAAATAGAGAGGTACCCAAATAACATGCAGTTATGAATAGCAATCTATTTAGTAAAACTATCAGTACAAATATGGCACGATGAGGCCTTTCATAACCCCTTACAGCTGTTAGTGTTTTCACCCCCAGAATTAAAATTTATCTTGTATTTATCATGTATATGAATGGTTCCCCCCGATAAATTTAAGTTCCTTGAGGTCAGAAACTATTTGATCTTTGTCTTTGTAATCCCAGAAATAGCATAATATCTAGTACAGAGTAAGTGCTTAATACAGGTTTGTTCATTGATTAAATGAGCTGGATCCAATCAGACAACTTAGAAAAGGTTATGATCTTGCAATGATCCCGAACTGCTTACTGTTCGAAAACTCCATATTTTCAACACCAGTGCTCATCTGGGGAAAATGTATGTCTGTGAATCATTCAATATCAAAATCTCAGAAGAGTCTGAATTTCAGACTAGTCAAAGGTCAATGGAAAGATGCATGGTGGATGAAAATAGGCTGTAACATACAACAGTGACTTGGATTCAGAGAGAAACAATACTGATTCAGGAAGATTGTTTGACTACATAGACAGGTAGGTGATACACTCACTTAAAGTGCTAGACTTGGAGTAAGGAAGAACTAAGTTCAAATCCTGCTCCAGACATTTATTAGCCATGTGACCTAGGTCTAAACCACCTAACCACTGCCTGCCTCAGTTTCCTCATCTGTAAAATGGGGACAATCATAGGACCTAACTCAAGGATTGTTGTAAGAATCAAATGAGGTAATATATGCATAAGCTTTGTAAACCTTAGAGCATTACATAAATGCTAGTTACAGTGATGATGATGATGATGATGATGATGTAGCAAGACAGATACAAATAGGAGTCCAAAGGTGGTATGCTCAAGCTAGAAATATTAAACACTACAAGTCCTGTCTATGGAATATTTACAGAAATAAATGAGTAGGAATCACCTAGAATAAGAAACTGGAGTTACTGATTCATATGTGGATGAGGTCAAACATCCAATGTAAATAATTAAAATGTATTCTTATCTTTCCATGGCATTTTATATTTAACAAGTACCTACATATGTGTTATTTCATTTGCCTCCTACAACTCTGTGAGGTAAGTAATTAAAACTTTATTATCTTTACTATATTAATGGATAAAATGAGATTTAAAGAAATAACTTACCTAAGGTTATATAAGTGTATGTATGTATGCGTGTGTGTGTACGCATGTGTGTGTCCAGCAGTCACACTGGCTAATCTAGTGGCACGTATAATTATTTAAAAGTAGGCACAAGGAAGGAAGCCTGAAGTATAAAGCTCTTATCTTGGCATTGTGAGCTCTGTTGGCCTTTGCCTTAATTTTTCATAGATTTCCTCAATGTACTTAATCTGACTTGTTTTATGTACTCAGCAACTCCTAGATTCCTTTTTTGTGCACATCTTCACTTTTTAAAAATCTGGTTACTAGTAACCCTTCTGATTCCTACCAAAACCAGTGATTTTCAAAAGGTCTAATTATTCATCCATACTAAGGCATGGAAAAATGAAATGATTGGCCAGATGCCTCAATAATAACTCACATTCATTCCCTACACTTAGATTTACAAAAAACTTTCCTCAAAACAGTCCTATGAGGCAGGCAGCATAAGTGCTATTATCCTAAATATTCCCAGTTAACAGATGATAAAACTGAGTCAGAGAGAGGTTAAAGTTAATATAATATAACTAACAGATATTGGAGCAAGAAGATGAACAACATAGATTTGTGTGTATGTGTTTGCCTCAATCACTGATTAGTTCTGGAATCTTGAAACTCTGCCATTAGTCACGTGTATCAACAATCTGGCTAGCAGCTGCTATGGGGGATGTAAAGCCAACAACAACCAGCTCACAGAATGCTGCAAGCCCATGTCTTTTTCATCTGTTTTACTAAGGAAAGCAATGTTAAGGGGTTAACAATTTTATTTTAATCCAGAATACAAATATAATTTACTGAATTCAGGGGAGAAAACCAGCACCTTGAATCACAGACCAAATACAATTGGTAGTTATCAGCATCTGAGTGTTCAGCCGGGGAGCTCACAATGGCTGGCCCAGAGTCACACGCCATTCCTGCTGTGGCTCAGAGCTCCAAGCAAGAATGCTAACCTCTGCGCTTATATATCCTGTTCAGGGCCACGAGGGCCCTGACCTCACCCAGGCTGGGTATGGAAAAGTTCCCCACCCCCAATATCACATCAGGTACAAATCAATGGCTCCCAATTGTTTCAGTGCTGAGAAATATAAAAACATACCACTTTATCTGCCCCATTGAAACAAAGGCCAGAATTATTAAAGCAAAAAGTCCCACCTTAATTACTATTACATAAGAGTAAGAAATGGTTTCAGTTTTTTTTACTATCAATCAATCAATAAATATTTATTAAGTTCCTACTAAGTACTGAACTCAGAGTCCAACAAACTGCCCTCATGGAGTTCACAACCAAATGGGAGGACAAAAGACAAAGAAATACATACAAACAAGCTATATACAGAATAAATAACAAATAATAAATAGAAGCAAGGCACCTGAATCGAGGGGTTGAGAAAGGCATTCTGTAGAAGCTGGTATTTTAGTTGGGGCTTAAAAGAAGCCAATACTAGAAGCTGTAAGCCATAGGAAAAGGAGAAAGAAGAATGGGAAAGAAAAAAGACAGAAAGGGGACAATAAGGGGGAAACGGAAGAGAGAGAATGTAATGACAATGGTATTATACAACCTCTAAGGACTGCAGTAGTATCAGAGTTGCCAACTCTGGCATTAGTTCACAATCTTAATAAGACCTGGTACCTTTGGAATTTGATATCTGAAATGGAATGAAAATGAAATTGATCTAGGATTCCATTTTTATTCGAAAAAAGGATCTGATTCAGAAGGCTTTGCACAGGTGAAATCCAAATTTGCTTTCATTCAGAGTTGTGTATGAGCATCTGGGGAGAATTTTGCCCTAGTTTTGTTTTTTAAAATGTAGTCTCATTCCATTAGTAAAACTTAATACCTAGAAGCTGCCCTATTTGTTCTTAAAGGTGCTGCTAGGTACATAGCAGATAGAGCCTTGGAACTGAAGTCATAAGACCTGAGTTCAAATCCAGCCCTAGCTATGACTTTGACCACTGATTGCCTCAATTTCCTCATCTGTAAAATGAGGATCTTGCTTTCTGCTTCCTAGGATTACTGTGGGGACCAAATGAGATTATATTTATAAAGTACTTAACACACTGTCTGTGGAATGGTAAATAAAATGTAAATGTGAGCTCTTCTTTTTCTTAGCATCACCATCATCATCCACCGATTTTTTTTAATAGAATCAACAATCGTTCTGAGATCCAAAAAACCAGCCCTGAAACATTTATAGTGGATGGGACATTGTTCAGGACCCCTTTCAGTTAACTCTTTACCCTTCTTCTTGCTCAATTAATGAAGTCACAAAAGGGGAAGGAAACAAACAAGGAGGTGTTTAATGTGTTAAGCAAAATGCAAAGACTTGTCTGTGCCCTGGTACACCTCTAAAAAGTAGGAAGGATGTAAAAAAAGAGCATCTCGTCATTGGCAGACAAAAAGTTTGACCACACCACTGATAGCCTTTAAAAACTTGATTGACAGTTCTAGAAACACAGTTATGCTGGGAAGCTCTGTGAAGTACCACCATTGACAATTTAGTGAAGAAGTAGATATAGAGGAAGAACCTAGATCTTGAAAGCTGTTCACTCTATGCAATTTTGTGAGGACAGGGGAACCTGTATCAGAGGGAAGAAGGTGAAGATGATATTTTTTTCCCTGAGAGAAGAAATATCCGGGCCCTGTAGTAAAAGCATGGTGATTTCCCTAATGGGCCTCATTATACCTGTGTTCTATAAGTAGAAGTATGCTAGAACAGTTGTAACCAGTTTTTGAGAGTTGATTTTTAAATTTCCTTGAGCATTTACACCTTGGAAATCAATAAAAGCTACAAATCTGGGCTTGATTTATTATTTTGTCTAGACTTAAGAAAATTTCCATCTTCGCCAGTTATTTCCTGCTTTTAATTTATACCATCCTCACTGCAACTTGTTCTACTCCATAACCTCATTGTGGCATGAAAATGATCCTAGGGTCTCAAATGTTATGTAAATAGAAGCTGTGGAAAATACTACCAATAAGAAAGATTGTAATTAGACCCCAAATTGAATCTACTAGCTTAGCTAAGAAAAGCTCATCAGTTGTTTGTTCACCAAGTGATTAAACTTTAGACAAGGTAACCCACAAGATGAAAAAAAATTTCAATATATCCTTTGGTCTTTTAATGAAATGCTCTTTCTTGCTAAAGCCATCCATCTTCTTCATTTGCATTCTCAATCCCATATTAACCCATCCCTCCGTTTTTGTGGGAGCACCATTCATCTTCATTATTCTCTCTCTTCCCTTATCTTCAATGTGAAAAAAATTCTATAGGTAACTTGAGAAGATCATTTAAATCAAGCTTAAATTTGATTTGGTGACTTGGTGGTTTCAATGCAATGACGGATTCAAGGGTGTTGTATAAAAAAAGGTAGAGCTCAACATTCTGTTCTAAAAGTCCAGAGAGGACCTAGAGAATACAGTGTTATGAATTTCAAAGATCAGTTAATTCAAAGCATGAAAGCCAGGGACCCTTGACAAAATGAAGTAGAGTCAAATACACCAATCAAAATTACAGAATGAAGCAGAGACCGTGTGCAAAGCATTGAATCAGGAATGAAAGTTGGTATAATGGATATATCAAAGAAAACATTAACCAATATCACAGCTTGTTGCATACCTAGAGATCACTCAAAAAGTGATTAATTCCACAATAACTGCAGGTAGAAGCTCATAGGAAATAATGGATTTTTTTAAAACAAGGATTACATGAAGACCTAGAAGAAATGAATGAAGAGATAAAAAAGAAAGAAAAGCTCCTGTAGAAAGAATTGGAAGGAAAAGATAGCTTAGAAAATGAAGTGGTAAACCTCACTCAAGAAGTAGAATCCCTGAAAACTACACTAGATCAAACAAATTAGTGACTTCAGAAGACAGAAAGAAAAATTAGAACATTCACCAACTGATAAATTGTCAAAGGATATGGATACGTAGCTTTCAGAGAAAGAACTCATTGCTATCTATAGTCACATAAAAATGGTTCAAGTTACTAATGATTAGAGAAATATAAATTAAAACAACTCTGAGATACCACCTCATACCTATCAGGTTGACTAAGATGACAAAAAAAGCAAATGACAAATGCTGGGAGGGAAGGGAGAAACCACGTATGCTAACAAACAGTTGGTGGAATAGTCCAACCATTCTGGAAAGCAATGTGGAACTCTGCCCAAAAAGCTATTAAACTATGCATATATACATACATTTACTTCGTTATATCAGTGCTACTAGATCTATACCCTAGAGACCAAAGAAAGAGGAAAAGAAACCAATATGCACAAAATATTTATAGTAGACTCTTTTGTAGTAGCAAAGAATTAGAAACCGAGGGGATGGCAGCTAATTGAGAAATGACTGAAAGGGTTATGGTATGTTGGATACAAATGCATTAGAATACTGTTGTGCTGTAAAAAAGATCCATATCAACTGAAGCAAAGAGAAGTAGGCAGATCCAGGAAAACAATAATAACAGGAAAAAAGCTGTCATCTTTGAAAGACTGAGTAACTCTAATCAACACACAACCCACCACAATTTCAAAGGACTCATGATGAAACGTGCTATTCACCTCCAAAGAGAGAACTGATGAACTCAGAGTAGAGATTGGAGCATTTTTTTCTCTTCCTTTCTCTCTTTTTTTAAAAATATAGCTAATTTGGACATTTGTTTTTCATGTCTATACATATTTATAATGGATTTTGTTTTTCCTCTCTTCTCATTTGGTGGTGGAGGGGAAGAGAGAGAATTTGGAACAGAAAAAAAAATATCTCTATGCTTTGAGAAATAAAATAAAAGAAATAACCACCCTCAAAGAAATAATAGAACAAAATTAAAGAATTCAAAAGAAGATAATGTAAGACATCTAATAGTAAAAACACCTGATTTTGGAAACAGGTTAAAGAGAGATAGAATAAGAATAATTAGACTCCCTAAAATTCATGATTTTTAAAAGCTTGAAGATGACATTTCAAGAAATGATGAATAAAACCTGCCCATTTCTATTAGCACCCAATTATATCATGAAAAGAACTCCAAAAGGAAAAATCTCAGAAGTATTATAGCCAAAATATGGGTCTTTCACATGAAAAGGAAAAAAAAATGCAATCATCCAGAAAGAAGTTGTTTAAGTACCAAAGAACAAGTCATAATTACATGCCCTGAAAGTTTCTAAAAAAAAAAAAAAACTAAAGGAGATCTCGTAATATAATGCTTCAAAGGCAAAATTAACAAGTTTACAACCAAGAAAACTTTAAAGTTCAGAATAATATGATAGAAGAAATTTTAGATCTTAAACAGAATAGAGAACTTCTTAGATTTTTCTATGAAAAGGCCCAATCTAAGTAGGAATTTTGAAATATAGATACATTTGAGTGATTGGAGGGAACTGTATTATTTCTTATAAATGGAATGTACATAAACTAGAGTATATAAGCATGGAGGAAATTATGGGGAAGTAGGGTTATGAGGACTTTCACTTTTATCTGGAAGAGGAAAAGGGTTATTGAACATACACAGCATGATATAGAAATATATCAGACTCAACAAGGTAACAAGACAGGATTGGGGTAAGGTGGTTTAAGAAGAAAGATAAAGACCCTTGTAACTAATAAGCAAAGACAAGCAAAATGATTGGTTACTAAAATAGGAGAAAAGGTATTAATATTAATTGATTTGTTAGAGCAAAGGGTAGTATCAAAATCAAGTGAAAAAATGATATATGGGTTTATTTTGTATCCTGTAACTTTGCTAAAGTTCTTAATTATTTCAAGTAAATTTTTAGTTGATTCTCTAGGATTCTCTAAGTTGATTCTCTAAGTATACCATCATATCATCTGCAAGGAGTGATAGTTTTGTTTCCTCATTGCCTGTTTGAATTCCTTCAATTTCTTTTCCTTCTCTCATTGCTATAACTAGTGTTTCTAGTACAATACTCAATAATTGAGGTGATATTGGGCATCCTCACTTTACCTGAGCCTGAGAAGGCTTCTAGCTTTTCCCCATCATAGATAATGTTTGCTGAGAGTTTTAGATAAATATTACTTACCATTTTAAGGCAAGCTTCATTTATTCTTATGTTGTCTAGTGTTTTTAATAGGAATTGGTGTTGTATTTTGTCAAAGGTTTTTTCTCAATATATTGAGATAATTATATGATTTCTGTTGGTTTTGTTATTGATGTGGTTAATTATGCTCATAGTTTTCCTAGTAGTTAACCAGCCTTACGTTTTTAACATCAATACCCCTTGTTCATAGTGTACAATCCTTCTGATATATTGTTGTAATCTCCATGCTAGTATTTTATTTAAAATTCATGCATCAATAATCATTAGGGAAATTAGTCTATAATTTTTTTCTGTTTTCACTCTTCCTGGTTTAGGCATCAGCACCATATTTGTATCATAAGAGGAATTTGGTAGGACTCCTTCATCTATTTTCCCAAATAGTTTCTATAGTATTGGGAATAATTATTCTTCGAATGTTTGGTAGAATTTGCTTGTAAACCCATCTGGCCCTGGAAATTTTTTCTTGGGAAGTTTGTTGATGGCTTATTCAATTTCTTTTTCTAAGATTGGGCTATTTAAGTATTCTATTTTTTCTTCTGTTAATTTGAGTAATTTTTATTTTTGTAGATATTTATCCATTTTACCTAGATTGTTAAATTTATTGACATATAATTGGACAAGATAGCTGCTGACAATTGTTTTAATTTCTTCATTGGTGTTGAATTCACCTCTTTCATAAAATGCATTCTCATTTAAATAACATTATGGAGATAAGTCATGGAATCCATCCCAAAATGGAGAACAGAGAGAATGTACAAGTTTGCAGAAAGCTTGACACAAGACTCAATTACAGCAAATAATCCCAAGTGGGACCAAAGGAAACTGGAAGAAAGAAAATAGAATAAAAATGGAAGAACACATCCAGCATTTCTACAGCAATCTATTCACAGCATTAAGGTAGTATAACCACCATGCACGTTTAGCACTTTAACATCTCAGTTCCATATATGCTTCATAGGGATAAATGACTGGACCAGGCCAAGTGCACACAAAAGAATTCTCTGCTAAGGCATCTGAATTCTAAAAAAAATGTCAAGATAACAGAAATAGAGGAAGATATATGAATGAGAAGATATCATATAATTCTTTTCTCATTTCTATGACAACTTTATACATAAGCTACATATGAATTAGAGATGTCTTTGAAGAAAATGTAAGAATGAATCCAACAATCTTTCACAAATGACTTTCCAGCAGATACAACTTTGAAAGGTGGAGAAAATAAAAGATCTAATTACATTTATTTATTGATTATTTTGTAAAAAGTATTTGACAGTGCAACTGAACACACCCCTAGAATCTCTCTTCAACAAGATGTCACCTTTGTAGATCTTAAGAACACAAAAAAGATTTCCTAATGCATGTTTTGATTATTGATATTAATTTTGATATAATATTGGACATGTGCTTGCTAAAATGTTTGTCAATGTCACGATGATGACCTGACCAGAGGGATTTCCTATAGATTATGAGGTCTTTCAGATGTTTCTGTTTGTGATGATACAATCAGGCTCCTAAATACTAAAGAGCTTCTTCAATGACATCTATAGTCACTCATACACAGGGAAAACAAATGAATGACAAATATCTACTGTCCAGACTATGTCATGCAATTGATTATAGTCCATTGAGGTAATATATCACTCATATATCTTAACAGACTCTAAAGATGGTGAACTAATCAGAAGAAAAGGACAAGTTGGAGTGCGTTTGGGAGTGTAGCATTTTCATCATCCCCAAACTCCTCCTTGTCATGAACAATGTTTAAATTCCACTATTCTCCATCCGAGAGACACTAAGGTATAATAGATTTAGAATTGTCCTCAAAATCAGAAATACCAGAATTCAAGTCATATCTCTGACAAATGATGTTTATGTGACCCCTGGGTGAGTAAATTAAACTTCCATGCAAGAATCTAAGACAAAAAATTTCAGGCCACATGCCAAATTCCATTAGTAGGAAAAATATTCTTGTTAAGAGTTCCCTGCACCAATGAAATCACAAGTCCAGTCCAAAGGGTGAAAGATTTACAAAATGCTGTGTAGCTGAGCATCAGGACTATATAACATGAAGCAACATTTCTAAAGAATTAAAATTGTAGGTGAGCAAAAGAGTCAATGGAGAGACACATGCTGTGTGTAATTATGCTGTAGCATATTCCTAGCAATAGCTTGAGTCTAAGAAGTGAAGCTAATCAATCAATAAGGATTTATTTGCAACCTACCATATGCCAGGCACTGGGCTCAGTGCTCAGGAGGCAGTTAAGATAATTCTGCCCAGAATTAGAAAGACTTAAATTCAAATCTTGCCAGATATTTAAATTGCTGTTTAAGCCTGGAAAAGTTTCTTACCTCTTTGAAGCAGTTTCCTCATCTTTGAAATAAAGCTAATAATAATAATACCTACCTCACAATGTTCGGGTAGCTAGATGGTACAGGGGATAGAGTGCCTCAAATCAGGAAGACTTATTTTCCTGAGTTCAAATCTAGTCTCAGACATTTACTAGCCATGTGTCCCTGGGCAAGTCACTTAACCCTGTTTGCCTCAGTTTCTTCATCTGTCAAATGAGATAAGGAAGGAAATAGCAAACCACTTCTCTACCTTTGCCACAAAAAAAAAACAAATGGCATCATGAAGAGTTAAACACGACTGAAAAAATGACTGACCTCATAAGATTGCTATGAGGATTAAATAAGATGATGTATGTAGAGCATTTTGCTAACCTTAAAGTTCTATATAAATGTTAGCTAAAAGGACAAAAGTGACATCATCCCTTTCACAAAAGATATCCTGATGGAAAGTGCAGTGGGAAAATGAAGCGTTAGTGGCAAAGGATGACAGATGGAGAATCCAGTGGCTTCAATGATACACTCAAAATGTTAAAAATACACACAGGAAAAACTATACTGAACTGGGTACATGAACCATGGGAATTTATGGGAGAATATGGATAGGAGAAGCACAGCATCAGCAGATATGGAAAGGTTGTGATGTGTATAGCAATGACCTACATCAATGAGATCACAGATCCACAGAGCTACAGGTACTGAAGTGAGTATGGGCAAACACAATCATGTGTATTCCCAAGAGAACAAAACACATTTATCCTAGAAAAGCAGTGTTTTTTTCTAGGACATTCACAGTGAGACTTCTTTTAAAACAGATCCATTTCCATTTGAAAAGTCATTGAAGAGAGATAAAAAGAAGCTTC
Source organism: Phalanger gymnotis (assembly GCA_028646595.1). Taxonomy (NCBI): domain Eukaryota; kingdom Metazoa; phylum Chordata; class Mammalia; order Diprotodontia; family Phalangeridae; genus Phalanger; species Phalanger gymnotis. The sequence goes on from CM053622.1 coordinate 487,185,662, forward strand.
TTTTGAAATCTCATTGAAAAGAATCTAAAATTAATAATAATAGTTTTCTTTCTTGTAGTTACCTAAAATGATGATTCAGAAATATTAGAGAGACAAAGTTGTGTATTTCAAAAAAGAGTTCTCATTTTAAAGTCAGAGAAATTGTTTTTCATCCAGACTCTACTGCTAAATATATGACCTTTGGCAAATCACTTCATCTCTCTGGGCCTCAGTTTCCTCCACAATAAAATGAAGGCATTGTGCTATATTTTCTCTAAGGTCCTTCATCTAATATTTTCTATGTAACTAAACATTTAGAAATGCATTATGCATATATGATCATCTCAAATAGGGATGCAAATATAAGGATGTTATACTTGTTTTACAGTCATGTCTCACTCTTTATGACCCTGTGGACCACAGTCTATAGTCCAAGGATACTCTCCATGGGGTTTTTTTGGCTAAAATATTATGGTAGTTTTCCATTTTATTTTTTAGTGGATTGAGGTAAATTGCTATTAAGTGTTTTAGTTTGGATTTGAATTCAGGTCCCCCTGACTCCAGGCCCAGCTCTCTATCCATTGAGCCATCTAGTATATCAGTAAGGCAAAATTCATGACCTTGAGGAAAACCATAAACATGCCTGTTTGGTTCAGAATCAGGAAGTATGAAAAACTCTCTAGGTAGAAGGCAGAGGAAGTATAACATTTATTTAGACACCAGAGGATCAAATCCCAAGACCAATAACTCCAATTCAATATAGCAGTAATTATATTCCAAAAACCAGTAAGCCCACCTCAATGTAGCAACAAGGAAATTATAACACAGCATTATATCAAGGAACCAAGTCATCCTGTAACCTTCCTCCCTGCTGGGGCCTCCCTGTAAACATTCAGGAATCCTGTTTGCTTGCGTGCATTCTCTCTCCCACTCCCACTCAGTTCTCTGGTCTCCAAAGCTTCCGGTTTCCACTCCATTATCCGCTTAACACTCTTTCTGCAGCTCTGTCTTCTCAAAGTTCTTACTTCTCCTCCTTGAACTGGATTCTGAATTCTCAGTTCTCACTTCTCACTTCTGAATTCTCAATTCTCAATGGCTACTTTCTGAGTGTATACAGTCTTTATCAGCAAAAGGGTGTGAGCCTAATGCTTAGTGACCTCAAATCAAGCTTCCCTTAATTGGCCCTACTTGAGGTTAATCACTGACTTGCATCATAAAGGTGTGGGCCTGCCTCTAACCAAGCCTCCCTTTGTTGGCCTCATCTAAGGTCTATCTAATGGGTGGGGAAAGATCTTTAATCACTGATTGGCATCACGCCTAGCTGCCTCAATACAATGACTGTTGTTGTTCAGTCAGGCCTGACTCTTCATGACCACATGTGGGGTTTTCTTTCAAAGATACTGAAGTAGTTTGCCATTTCCTTCTCCAGCTTATTTTATGACTGAGAAAACTGAGGCAAGGAATGACTTGCCCAGAGTCACACAGCTAATAAGTGTCTGAGGCCAGATTTGAAATCAGGAAGATGAGTCTTCCTTCACTCCAGGCCAGGTTCTCTATCCACTGTGCTACCTAGAAGCTTCACTTTAATTTAAAAAAAAAATTTTGAGGAGAGAAGGAAAGAAAAAAGAATGGAGAACTGAAAAGAGAAGAGAGGAGTTAAATGGACAGATGACTTAGTATTTTACATTTTACATTAGCTCTCTCTTGTCTCTCTCAATTTCTGTATAAATTAGGCTAGGAATTTATTTTCCTCCTTTTTTGTGGTATCCTGTTTGATCCAGGAAACTCCCTTGCCACCAGTCAGTTTCATCTGATAGACCCTCTGAACTTCTAAAAATCACCAGATGACTGAAGTAAAGGCATCCATTCCCTTAGAGCATCAAAATATAAGAACAACAGAGGCAAGCCTAAACTCAAGCTCAGGCTCAGTTTAGCAGAACGTAGGTTTTAGCTAGATTTTCAGTACTAGGCTTAGAGGTAGGATAGATTGAGTTCAAATACATCCCCAGATATTTAGCAGTTTCATAACCTTGGGCATGTCACTTAATTTCAATTTAATTTCTTCATCTATAAAAGGGGGATAATGATTATTGACTTCACAGGCTTATAAAGTTAAATGAGTCAATAAATGTACAGCCCTAGAACCTGAAAATGCTATAAGTGTTATCTCTAATTATTAGCTGCCACATGCTGGACAGTTGGCCATTTCTTCTGGAGTACAGAAGGAGGAGCCCAGACCCACCATCATGGGAAATCCCACATGGACATGACAGCTCCAGGATTATAAAAGGAAGAAAGGACAGAATTATTACCATTTTTAAAGGTCGATTGACTTATATTCTCTTTGTACTCAGCAGCCAATAGAAGATTGTTTTGTCCTCTCAAAGCATACCCTTTCCCTATGGTATTGGATCAACAGTACAATCATTACTTGCATTGTCACACATGGAATCACTGCCTACGCTCTGTGCAGCCCGTCTTTATATGTCTAATGTAAATTGCTGATTTATAATATTTAATGACATGTAGTTAGTTATGTCAGGAAAAGTGTCAATATGTGTTTCCTTCAGCCTGATTCATGGCTTAAGAAAGGCTAATATAACAAAGGGGCACTAAAACTAAAAATTCAGGTCACTTGATATTTTTAAATTCCACTTAAAATTCAGATCACTCAGCTATGCCAATGTCAATAGTCCTTTGAACAGCTCCTTCTTTTCGGAAAAGATCAATGAAAACAAAATGTCTGCTCATTCAGCCTCCTTTCCTATCAGAGTTTTGCAACAAATTCCAAGGGGAATTAAATGCAGAGAACTAGCATACATATTTAAGACCTGGAGATGTGGGCTAAGGAGATTGTGGAAGGGGTTGCATTCACTGGAGTGGGATAAGTGCAGAAATGCTTCATAGATGGGTTTGATTAATCTATGATTAAATATATTGTAGCTTCTTTTATTGTAGGTAAAAACTTGGGCAACTAGGTCTCAGGCTTGGTAATAAACTATAGACAAACAGCTAGTTTGTGAAGTATTATACCAGCATTTCACCATTCATTCAATAAGCATTCATTAAATTCTTACTATGCATCTGACCCTGTATAACATAACTCATAGTTTCATTGACTTTGAAAACCCCTCCCCTATAACAAGGCAGTAATCTGAGTACAATGTCATTTTTCTACCATTTTAGACCTGTTCATGGGATATTCTTGCAAAGATACTGAAGTGATTTTCCTTCTCCAGTAGATCACCTATTGTAAGAATTCTCCACTGGAGAAGGAAATGGCAAAATACCTCAGTATCTTTGCCAAGAAAATCCCATGGACAGTACTAAAATTATAAAAGAGATGACATGGAAGACGAACTCTTCAGGTCAGAAGGTATCCAATAAACTACTGTGGAAGAATGGAGGACAACTAAAAGTAGGTCCAATATGAATGAAGCTGCTGGGTTAAAGCTGAAAGAAAACTCCTCTGTGGATGCATTTGGCAACGAAAGGAAAGTCTAACACTGTAAACATCAATATTGCATAGGAACCTGAAATATAAGATCTATGAACCAAGGAAAGCTACATGTGGTCAAACAGGAGATGCAAAGATTAAACATCAACATTTTGGTGTCAGTGAACTTAACTGGATGGGAGTGAGTGAATTTAGTTCAGGTGATCACTACATATACTACTGTGGTCAAGAATCCCTTAGAAGGAATGGAGCAGCACCAATGGTCAATAAAAGGATAAGAAAAAGCAATATCAGGGTTTTAATACAAGGCAAACCATTCAACATCACAGTAATACAAGTCTATGCTCCAATCACTGATGCTGAAGTTGATCAGTTCTATGAAAACCTACATCATCTTCTAGAAGTAATACTCCCCTAAAAGATGTCATATTCTTCATAGAGGATTGGAATGCTAAAGTAGAAAATCAAAGGATAATTGGAATAATGGCCAAGTTTGTCCTTGGAATATAAAATGAATCAGGGCAGAAGCTAATAGAGTTTTGTCTAAAGAACTCACCAGTCACAGCAAACACTCTTTTTCAACAACCCAAAAGGTGACTCTATACATGGATGTTACTAGATGGTCAATATCAAAATCAGACTGATTATATACTTTGCAGTTAAAGATGGAGAAACTCTATACCAGGGAGGGGGAACCTGTGGCCTTCTAGGTCCTTGGGTGATGACTACCACATTACTACTGCATACCCCTTCCTCTTGGTAGTTCTCTCCTCATATTTCCAATTGGGGTACTGGAGAAGATTTTGAGAGTCCCTTGGATAGCTAGGAGGTCAAATTAGTCAATACTTAAAGAAATTAATTCAGACTTTTCATTGGAAGGTCAAATACTGAAGCAGTAGCTTAAATTCTTTGACCACATAATAAGAAGACAAGACTCATTGGGAAGGACCCTGATGTTGGGAAAGACTGAAGGCAAAAAGAAATGGGGATGAAAGAGGATGAAATGGATGGATAGCATCATGGAAATAATGAACATAAATATGGATAGCTTTCAAAAGATAGTGGAGGATAGAAGGACCTCTCTATGGTCCATGAGATCACAGAGTCAGACACTACTGAATGACTACATGATTGAACAACATTGGCCTGTTACTACATTAAGGCTTAGAAGACACTTCTTTTTTTAATGAAATAGTTCCTGATCATCAGAAACTTACATTCTATTAGGGAAAAATAATACATACTCGGATAAGTATGCAAAGTATATATTTAAAAAAACAAAAGTAATTGAAGTGGAGTAGTGAGGGGAGTAACAATTGAGAGATCAGGATAGACCCATATGGAAGGTGATGAGCTGGGTCTTCAAGAAAGATATTTTCCAAGGTAGAAGTGAGGAGGGCAAACATTCCAGACAGATGAATAGCTTTGACAAAGCACAGAGTTGGATATGGGGAACACATTATCACGTACAAGAAACAGCATGCAAATCAGATAAGAAGGGAGGAAAATAGTAAAAACCAACGCAATATCTGAATTATAGAATATGTATCCTTATAGGAATTGCGATGTAATCCTTTTAAGTGGATGTACAGAAATTTGAGTTACCTGCTGAGATTCCATAACAGGTCCTGAAGGGGTTCTTTAATAATTGATAAGATTACTTGTAATTAGTATTTACATGCAAACAGTAACTTGCTAAGTCCCTGAAATCTATTTGATTTGTTCTCCAAAGTAAATTAAAAATAGACCTCTATAATCTTGTTTATGATGTTAATTTATTAAAGTATTTATTATAGCATTTATACTTAGGTGGTATTTGTGAACTTCCGTAGAAAAGATCATTCTTCATAGACAGGAAAAAGAAAAACTTCAACAAGATCACAAATTCAGAATTATTGAGGTCTGAATTTAATATAAGTTGAAAGAACATCACACAGGGAGCCAGAAGGCCTAGGTTAGAATCCCACCTCCAACTTTTGTCAACCATGTAGCCATGGACAAATTATTTATGATACCTGGCTTGGTTTCTTCCTCTGTAAAATGGGAATAATGATACTACCTCCCAGCACTTTTTAAATAAACTTTACCAGGCACTTCATATCCCATGACTTGCATGGCATGGCACAGATATTAATACATTTTACAGATAAGGAAACCGAGGCCCATAAAGATTAAATGAGTCACCTGAGGAATTATTAGTGTCAGAGTAAGGATTTGAACCCAAGTCTTGTGATTCCACATCTATTGTTCTTTTTCAATAACACACACACACACACACACACACACACACACATACACACATGCCTACACATATTCACACAGCATAAGTATATTATCTACCTCACTAGAATAAAGAGAAAAATATTTTGTAAACTCTTCATATAAATATTTTATTATTATTATAGCTATAAACAAAAGCAACAATGATAAGTTTCTATAGTATGTATGGATAAGTACTAAAAGCAACATTCTTCAGTAAAAAGTTCTATCGAACACAGAGTATATTGTACATGTGAAATCTACAATATGAATATTTCCTAGGTACTAGTCATTTAACAGCTTTGCTCTCTAGGCAAGAGATTTTTTTTTCTGATTCAACTTGAAATCTCAGTCTGTATCATTTACTCTCTGACTCAAGGAATAGAGGCTTTTTCAGGATGCTGCAAGTTGGTTTCATATGCCCAGCAGAAACCCCTAACGTGGTGCTGGTTTGGCTTTGATTTGTGGGATAACAATACCACAGAGGCCTCTCTTAATGCCAGTTGAAATATAACCACCTATTTTTCTTTGTGTATGCCCAAGGAGCCCTAACATGATTTAGAAGATAATATATAGTTTGCTGATGAGTTAAGTTAGTTATTTCACACCCATCGCAGAAAATCTAAGTAAATTTCACTTAATACTTTAAGTTCAATGAATCAGATTACATGTGACACATCTCCTGCGTGACAAATGGGTTTATAAAGTATTACTCACACAGCATAATGGTAATTTGTCTGCTTGGTGGCTGGAACACATGCATTACATTTTTAGCAGTAATAATTCAACATTTCAAAATACCATAATACATGTAAATACTCTTTTACCCCCTCAACAGGGTATAAAAAGGATATCAACACTAAAGTAATGGTGTTTTCCCCAAAGTCTTGAACAGATAGAAAAATCAATGAACCTCTCAAAATCTGAACATATATTCATGATGGGAGTAGGTGTGCATAGGACTTTGAAATCAGTAATATAGGAGTATGTCTATTGCATCAGAAAGCTTTGAAAGAGAATATGTGGTGATAGATTACATAGGCCTATTTTGAGGAAATATTACATTGGGTGATACAAGTTGTCTAAAAGTGATCCTTTTGGTTTTCAAGTGGTTCAATAACAAAATATGTTTGTTTTTTCCTACCCTACTTTTCCTCTCTCACCACAGAAGGGATTTTTCATTGCAGAGAGGGGAGGTGTCAAAACTTTTTTTATCATCAAAATTCATATACTCCCCCACCCCAAGCTTTAGGCTCTCAGATGTCACCTCTAGAATGTTTTTAATCATATGCTTGTGAGTTAGAGACAATTCCATTTAAAAAAAGAACATTCATCTCAGTATCACCTTCCCAAGACTCTTATTCTTCAAAAGGCTGTCTCTTTGCTGTGAAAAGACCTTGTGCAACTGAGAATGAGATCTTGTTGTTTCAGGTGTGAATAAGAATGCCCCCTTTAAAAGGCTATCTGGAAGAAATGGGCCCGAACATGGGGCAACTCAAGGACAGAGGCAGGATCAGAAAACATAGGCTTTCCACAAAGCACAAAAGAGCTGCTACTCTAAATAATGCCTATCTTTAGGAAGCTGAGGGAAGGAAGCCAGATATTTTTATATGTTGAGATTTGTCTTCCTTTTTGTCTACATAATCACAGAGATGTGTGTGGGAAGGCAAAGAGAGGAGAGGAGTTGTACCTCTTTCTGGCAATATTCTTTATATATCAACACTGCAGAATAATGAAAGCTCCATTTCAAGCTCTATTTTTTTTCTTTCATACCATAGATTGTCAAAAATATGAAATGAAGTTTCCCTCTATTTTTTTGAGCAAGGTCAGTTATACATACGACTTTTTCAAAAGTATTTTTCTGTCTTTTAATGATGTCAAGCATGCTTATTAGCGGCCTGTAAGTATGCTCATCAGCTAATGTTGATTGAACACTTCCTGGGTGTATAGCCCTGTGAGAAGCTGAATAAAAGAAAAGGAAAAGAAAGAATTATTTTGGGCAGTATTTCCATTGTAGGGAAGGCTTTGGAAATAGTTCCTTTAGCATGAGGAGAGGTGAGAGGCCAGCAAATTGCAGGTGTGTTTGGATTGTGTAGGCACATTGCATTTCAAATTCAGCATGCCCATTGCCTTTCCCCAAAAATTCATCTCTGTTCCTATTTCTGTTAAGAATACCACCATACTTTCACTCACTCCAGGTTTCAATCTTGGAGACATCTTTACTGTTCCTTCTCCATCACTCTGCCCCATCCCCCGATGTCCAATCAGTTGCTGTCTCGTCTGTTATATCTTCACTACATGTCTCACATTCAATATCTTCTCTTCATTCATACCACCTTCATACTTCAGTATCCTCTTACAGCCTCTTACCCAGGCTACTATATAACCTCCTAATTGGCCTTTCTGCATCATCTTTCTTCCAATCCATCCTCCACATACATGTCAAATTGATATTCCTAAAGTATAAATCTCACCATGTTAATCCCCTGCTCAAGAAACTCTGTGACCCTGTATTGTCTCGGGTAAAATACAAGGTCTCCTAGTCGGGAATTAAAACTTTTCATAACCTGGCTTCATTGTTTCCTGACAGGCTTGTTCCCCATTGCTCTACATTGCGTATTCTATTTTCCAGCGAAATTAGGCTACTTGTTCGTCATACGTGATATTCCATTTCCCATTTCTGTACCTTTTCACAGGCTGACCATGAGAGGATGCTCTCTCTTTGTCACCACCACCTCTTGGAAACTCCAGCTCCATTAAAATCTCAGCTCAGATATCAGTCCTACAGGAGGCCTTTCTGATCCTCCCAGTTGTTAATATCTCCTTTAAGTATGCTTTATATATATATTTATATTTACTAATCTTTGTGCATTTTGTTTTCCCCTCCCAGTAAAATGTAAGCTCCTTGAGGACAGGGACTGATTTAATTTTTGTCTTTATATTCTCAGGACCTAGAGAGGTGCCTAGCATTTAGCAGATGTTTAATAAATGGCCATCCAACTGATTCAAATTGAACTGAATAGCTCAGGCCCATAAGTCTATTTTAAAACTATAAGTTCTTTCTCTCTGTTATAGCTGGCTTTGCTTTCCACCTAATCTGAATGCACCAGGGCATTATCATTTAATGTTTGCTCTGTAGCCGGAGGGATGATAACCCGAGTGCATTTTAGTGTGCTGGGTGTCTTTGCCTCAAGGACTTTACCAAGTCCTCCTGGGCATTGTGTTTAACAATGTATATCAAGAACTACAGCAATAGAATAAAAAGCCCGGGCTGTGCTTGGCAGCATACGAAATGACCCTAGTTAATTTGCAGAAGGAAACAGAGCCCCATTCAGCAGAGCCAGTATACATAAGGAGGGAAATACACAAAACACAGCAATGCCAAGGAACATGGATGATTGGTTCAAGAAAAATTCATTAACCAAACATTTTTGAAGAGCTTTTTTTATCTGCAAGGTTCTGTGCTAAGTACTGTTTTGGATACAAAGAGAGCTAATAAATGATACCTGTCCTAAAGTAATGTATAATGGAGTAGGGGAGATAATATGTATACACAGCTCAACCTTATACAGTTCAGAACATAGAAATAAAAATGAGAAATATAAAAGGTTTTGATCATGGTGTTGGAAGGTAAGTTTCTTGAGGACAGGGGACTTGTATTCCCAGTAATTAGCTTAATGCCTTTCTTGTTAAGCGATTGTGTGATATGAGGTTATGATAATTGCAAGTGTAGGGGGTTATGGGGTAGTGTTTGAGCCTTAAAGATGGGAAAGATGTCAAAATATGAAAATGTCATAGATAAAAGCAGCAAAATGAGAAAAGCATGACCTGTTTGGGAGGTGGTGAGTCACTTAGTTTGGTTAGAGCATGGACAGAACATGTTGAGGGACAGGGAGGTGAGGTGTGGAAAAAACTGAAAAAAAAATACGGTGGAGCCAAAGATCGACTTTTTCTGTAAACACTCAATAGAAAATATCTCAAAAGTCAGTTGATTACCTTCAGTCAGTCAATGAGTGTTTATTAAGCACCTATATGTGAGGCACTGTGCTAAGTATTCACATGTAAATGTAAATCAGAGTTGTACACAGGACAAGGCACAGAGCGGGTTGGTATAGGGAGAAAGCAAATTCTGCTTTGAGTTTGAGAAGCCTATGGAATATTCAGGTGGAGATAATTAGTAGCTAGTTGGTGATTTGACAATGGAGTTCATCAGAGAGAATGAGGGTAAATAGGTAAACCTGAGTCAACTGCATAGAAATGATAATTGAAATTATAGAAGCTGGTGAAATTACCAAGGAGGAAGAGAACTGGGCCCATGACACAGAGGAGAGGAGAGTTACACAGCCAAGGGTTCTTGTGAGGGGTCAAATGATATAACATTTTTAAAGTGTTTTGCAAATTTTAAAATTGAATATCACCTATTATTAATAATTATTGTTATACCCCTCAAGGTGTGGCTGAATGTTCAATTACTACTATCTCAACTTCAACATGTCCAAAAGTAAATTCATCTTCTTCCCCCTCCCCCCTTCTTAACTTCTGTATTCCTGGAAATAACACCAAGCTTCTCTCAGTCACCAGGTCTGAAATCTCAGTCAACTTTGGTTCTTTTTATCTCATCATCCCTCCATCCCCTTAACTAGTCAGTTATAAGATCTGTTAATTTTGCTTTTGATATATGTCTTCCATTTCTTCTTTTCTTTCCACTTCTACTACCACCATCCTCATTTTATTTCTAATCACCTCTTCTCTGAATCATTTCATCCTGACTTGACTTCTTGTGGCTAGTCTTTCCCTTCTCCAATCCATTCTTTACATTGTTTCCAATATCTTATAAAGAACAATAAATCCAATCACTTCTCTCCCTTAATTAAAAAGCTTCAGTGGCTCCCCATTATTTACAACTTAAAATACAAGTTCCTTGCTCTGGAATGCAAAGCCTCCCATGTTCTAGATTCAATTTAACTGTCCATCTTCATTTATAATATTCCTTTTATTAATCCATATTCCAGAGACACTGGACTAATTAATAATTCTCAGATCTTGTCCTACCTTCTTCGAATTCCATGCATTTGCTTTTGTTTCTAGGAAGGAAGACAAGGTGTACTTTAAAATGAGAATGATTTTCACACCTTACTTAGCTTTCTCCTAATCTCCTTGCAAAGGCCTAGCTGAAAACCTGAAAAGGACTATTAACTTTGAAACAGATTCTTTAGTAGAATTATCTGCAAGGTAGAAGTCAATGCTGTTGCTGCTAAAAAGGCTTTATGAGACGTTTCCTTAATTTGGAATCTTTTTCCTTAAAAGAGCTACTTGAACAGAAAAGTGGAGAAAATAATCTTTAGGGCATTCATAGCTGAAGGTAAAGCCTTTGTGGTCTGGTTGTTTTTATATTTTGCACCAATAATTAAAATTATTATTAAATTATTAAAATGCTGCTGGGAAAGGATAACTTTCCCACCTCCTACAATCCAGCCAAAATGTTCTTCTTGCTTCGATGATATTCCAACTTCCATCCCTGTAGCTTTTTACTGGCTGCCCTTGCTGCCTGGAATACACTCCATCATGCAATCCATAGCTTCCTCCAAACTCAGCCCAGAAGTCAACTGCTATAGGAAGACTTTCCTGATTCTCCCAGCTACTAGTCCCTTCACCCAAAATTACTTTATAAATATTTTGAATCTCTTCATGTATATACATGTTATTTCCCCTAATATAATGCTTTGAGAGTAGAGACTTTTATTTTTGGTTTTGTGTTAATAGTACCTAATGAGGGCTGGAACATAGTAGCAGCTTAATCAATGTTTGTTTTGGGAAGCAGTGGGGATTAAATGACTTCCCCAGGGTTAAGTGAGTTCCCCAGGGTTAAGTGACTTCCCCAGGGTTAAGTGTTTGAGGCCAGATTTGAATTCAGGTGTTTTGACTCCAGGGCCAGTGTTCTAGCCACTATACAACCTAGCTGCTTCATAAATGTTTGTTAATTGACTGCTTGCCTTGGTGCCCACTTCAAATTTTGGACCTGAAGAGAAACTTCATTTCCCCACACCTGCTACTAATTCAGGCTATACCTAAAGTTCATCCTTTTTTAAAATATTGGGTCTACAGCTGAACAGAATATTCTGAATGTCATTTGACCAGGACAGAATTTTGTTGTTGTTCAGTTTTAAGTTGTGTCCAACTTTTTGTGACCTCATTTGCTGTTTTCTTGACTAAGACACTAGAGTGGTTTGCCATTTCCTTCTCCAGCTCATTTTACAGATGAAGAAACTGAGGCAAACAGGGTTGAGTGAATTAAGCAGGTCACATGGCTAGTAAATGTGTGGTTGCCATATTTGAACTCAGTTAGATGACTTCAGGCCTGACACGCTGTCCACTGTGCCACCTAGCTGCATAACAGATTAGAAGAGGACTATAATTTCCATTGTACTGAATATTGTGTTTCTATTCATTCAACATAAAGTCACATTAGTTTTTTTTCTTTTAGCTGCCATGTCACAGTGTTTATTTGCATTGAAATTTCAGACATTTTAAGTCCACAGTTCATTTCCATACATTTCCACCATTCTTTAGATTTTTTTAAAGCCAAGAGTAGGATTAATGATATAGCATTAGTTTTGTACCATTAATTTTGATTGTTGAGATATATTCAGATCTTGATTCTGATATCTGGTATATCTGGTATCTATCTCTCCCACATTCATGTCATCCCCAAATTTAATAAAACATTTCATCTATGCCAATTTTCAAGTACTGATGCTCACTTTTTTTCACTAGGTGTTGAAAAATAATTCATTTATTCTTCCTTTTATTATGTACCATTAGTCCCAATGCCTGTTTCTTTCCTTGAGACTTTTTCTTACATCTTGAAAAAGTTCCAAAAAGAGTAATTCCATTATCCACAGTTTCACTTTTAGTCCACAACTACCATTTTTCCCCCTCCTCATTTTTCTTCCTGGATATTTTACCATGTTTTAAGTAGCACTTCGTTTTCCTTATTAAAAAAATGCCTTTGATTTTAGCTATTTTAATATAATGTTTTATCATTTTAAATTCATTCTATTTTTTTTTCTCATACAAATAGGAATATCTATCTTGTTCTTCAAATCTTTGGTTTTCCCCTGCCTTCCCCCAAGAGTATTCTTTGTATGTATATTAACCAGTAAATATCATCGTCTGGCATCATGAAAGGCAAGCATGGTTCTCTTTCTCTGAATCATACCCTTTAGATTAGAAAGTAAAATACTTCTTCTTAAACAAAAATTTGCTCATCTTCCCAAACTTTACAAAAAAAGAGAAGTTAAATTGTATAATTGCCTTTCCAAAGAAGGGGATTCCTTCACTTTATAAACCATATCTATTCTGATATGCAACCAAATCCTGTCAATTCTACCAGCCCATTTCCCTTTCTCAGTAAGTATATTCCAATCTATATTTTTATAGGCAGTTAAAAATAATAATGATAATAAATAAAAGAAACCTTGGCCTCATGGTTCACTTTGTGATTACTTCTGACCCTGTAATGTAATTGACATACTATCTCAGTATCACATCTTGTTGTATGAAAGGAAGGCATTATAACAAAATTATTTTGTTATTTCTAGGGAGAAAGAGAGATACACAAAGATCATAAATCTCTTCTTTCCCCCTTCCCTTAATCATATCCTTGATCATTATATTGTCTAACCAACAGCTCATGTTTCTCAAGTCACACAATTTGTTTGGAATACATTTTTCAACCCCATTTGGCTTATTGACTAGAATAAAACCCCCGATCTAATCTATTCACACATAATATATTTCCCTTTTCCATATTCAGTTTTGTTTCTTGTGCTCAAATGACTTCTATCTTTTCTCAAAGCCCAGAGGGCTGAATCTCTAATCTTAATTCATATGCTTCTTGTCTCATGTATAGAAAGTTTTGGCTTTCTTACTTTATATTTGTGTCCAATGTTTTCTTTAATTTTTTTTCAAATAATAAAAACATATTTTCCTCTCCTTCCCACAACCTATTTGAAAAGAAAAAAAAATCTTTTTACAAATATTCCTAGGCAAGCAAAACAAAGTCACATATTGACCTATATTGATATATAGATATGTGTATCTCTATGCATATAATACATATATTACATATACATGCTTACATATACATATATTAATTTGTAACCATCATTCCCTGGCATCATGAAAACAGAGCATCATTCTCTTTCACAGAGTTCTTTGGACTGATTAAAGATAGAAAGATAGAGGTCATTTGAATAAGGTAGTAAAATGTGTGTGTGTGTGTGTGTGTGTGTGTGTGTATTCCTATTTGATCATTGTGTTGATCAAAGTTCTTAAGCCTTTCAAAGTTGTTTGTTTTTATGCGTTGTTATTTATGAATTGTTCTCTTGATTCCACTCATTTTACTCTGCACGTGGTCATACAATTCTTTCCTGTTTTCTGAAATTTTTCCTTTCACCATTTCTACGGCACAATAGTATTACATTACTTTCATATACTGCAATTTATTGTTATATTCCAGAGTTGATAGGCATCCCTTTAATTTATTTTTGCAATTAAATTAGATTCATTTTTTTTACATTTTATTCTGAACTGTCTCCCTTCCCCTCTCCCCATCTTGTACTAGAGAAGGCCGCCATTTGACACAAATTTATAAATATGTGTAAAACCAAACTATGCATCCTTCTATTTATCAGTTCTCTCTCTGAAGGTGGATAGTATCTTTCTTCATAGGTTTAGAGTTGATTTTAATATTTATAGTACTCAGAGTAACTTGGTTGTTCATGATTATTCTTCAAACAATATTGCTGTTACTATATACAACATTCTCTTGTTTCTACTCACTTCATTTTTCATTATTTCATGCAAGTCCTTCCATGTTTTCCTAAAATCAACCAGTTTACCACTTCTTAGAGCACAGTAGTATTCCATCACAATCATATATCACAACTTATTTAGATATTTCCTGATTGGTGGGCATCCCCTCAGTTTCCAATTCTTGGCCATCACAAAGAGAACTGCTATAAATATTTTAGAACATGAAGGTTCTTTACCTTTTTCCTTAATCACCTTGAGAAATAAACCTAATAGTGGTATTGTTGAATCAAAGGGCTTACACAGTTTTATAACTCTTTGGGCATAATTCCAGATTGCTCTCCAAAAATGGCAGGATCAGTTCACAGCATCCCTTTGCTTCCTAGTTCTTCTCTATCACAAAAGATATTTTTAAGCCAATCTTTTCTCTCTTTTTTGATTTTTTTTGGTGGGAGAGGGTATAGGCTTAGTAGTGGTATCCCCGGGTAAAAGGGTATGGACAGTGAAATTACCTTTTTAAGGTCCAACTTGCTTTTCAGAATGGCTAGACCAACTCAAAACAATAATAACATTGGAATAATGTTCTTGCTTTTGATCAAATTGCCTAAGCTGACAGAGGTAAGGTGAAAATTCAAATTGTTTAAATTTATACTTCTCTATTAGTCATTTCAGTTTTTCCCCTATTGATATTAATGAAGTTTTTCCTTTGAAAACTGCCTGTTTATATCCATAAATCAATGACCATATTTCTGTTAGAGAATGGAATCCTTAGCTTACAATTAGAAAACTTTTATTTTACTATTTGAGTTTCTATTCATGTTAATTGGAATCATTTCTTTGTATATTTTCAAACTGCACCTTTAATAGAGCTATTGCTACAAAGACTTTTTTTCTTTAGTTACTAACTACCTTAACTGAACTGCTTTTATTTGTGCAAAACTTTTTTCTATATAATCAAAATTACTCATTTCACTATCTGTAATCTCTGTCCCTTGTTTGGTCAAGGTTTCTTCTCCTATTCTTTGATCTGAAAAAATATATTTTTTTCCTCAACTCTGTATTTATTTATGATGTCACCTTTTATATCCAAGTATCCTTTGTCTCAGTGCATAATACAATAGTGATCATTTGGCCAGAAAGATTTAATATTGTGGGTAATGAAACATGTCTTAACCTGTAGTATTAGACATAGAAAAGGTGCCCAATAAATCCCAGTTGATTAAGTGCTGAGAAGAATTAGCCAGTCAATAGGCATTTATTAAGGGTCTACTATATAAGAGGGACTGTGCTAATGGACTTGAGGGAGGAGCTCACAATCTAATGCCAGAGGCAATAAGCAAACAACTATGTACAAACAACATATATAGAGGACAAATTGGAGATAAACAAAAGATAGGAACTAGCATTAAGGGGGGGGGGATCAGGAAAGTTTTTTGTAGAAGATGGGAATTTATCAGGGATTCGAAGAAAGCATAGGAAACCAGGTGGTAAAAATGAGGAGAAAGAAAAGTCTAGGAATGGGGGAAAGCCAGTGAAAAAGCCTGGAGTGAAGAAACAATTGAACATATTACCAACTTAGAATCATTAGATGAGATAGGACTTAGTTTTGGTATCCTAGGTTTGCCTCCACCTCCTCCCATTTTCAAAGTGTTGATTGCCAAGCATTGGCTTGGCAATTTGGCTGAGTAAAAAAAAATGTATAAAAAAGACATTTAGGATCATAATGTGTATAAGCTGTTGGTCAAGGCCTCATGAAGTGAGGAAGAAGGTGCTGATATCTACTACGTAGATAGGTATTAACCCTCCTGCTACAATGGCTCACTCTCCCTTTATGAAGAAATTCTCTTCATAAACTTTCTCCACAAAAGGTCTTTTTGCTGACTGAGGAAAAAATTCTTTGGTTTTCAATGGAAATAGTTCTTATTGTAGGAGGTACTACTAGCTTTGTGACCCTGGGCACAGACCCTGTCTGCCTCAATTTTCTCATCTGTAAAATGGGGATGATTCAGAAAAATCTGGAAAGACTTATATGAATCGGTGCAAAGTGAGCAGAGCCAGGAGAACATTGTACACAGTAACAGCTATATGGTATGATGATCTACTGTGTGAATAACTTAGCTATTCTCGGCAATCCAGTGACCCAAGACACAAAGGACTCATGATGAAAAATGAGATCCAGATGGGGTCTGAATGCAGATTGAAGCATACTATTTTTTACTTTATTTTTCTCATGGTTTTTTTTTTTTGGTCTGTATCTTCTTTCACAACATGACTAATATGGAAATGTTTTGTATGATTGCACATATATAACGTACATCAAATTGCTTGCTGTCTCAGGGAGGTGAGAAAGAAGGAAGAAAAAGAGAAGATTTGCAACTCAAAAATTTTCTTAAAACTTAACCCAATTGCCCTGCCTTCCCCACTGCAAAAACAAACAAAAAAAAGAATGTTAGAAACTGTTTTTACAATTGTAATTATAAATTACATCATGAGTTGTAAATAGTAATTGGGAAAAAATAAAATATTATTTTTTAAAATGGGGATAATGTTATTACCTACCTCACCAGATTGTTGTGAGGATCAAATGAGATAATATTTGTAAAACACTTAGCACAACACCTGGCACATAGTAAATACTTATTAAATGCTTATTCCTTTCCTCCCTCTCTTCATTTTGAATTCAATATTGTATTCTATACTTGTGTATGAATACTTTGTGTTAATATTCTTTCTAAATTTGAGTTAAAAAAAACAAGGTCACTTTGAAAATTTCATTTAACCTATGAAAGGAAAATTGTCTGGTAGATCATACAATCATTATTCTTTTAGCTAATGAAAAGATAAAGCAATTTATCTTAAAATTATTTCTATGACAAGTTCAGTCTCAGACAGGTTGGGATGAAGGGTGCAGAGAAGGATGAACTTGCCCAAGATGCAAAGATAATATGGTTTACATTTTACTTTGATACATTTTGCTTTTACATAATCTAGATTCCTCTTCCTATCCTTCCTTCTACTCCCTCCAAGATAGTCATCCCTTGAAATGATTTTTTTCAAAATCAAATTAAAAGAGAAAAAAATAAAACCATTCAATATACATTTTTAAATGACATTATATGTTATGTTACATACTCATTGACTGTCCACCTCTGCAAAGGAGTTAGGGGACATGTCTTGACATATCTGTCTGTTGGGGACAAATCTGTTGCTGGTAGATTCATAATGTTTTCTATTCTTTTGTGGTGGTTGTTCTTTCTATTTACATTGTTGTAATCATCATGTATATTCTTTTTCTAGCTCTGCTTTCTTCATTTAGCACCAGTTCATGTAAGTCTTTTGATGCTTCCCAGTTTTTATCATGGTCCTCATGTCTTACAGCAGACCAATATTCCATTATTTTTATATACCATAATTTGTTTAGCTAGTCCTCAATCTATGGATATATACTTTGTTCCCAGTTCTTTAGTATTATAAAAAGTTCCCTAATAAATATTTTTCTGTATATTCATGTTTTCTTTTTTATCAGTGATAGCCTTGGGGTATATGTCTCATAATGGGATATCTAGTTTATGGTCACTTTAACCACATTGAGATAATTCCAAATTGTTTTTCAGAATGGCTGTTTCAATTGACAGCTCTACCAATAATGTATTGTTGTCCTTCAAGATCCCTCCAATATTATTTTCTCCCAGTTCATTAGGTATGAGGTGGGATCTTTGTTTTGATTTGCATTTATCTCATTGGCGATTTGGAGCGTTCTTTCATATAGTTTTTAATATTTTGCAAATCTTTTAAGAATGATTTGTTCAAAACCTTTGACCATTTGTCTATTAGAGAATGGCATTCATAGCTTATGATTAGAAAACTTTTATTTTACTATTTGAGTTTCTATGCAAAGGGGGCTGATTTTCTTCATGAAACTCAGATGACTTCTTTGGTCTTGATTTGTCTACATGTTTTTATTTACTAAATTTGGGGTTTAATGTGACTCACCAACTCTACAAGACAAAAATTATAAGGTCAAAATAGCTAATATGTCTTAAATCAATCTCCTTTTTTCTGTTCCTACCTTGGTACAGGCCCTTGTTATCTCCCTACCTGAACTATTATAATAGTCTCCTGACATGTCTTCCTGACTTTGCTCTCTTCTTTTTTCATTCAATTCTTCATTCCTTTTCCAGAATAATCCTTCTCAAGCATAGACCTTGTCATTCCATTTCATTGTTCAAATGTCTTCCATGACTCTGTATAGTTAATCTTTACTTTGCATTTATAGATTCTCATATTCTGGTGCTAGTTAAGTCAGTCAGTCAATCAATAAACATTTATTAAGTGCCTAGTATGTGCCAGGAATTGTGCTGAGCTCTTGGGAAACAAATAGGAAAAAAGAAACATAGTCCCTACTCTCAAGGAGATTATAGTCTAATGTGGAGGGAAAAATGATATAGAATGGGAAGATAAAAAAAAGATTGTGGAGGGTAGGAAGGTAACCAGAGGGGAATCTTCAAAGGAGAGCAACTAGGTGGGAAAAGAATGGTTTAGGTGCCTTCCTTAAATGGAAGCTTTGAAAGAATCTCTCTACCCTGCCCTCTAATCAGGGGACCCAGGGACAGAGGGTATAAATGAGATATGAGTTTCCATGCTGATGATATTATAGGATGAAGAAGTTCCTGTGGCATAAGGGATAAGTCCAAAGGAGTTCACCATATCTTGCCATTATTATCACATAATATTCTTTTCCAAACTCTTCATACTCCATTTAAACTGGATTATCCTTTTGTCGCTCAAACACACATTACCCATTCTCACCTTGTCTCCTTTGCTCACTCTGTTTCTTAAGCCTGGAATACCCTCCCTTCCCATCTTTAACTGCGGAATTCCTATCTATCTTTTAAATTCCATCTTAATCGCTACTTCCTCTAAGAACACTTCTGTCATCCTCTCTGGTTAGTAATGAATTGTGCTGTCTTACCTTAACTCTGCCCAATTCAGACAATACAAATAGAATAACATTCTATTTGTATTTTCCAAATATGTTTATCATGCATTATTGTGTTTCTACTTTGCTATTCTGCTAGTTGTTTTTGTTGTTCAGTCCTTTTCAATCATGTCTGACTCTTCGTGACCCTATTTGGGGTTTTCTTGGCAAAGATACTGGAGTAGTTTCCACTTCGTTCTCCAGATCATTTTATAGAAGAGGAAACTGAGGAAAACAGGGTTAAATGACTTGCCCAGGGCCAAACATCTAGTAAATGTCTGAGGCCAGACTTAAACTCAGGAGAATGAGTCTTCCTGATTTCAGGCCTGGCACTCTATCCACTGGCCACTTAGCTGCCCTGCTAAACTATAAGCTCTATGAAAACAAAATACCTCTCTAAGTATCTATGCACATAATAAGTGCTTAATAAATGTGTTGAACTAAAGGGAAAACAGACATAAAAACAGTCTAATTTGCAGGACTTAATCTAAGGAAATATATAGCATGCTATATTTGAAAGAGAATTGGCTCTCAAGTCAAAAGACCTGATTTCAAATCCTGCAACTGACCTTAGGAAGGTCACAACCTCCTTAAGCCTTTGTTTCCTTATCTGTGAACTAGATGGCCTATCAGGACCCTTTCAATTATAAACCTATACTCCAAAGACCTTCAGTACTTAAAATGGGACTATGGCTTTTCATTGAAGCAAAGATTTATCCATACCTTTTCATCTTATTAAATTCTTTTTCATGTTCCCCCATAGATGGTCCGCAGAGGATCCTCCCAACATGCTAGAGGCTTTCCACTAGGACATTAAACATTTCATGAGGACCAGTGGATTGGTCTGGGAATCAATTTTTTATTCCTTATTCTTGGCCCATGAACCATCTACCCCCATATTCTATCACATATTGTATTATAAGTCATTATCAGAAATGTACTGAATCCTTCTTGCCTCCACTAAAGAAACAAGGTTGACAAAAATAATACAACACACAGCTCCAATATGCAAATGTTACATTTGTCTAGGGATTCTTAAATTTGTATTTCTTGACTTTGATATAATTAAAGTTTGAGCCACAAACATCATGGTGATGGTGCTTTATATTAAATAGTGTGCCTGAAGGGGTCTTCCCTACCCTATCCATCTTGATATTCTTCAAAATAGAGTTCACAGGTGTAGTGTTCTGTTTGAATATGTAGAGCCATTCAAGTTATCCCTAATGACTAATTATGACAGAAAATTGTAAGGCAATAACATTTTTTTTATCTGAAACTGTAAGAGGGGCTTAATGAGGCAGTTAAGAGGAATAAGGTGCTTGACTGAGAAGACAGAAATGTAAAATTGCTCTATTTCAAAACACACATTCAAAACCCAAATATCCTGTTTAAAAAAAGAAGGAAAAAAAGAAAATGTTTAAAGGAACTTAGCAGATGAGTGTGATCAGGCTTAATGGAATTTAAGAAGTAAAGATAGATTTATTTTTATTCATAATGTTCAGTTTCAAAAATCTGAATTCCTTGGAGGGTGGAAGAATGCTTTGTCCTGGTTGAGAGCCTTTTCTATATTTAGCACAGAATGACAGAGTGCTTCTCCTTTGACAAAGTAATGTAATCCTTCCATCCCTGCTATGTAAAAAAAAAGAAAGAAAATTCTTTCTTTGCTGTTATGTTATCCTTTCCCCTCATCTTTCATTTCCTAACTCACTAGTCTTTACACAGGGAAAAAGAAATGAATGTATTATGTTTTCCCATTTAGTCCCAACTGGATGTTTCTCTGGGCACCTCTGTTCCTAAGAGAAGTAGATGAATATTTTTCTACACGGTTGTACATCCTTTGACACTGAGATTGTACTTTGACACTGTGACCCTCTGCTGCCCATGATGTTGCTTTAGGACAAGCTTTTTTTAAAAAAAAAAAATTTCTGACTGCATACTCTGGTTCAATAGAATAAGAGTAAGACTTTGGCAGGGCAGCAACTTTTTGATTTTTTAAAAAAATTAATAAACATTTATTGAGTGCCTACTACATGCAGACTACTAAATCAGGTTCTGGTAGAGGAATAGAGTTTGGAACAAGATTGTTCTTGTCCTCATAAAGCCTACAGAGCAGTAGGGTTTATGGAACACGCATACATAATATGATACATGGTCCCTGATTCCCAACCAATGTGATCAAATATGTTAAATGTTCTCAAGAAGACTTTACTTTTGCTACTAGGCAAGTGGTTCCTATGAAATAAGCTGCTAGGGTAAGTTCTAGCCTTGGGGGCATTCTTCTTTCCTCTCTTCAACTCCTTCTTCCCCAACCCACTCCCTATATCCTCCCAAGGATATAGATTCTCCAGGAGATCAAGTCCTGATAACGGCCACACGATCACAAAATAGCAATAATAGCTAGCATTTATAGGGAGCTTTAAGTCAGCAGAGGACTGGAGTGATGACTCAAGTAGCATTTACTTTTATATTTTTGTTGTTGTTCAGTCATTTCAGTCATGTCCAACTCTTTGTGACCTCATCTGGACTTTTCTTGGCAAAGATACTGGAGTAGTTTGCCATTTCCTTCTCCAGCTCATTTTACAGATAAGGAAATTGAGGCAAATGGGGTTAAGTGATTTGCCCAAGTTCACA
>CM053622.1:487213643-487253936 GCA_028646595.1 Phalanger gymnotis
TTTTTTTTGAGGTATTTCTGTGATAAAAGACAAGAGCCCTAGAATCTGTTTTATCTTCAGTAATTTACATATCAGGGGACCTCTTTTCCTAACAAAATATAGTATCCCCCCAGGACTGTATCCCTTCCTAGGAGATAGAATGTATGAGTCTTGAGGGTGCCAAGCACCCAAAGTCTGTAGTTCAGGAGGAATATGGAAACAGAAATATGTTAACTTGGTTTTAGAAGTAATGAATGATCATGATAAGGTCAGGAAGATAAAAATAGGCCTCATGACTTCACACCATATGACTCTGCTTTCATTAGACTTCTTACTTCATGAATTGTTATCTTTTAGGAACAGAGCAGAAAAAAGGAGGAATTAAGCACTGTAATTTAAAATATTTAAATAAGAAAGAAAAAGGAGTTAAAATTTGGTATTCTAGAAACTGTATTCAAATAGAAGTAACCAAGAAAATCAAGAAGAAACAAGATTTTTGTACATGAAGTAGAGAATAGAATTAAGATTAGATGGGGGGTAGAGATAAGGAGAAGGTCAAAATAAAGGAAAAGTTCTTGCAAAAAGGCAGCACAAAATGAAATTTTATTTGAACTAAAAGGTAGAGATGGGATAGAAGATTCTGTATTATCTAAAATAATATAGTTTGAAAAAAATATTTTCAACATCAAAAAATCTTCTTGGGAAAGAAAAAAGAATTGTATTTTGAAAATATTTTACAGATCTAGAGCTAAAAGAGACCTCAAAGCCAAACTAATCCAACATCCTAATTTTATAGATGAGGACATTAATATACTGGGAGGTTATAATTGTCCGTGGTCACATAGACATTAAACATCATCTAGCTCCACTAATTCCAGACCAAGTTTTCTTTTCCTCATACCATACTTCTCACACATAGATAAAAACTCAAGAAGTAACATTTGATTTGGTGTAACTGATCCGTTTCTAGATTCCCCATCTCTCAATTTAACTCACAGTTTAAAAGAGAAAAAAATGCAAGCCATTTTAACTCTGTTGAAATGTATTTGGAGATAAAAAGCCAGAAGGATGACACAGAAAAATAATGCATTTTAAAAATGGGAAGTGTAAGTAGCTATGGATTGCTCCATTCTAGCTTTTACTTCACTTTTGTGGAAATGGGTCTTCACCATGACAGTATGAAAATAGATTACAACAGTGACAGTAGCCCTGGTTCAATGCTTTAATTCCACATAAGATTGCCTTCCTCCTGGATCTTTGCTTCTGAATTTATTTACTGAGTATTTGTAATTAATCACTAAAATGAGATCCTTTTGAAAGGATGATAATGGCAGAAGGGTAGAATAATTGGTGCTCTGATTAAAGCTTAGTGTCTCTTTTACTCCTTTGTGACCTCTATATGGTCATACTGTTTCGAAAATAACTGGGTCTTTCCATCTCAAATGTTTCCTAAACTCTATTACTATTCTATACATTTTACTATTTTTAGCATAACTTAAGAAGTACTTGATATTTGAAGGTTAAATATTAAGAGAAGAATAATTAGCATTCATTCATGAATTATTCTGGGTTTATTAAAAATTTCTCTTTCTAAAAGCAACTAATATTTTAGTGGGGAAAGCCTTTTCCCTTGGTAAAAAAAAAGGAAAATAAAACCTATTTGTATTTCTACAAATAGGTTTCAATGACACAGTAGTTGGAGGCAGACTCCATCTACCCTTTGCTTTAGAGAAGGCAAAAATCAGAGTTTGCTCTAAGCAAATACCTAATTAATCTTGAGAAGAGGAATGTGCAAGTAAAGCACAGTTATTAGAACAACCCAGATATAGTGCATTAGAATAACAAGGTCAGAAGGAGCACTGACATTTGCTCCAGGAAGTCCCTGGTGGATTAACATAGAATGGTGAAGCTATACCTATCCCCTATATTTAAACCACAGGAAGTAATCAAATCTGCTGGTGTTGAATGGTGACTTTGACCTTGCAACCTCTTCCATAAGCTGATATTGTTATAGCACAGAAGAATTGGCAGTAGGGTGACTTTTTATTGACGTAGTAAAGCAACAAGGTCATAGGGCAGATTGTTCAGAGGAGGGCAACTAGCATGATCAGAAGAATGGATATTATGTCTTTTGAAAGAATTGCAGGTGTTGAGCCTACAGAAGTGATGACAATGGGGACAGGAGAATTATCTTTAAAAATCTGAAAGGCTCTTATGAAGAAGAATGATGAGGCATTGTTCTACTGGGCCACAGAAGGCGGAACTAGAAACAGTTGAGAGGAGGCAGATTCCAACTCAAAGGAAGGAAATCCTTCTAACAATATTTATCCAAATGTAATAAGGAATGCTTCTGGAGAGAATACATTATTCTTTACTAGATTCCTCTTTCAACAAAAACTAGATGACCATTTGTTAAGGATATCATTGAGGGGGTTAATTGTCAGACAAAGACATTTGGACTTTGAGGTCCCTTACTACTAGGGCACATTGTAATTGTGTGGATATCCTGTAAGTGCTTTCTTTTTTGTATTTATGCACTGAAGAACCTTCCTTTAAGAAGATTTCAGGAAAATGTAGTCATATTTCCCTTGCTCAAACTAGACATGTACACCTCGTATTAGAAAAGCAGTTAAGGCTTCAGGCCTTGAAGGATATCTAAAGCAAGGGTGAATAATCTGGAGTCCATGAACTTTTTTTCAATATATTTTCATAATTGAATTGCAATTAGTTTCCTTTGTGATCCTATGTCTCCTTTTTATGCATTTAAAAAACATTATTGTAAGAAGGGTTCCATAGGCTGCACCAGGCTGCCAAAGGGGTCCATGACATGAACAGGGGTAAGAGCCCTGATTGAGAGGTAATTGACAGCGATGAACCTTCATTTAAACATCAATGAAAGCTTCATCACTGATAACTTCTGATTTACCGTTCAGTTTTGCCTATGGCTAACTGGAGAAACTTGGTAGTCAGAAGAACCAACAATAGTATACATGAATTTGCTAATCATTCTCCTTTATTTGGGCACCAAAAAACTGTACAATTAACTGTAACAAGTTAGTACTTTAATCACCATGAAAATGTATTTTGGACAAAATAACAAATTCTGTCCTATGGAAGAGAAGGTTACATTTTCAAACCAGAATCCTATTTCCTTTTTATTTTCTTTTCAAATTTGCTATTCTCTTACTATGGAAAAAAAGAATCACTTCTTTAAACTTAGATTTGAGTAAGAATGAAATTCAGATAGTTACAGTTGTTAAAAGAATTGAAAGTAGGCATGTAAAATACTTTGAAATTCCTAGGCTTAAAAAAAAACCAAAAACAAACAAACACCCCAACAACTTGGTATTCTAGTTTCAATAGAAATTTCTGAAAGGTGGTTTCCAAAGAAATTTTTTCTTCGGTATACTTCCTGTCAGATAGTCATTGATTTTCAGATTTGGTGGAAACATTGCACCACTAACACTTCAACTAACTTAAAATTGATTGAGATGAAATAAAGGAAATTGCTGCTATTTTTTGGTGGTTACTTTGTTTTTCAAGACTAGCTTCAAGGAGTGCTGTTTGAATACAACTCTAAATTGCATGTTATTCTAGTAAGACACATAAGGGCTTTGCAAAAGCCCTTTGAAAACATTAAAGCACTACATAAATGACAGGTATTAATACTCATAATTTTAAAACACTGTTCTGGAGACACTAGAAACTAAAGTTTGTTCCATTATCACAAACCTAGGCCCATGTAGTAGAGTGAGGGTAGGAAACAAAAATTTATTAAGCACCCACTATGTACCAGGCACTGAACTAGGTGCTTTACAAATGTCGTCTATTCTGCTCATCTGGCGCCCAACTGCATTTCCTTGAGAGGAGACTTTATAAAAACTATACAGTTTCAGAGGTTGGGGTAGAATGAACAGGGAAATCCTGAAGAGATCCAGGCATGACCTACCATGTAGCAAGGGCATGCTCTGGCAGAGAGAGAAATAGCCTGTGGAGGCCTATGCCAAAAATATGCAAAGAGACAAAGGAATAGTTTGCTTCTGGTCCTGTTAACAGCAAGATGAAAGGATTTTTCCTTTTCTTTCTCAAAGAGTAGTTGCCAGATTTAGACAGAAATGTTCAAAAAGTCAACAGGGACAGTCACAGCATAAATTTATTGTGATGCCTCCATAAGCCTTTCCATGACATCCATCAAGATTTACTGATTTGAAGCTCTGGGCTACTGTGGGAAATACACAAAAGAAATGAAGATCATGCATTAGAAACAGAAGTTAGAAGCAAAGTTAACAAAAAGTTTCTTTTGGATACGAAAGTCGAAGGGCTAAATCATGAAGAAAAGGAAGCTTATCCTGACTCTAGCAAAGAAGACAGTGAACTACAGGCCACTTTTGTGAGTAGAAGGGTCAGTGACATGCTATTAGATATATAGCCTAGAGAATTGTGGACTACTAGGAAGGACGTATTCTATAAAGGAGATCGTCCTTAGGATCTTCACAAGAGTGGATTATCTAAGTGAGTTGATGACCCTGCAAGCTTAAAAGTTAAAGGAGAACAGAAGATGAAGACCTTTAAAAATGTCATTCTGGGGTTTTCTGTCAGCAAAATAAAATGCCACTGTTTCAGGTGTGGGTGGTTAAGTAGGTGTTTTACCTAAATGAGAAGTCTTCCTTTATCTACTCATGGGATACTATGTGATGCATAGAGGTCAACAGCCTATGGTGGATTACTGGACTATTCCATTTATATCCTTACTAACCTCGAGTGGGGAAGGCACGTTGTAGGTGAAGACATTACCTCGGCAGGAGTTAGCCTAGTTGAAGTATGCACCCAGCTGTGCCTCATCATGAATTTGCCCAATAGAACAAACTAAAATGGATTCCCTGCTAAAATAGCTTCTTTTCTATTTTCCTACAAAGTCACACCCTTGGAATTCTCCCAATGACAGATTCATACTGTTAAGATCTCATCTGTAGTATTGTTAGCGCTTGGTTCTTCCCGTGCTATTCTCTTTAATAGGTTTGGGGTTCATCAATTTCACTCTTTTTCTTCTGTGTACACCTGCTGATGACTCACTTGTTGCTGGGATTGTAAGCATAAAGGAAATGGAGGTTGTGATAAGATGATCACAGTAAACTATCCAATGGAAATTCAATTGCAAACAAAATTATCTTGTGGTTCAAAATAGGGGGAAGGGGCAGGTAATTAATAGAAACACCTGGGTAAATCCAAACATTCTAGCCTTGCTTGTTTTTTATCTTCCCTTTTTTTTCTTTCACATTTTAAAGTTTTGTGAAGCTTGACATTATTCAAGAAGTTATAGCTAGTGCTAGGTTGTTTATTATTTTAAAAGCATGGGAAAGAAGTACCAAACCATTCATCTAGGAAGGGAAAATAAGAAACACTGTCTCCACAATGCCCGTCCTCCTCCACCACGACATTAGAGGATGGATGATGGTGTTTGTCCTTGGCAGAGTACCTCGAGAGCCTGTTTGAATTTTTTTCCTTCATATTTCAACTGAAGTAATCATTATGATCTTATTTTTTCTTTTCATGTAACAGTAGGTCTAAAACTTTAATGAGGACAGAAGCTACAACTTTAATGAGGACATAAGCTGAAAACATCTTAGACTACATAAAGTTCAGAGTTCATCTTCTTATGATTTCTTAAGCACCTCTGACAAATCTTTAGCATGACTAAGATAATCCATATAAAAAGAAACTATGATTCAATTTGGCATTAACTCATGTGGACTGGTAACTGTGAGTAAACGGATTGTAAGATCTGCCAGTATTTTTTTTTAATAAAGAAAATGATGAACGGTCAAGGTTGGCCTTCTCCCAGAACAGGCATTAAAAATGGGCAGAAATTCAAATAGCACTTTCAAGTCGTCTATCGAACAAATTCATCTTTAAAATTCTCTAGCTATCTCATACAATAATACATTTTTCTATATCTAAAATATAAGTAGTTAGAAAGTGATATGGAAGTGTGTAACTTTCATATCCATTTCCAAATACGGAAATGATTTTTTTTAAATGGAAGTTTTCCCAGTTTAGAAATTGTATCTATAGGTTTTCTAATCATTTTGTATTCATTTCTCAAAATGAAAAAAGAACAATATTTCAGGATTTTATGATTTTGTTGTTCTGGATATTCCTATAGATATAGATCTCAACCTCTGTATAACCTAGTAAATTGTTTTTATGAGTTATACCAGCTAATAAAAGGTCATCATTTGAAGGGCTACATTTTGGTGAAAAACCTCTCTGAAGTCATCCAGAATGGTCTTCAAACAGACATACAAACTAGCACCCTTATTGTGGTCAACAGGTTCTTAGAGATCTCTAGAAGCTTAATACTACAGGTCAGGTCATAGGAACTACAGGATCATTCCCACACCATAATGAAAAATCGGAGATTTTAGTGGTTTTTTTTTTTAAATAAAAAAAATCAATAGTAGTTAAAACAACGAAATTTACTCCCTAAAATGTCTTCCCATGGTTCGTTTTTTTTTTCAGTACTTTTATCTTCCATATAGATATTTCTTCCTACTCTGGATCATTGGAAATAAAGATGACAGTTTTTCAGCAATACTATATATGAAAGAGTCAACTTCAACAACCCAAGTATTTTTACATGTATACAACTGATTTAACTATTTCCAGAGGGTTTTTAAAAAATTAATAAACCCAGTCTTCCTTTCCCCAATATGTTCCAAAAAACTGATTTGATGGCTGCTTTGATTAACTAAAAGGGATTCCCTTAAGGAATATCTTGGACTAGATAACCATTGAGTTTCCTTCCTACTCTAAAATTCTGTGTTCTGTTAGCACAGAAACTAGCCTAGAACCAACTAGAGCTAGACCTAGAGACAGAAAACCAGGATTTGAATTCCAGCTTCAATCTTTACAATTTGTGGGACTGTGAGCAACTTACTTAACTCACGTCACTGGGATGTTACAAGGAAAGCACTTCATAAACTCCAAAGAACTACATAATTACAACTTTAGACATTCATAATAATAATTTTCCATAGTTATGTGGAAAGTGAGCTAAAGATTCTCTATCAAGTTCAGAAAATGAGTACATCTCTGGGGGTGGTGAACAGAACAAAAGGAAGAGTAGCTGAATCATGACTGAATCCATCCCTGTTATGGATCACTTTTTTTTTCAGGCTTACATCATGTAGTACTGTGAGAGACAGGGCCTCTGTTCCTGGTGGGCCAAAAAAAATTCCCCTTCTATAGGGCCTAATATTGATAATCAAGATTGTTTATGGCACTTCCCATTTTAAAAAAATGTTGCAACTGTAAAAGGAAATAATTGTAACGATACATATCAAAGACAAAGGCTATAAATAAGAGCAATTTTATCCTAATTACCAATTTTATAAATAATATCTTTTAGAGAAAGTAAAGCATAGCATAGTAAATATAGAACAGGCCTTGCATTCTGGGAGATCTGAGTTCAGATCCTGCCTTTGATACAAACCATTTATACAATCCTGGGCAAACCACTGAGCCTCCGAGTGCCTCAAGGAACTTTCTAAGACTAGAAGTCGAATAAAAGTTGTCATTCTACCCTTTGTTGTTTGTTGTTGTTTAGTCAAGTCTGACTTTTCATGACTATATTTGGGATTTTCTTGGCAGAGACACTGGAGTGGTTTGTTATTTCCTTCTCCAGCTCATTTTTACAGATGGGGAAATTGAGGCAAGGTTAAGTGACTTGCCCAAAGTCACACAGCTAGTAAGCATCTGAGGCTGGATTTGAACTCAGAAAGACTCATCTTCCTGATTCCAGGTCCAGCACTCTATCTGCTATGCCACCTACCTGCTCTATTATACCTTACATTAGTAGAAAGAATTTTCATCACTGTGGATTCCCTACAGGCCTATAGTAATGAAGTCACAGTTTAATCACCAACAACAAAAGGATGATCTCTATCAGGACCATTTTCTAGCACTTATGGCCTCCAAATACTTCCTAACAAGTAGTGCTGATATAACCCAGGGTTGTTCAGGTGAGGAGCTCAAGTCTGACACTGCAAAAAGCTCAGCTCTGACTCCCACTGCTGTTCTAATTCTCATCCCACCCCCTACCCCTCCTGTCCATGTCCCCTCATTTCCTTTTTCCCTCTTTTCAAGGTATCACCAGAAGACAACTGTTGGAACTTCTCCAAGTTGTTGAGGAGGGGAAGGACATTCTAACCTCTATCCCTATCTATTCTTTACTAGTCTATGGCTTTACTCCCTACTTGCTACAGCAACCCAATATCCCATGCTAACCTTATTTTCTCCAGGATTTTGTTCCTTTCCTTCTCTTTATCCATTCTGTTCCCTGCCTTCATCTTCACACCTTCTTCACCCCCTGCAGGAGAAAAAAAAAGCACTTCTTCCCTTGCTGTTTCAAAGATTGCCTTCAAGGATCTAAGCAAATCCTAATTTTTAGACTGCTCTAAGTCTAAATTCCTCAGATGTTTTTTGTTTGTATGCTTGTTTGTTTTTTAAAACCACCTCTCTTCACAAATCCTAGTCAAAATATACTTATTCTAAGCAAATTAAAATTGCTAGTCATTCCCAGTGACTTCACATATCTACGACAGCTACAAAACTCAGAAAACTAGTTGCATGGAGTTGTATGTGTGTTTTTTTTAAAGGAAAAAAAAAAACTCATCTTTATCATTATATTTATAGACACATCCACAGAATGTTTTGGTAGCTTCCATTCTTCCATTGTCAAATCAAAACTTTGATGCTATCATCTTATAGGACTCATATCAGTTATTCTTTGTGTATAATGGACTATTTGTTTCAAAGTAGCTCCAGACAAGATTGAGTTTCATGTCATCACCTGGAGTTAGTCACAGTATTTCTAAAATAGACAAAAAGAAGAAAACTTTGGTTTTGTCGTTGATACTATACTATCTCAAGCACAGTGTGAAAAATCAATTTTACAAGAATCTTGCCAACCATTAGGAGATCATAAGTCTATGTTGTTAAGGCAATCTAGGAGTAGGGAATGAATACCAATAATTTTTGTAGGTCTTGAAGGGATATAAACAACCTTCTGATGCAGTGACTTGCTTTCCTGGGAAAATTAGTGTCTAAACCACATTTAAATGTCCGCATTTAAGTAGCCTATTTCATTTTGGTAGATTTTTCCCCCATCTTCAACTGTGTTACACTCAAGAAGAAATCCTTTAGTTTATAATTTATATCCTATCAACTGTTGCTTTGCCCCCATAGAGTTAGAGGACTAGATAACTTTATCATATACTCGAAGATAATTATTTCCCACTAGACCTTTCTTTCAGGTTAATCAACCCATTTTATTTGACTTTTGCTTAAAGAAAAGGAAGACGCATAATTGAAGTAATATCTTGGAATGTTTCTTGGGATACTCTCACCAATCCTTTTCTAACTACCTCCTCCCTCAGGTTATCAGTGACACTGAAGAAGTTTCAGGGAGGCATGTGAAATCCATAATAGACTGGGAAATGTAAGGAAGTTCAGCTATAGAGACATCATGGAGTTTCTTTGTGGCAGTGTCCCAGGAGGCCACACTCACCTTTTGAAAACAACACATATTGTCTGATTCCAGTAGTCTGAGAGAACAAAGAATAAATGCTAGAGGTTGGAAGAGGAGCAAAGCAATGCTGAATGTACAGAATGAAAGGATTGAAGGTAAGAAGAATTTTTAAGACAAGAACACCTTAGAAAGTAGAGTAGGGGAATCTTTGTTATATAATATCCTTAGAAACAGACCCGTACATTGTCTGAGAGATATTGAGAAGTCAGAGAATTAATGAACTAAAGAATCTAAGAATCAAAACATATAACGGGTAAAATCAGTTGAAGAGAGGAGGAAGAAGTCGATTAATGTTTCAAGGGGAAAAACCGAAGCATGGAGAAGAGGGAGAGGGAAAGAGGAAGTGAGAGTAATAGCAGAAATAAGAAATGTGGGTTCAAGTAATTTGGAATTGGGAAAGATGTTAGATGGTAGAAGAAGAGGGGCAGGAGATTCAGATCAGATTAGGAAAAGTAAATGACAATGACTAAGTGCTAATTTAAAATTGAAGAGAAATTTGATAGATAACATACTTGTTTAGAAAAACACACACATGCACAGAAACCAAACAATTGTAAACATAAAAATGAATGTATTAAATTACCCAATTAAACATAGAAAATGGAAGAATGTATAAAAGTTCCCTAATAATTGATTTCATAAAAGGAAAACATCTAAAATGTATATACCTAGAGAGTAAAAATTAAAGGATGGAACAAAATCTAATGCGTTCCAGGAAACTCTTGAAAAGCCAGGAGTTAGAATCATGATTTTAAATAACACAATAAAAATTATGTTAAAAAAGAAAAGAAAAAGAGAGAGAGAAATAGTATATACACATAAGTGCACTGTAGAAAAAAAATAACATTATGAAATACATATATTCCAGATTGCATAGGATCCAAGCAAGCAAGCAATCAGTGAGCATTTCTTAAAAGTCTATCATATGCAAGGTGCTGTGTTACGTGCTAGGGGATACAAAGACAAATCTGAAATAGTTCCTGCCTTCAAGGAGCTTATATTCCTTCAGGTGCTATCAATCTATCAACATATAGATACGTAATTATGTAAGATATGTGTATACATGTACATATGAATAAAGGAATATATAAAATGTAAATGTTGGCAAGGAGGGTACCTGCAACTGGGAGATAGGAAATATGACTTAATCTATAAAGTGGACCTAGAGTCAAATTCTGAAGTAAACAATGAATTCTTAGTGGTAGAAGTGATGAAATCATCCAAATTCTTAAAAGATAGGTGAACTGAAAAATCATTGATAGTAACAATAAATATTGGAGACATTAATATCTCTGTCTAAGAGCTGGTGAATTCAACAGAAAAAGACAAATATAAAGGAAGATATAGAGGTGAAGAAATAACTGGATACATTATTTGTCTGGAAATTTCTAACATTCTTTGGCACTTTTACAAAAATTGATTTTTTGCCAGGGACTAAAGTAGTCATGAGCAAATTTTTAAAAGGCAGATTAAGAAAAACAGATTGTTTAAAGAAAACAATGCAATAAAAATAGTAATGAATGAAATAAAAATAAGCAAAAGGTACAGACCTAAATAGAAACTAAGTAATGACATACCAAATAACCAAGCGGGTCAATTACTTCATGAAAACAATCTTACTATGTTAAAGCTAAACATAACAAAAACCATTTAGATAAAGCTAAAGCAGTCCACAGAGGGAAAGCAATACATTTGTAAACTTATATTTCTACCTCCTAGACCTATTTTCAACCTATGATGCACCTGAACTCAAGGCAAATAATGTGAAAAGTATGAATGCTATGAGCCTAGCATTACCAGAACTTAATCTATATTTTGAATTTGTTGTTTTCAAAACAGAAATGGAAATCTGAGGAACAGAGGAAGTAAAGAAGAAACCAGGTGGTAGGATAGAGCACTCAACTTAGTCAGGAAGACATGAGTTTGAATCTTGCCTCAGATACTTAATCACTTTGTGACCTGGTTAAGTCAGTGGGCCTCAATTTCCTCAACTGTAAAATGGGATTAATAATAGCACCTATCTCACAGGGCTTTTGTGAGGAGCAAATGTGATAACATATGTAAAGCCTTTTGCAAACTTTGCAGTACAAATGATAGTTATCATTATTATAAATTTTAACATGAAGAACTGTTACTAGACCAAGAGGCCATAGAGAGTAAGATTCTACTACTTCTGTGTCCAGGCATAGAGTATACTTGAGGTTTGG
Source organism: Phalanger gymnotis (assembly GCA_028646595.1). Taxonomy (NCBI): domain Eukaryota; kingdom Metazoa; phylum Chordata; class Mammalia; order Diprotodontia; family Phalangeridae; genus Phalanger; species Phalanger gymnotis. The sequence continues at coordinate 487,225,419 of CM053622.1, forward strand.
TACTGAGGACTATGATCTCTAATAAGAGAGGGCTACCTTTTCTTATGCTTATTGGCTCTTTAAATATCCATGTGAAACTTTAGAGACAATTTTATTTATGGCTTGAATCTAAAGTCTCCCCCCAAAAAGGGATAGGAGAAGATTATTAAATGTCTGGTGTGAATTTTATGTTGGACAAGTAATTTATCTACACACATGCTTTTTTCACATTGCTTATCCTGTACATATTTTGGTTGATTAACTACCAGATAGCTATGTAGTCTAGTCAAGTGAGCAAGCACTTAATAAGTACCTATTACGTGTAAGACACTGTCCTATGTGCTGGAGATACAAATAAAAGCAAAAATAGCCTCATCCCTCAAGAATCTTACAGTCTAATTATGGGATGCTTGAGTGCCTTTGCATGAACCCCAGTTCCAGAATCCCCAGTTCCAAAATCACAGCTCTCCCTAGCCTCAAAATACTGCCCCTAGCAGTTTCTTTCCAGCAAAACACTTATCTCTCTCCCTGATAGAGTGGCTAGCTGTACCTATAGAATTTATTAGTTTGACCAGCTGTGTACATACTGAACTGGCTGTGTACTAGGTCATAGAGATATTTGCTATTCACTGATCTATCATATGCATGCTAGACCTAGACATATGCATACTCTCTTACATTTATCTTGTCTAACAAGACATTGATGGGAGCAGCCTGGATATTTCCCAGTCAGCCCTGACCATTAGTTGACTATGTGATGTTTTAGGCTTAAAACCACACTTCTATGTAGCCCCACTTGGGGCTATTTCCCAGTGAACTGTAGGTAAGATACCTGTGCAGTGGATACAAAAAGTGCATGTTCCTTTAATAACTGACCACCCCTTAACCACTCCCTAATCGCAGCCTGAATCACCTAATTAGCATATTTAGTACATGTTTTACTAAAGTTTAACCTATATAAACTTTACCTGCACCCCCGTAAGGTTGCAGGTTCCCTAAGAACTCTCGCCTGCTGAAAAGCATAATAAATCTTTGCCACCTTGACTTAAAGAATGCTTGAGTCAGTAAATTCATTCCAGATGGCCCAACCCTCTCCAATACTCAGGTCTTTGAGGGGTACTCCCTTCCAACTACCCTGTCTGGGAACTCCAGTCTTGGGGTTCCTGGATTTCATCCCATTCTCAACATAATGGAGGAGACAATATACAAACAACTATGTACAAATAAGACATGCAGGATAAATTAGAGGTAATATAATCTTAGAGTTAAGTCATTAATATTAAGGGGGATTGGGAAAAGCTTCTTGAAGAACATAGGATTTTAGTTGATAACTCAATGAAGCCAGGGATTCCAGGAGACAGAGATAAATAGTAAGAGAATTTGATACATGAGGGACAGCAGATGAAAATGCAGAGTCAGGAAATGGAGTGGTGTTTGTGCCTGCATGAAAAAAAGAAATGAGGCCAGCACTACTAGATTGTAGTGTAGTTATTTTGAATATAATTACTTCTATTATGTTTTGATTTTTGTTGACGCTCTTTATATTTGCATTTTTGAAGCCACTGTATGTATTGATTTCTTGTGTATTTTAAAATAGCATCAGTTTATTTGTCTTACTGTGCCTCATTTTCATCCTTTCTTACAGCATGATAATATTCCATTACATTTATATACTACAATATGTTTAAATATTCCTTAATCAGTAGACATCTCCTTTATTTCTAGTTCTCTGCAATTACAAAAAAAAAAAAGTGCTGCTATAAATGTTTTCATGTATCTTTGACTTCCTTAGAGACTGACATTGGGAGCTCTAAGTATTTTAATTCCTTTCTTAACATAATTCCAAATTGTTTTCCAAAATGGTTGGACCAATCTCACAATTCTATCAACAATTTATTAATATGCCAGTCTTTCTACAACCCCTCCAATAAGGACAATCCCATATTTATCAGTTTTGCTTATTTTCTGGGCATAAGAATAAATTTGCATTTGAATTTCTCTTATTGTGAGTGATTTATAGCAACTTTTCATATGGTCATTAGTAGTCTACAATGGAGGAGATAGCACTCAAACTACTATGTACAAACAAGACATGCAGGATCAATTAGAGACAATTTGATGACAAGTTCTGTTTGTTCGACCATTTGACTTCTCATCTTAATACTATTCCATTGGCTAGTACAAATACTTTTCAATTTCATGCCATTGACATTATTCATTTTTTCCTCTGTGATCTCCTCTACCCCCTTAATGCAAATTAAGAATTAGGGTGAAGATTCATAAACAAAGGGTATTGGAGATCATAGTCAAAAGAGGCATGTTTGCATATTTGTTTTAAGTTTTTTTTTTATTTTTCTGCATAAATAAAATCAATAATGACAGAATTAGAGAAGGAAATATAGGATGGGTAAATTATTTACATCAAATATCACCAATGAAAATCTGATAGCCAAACATATAGACAACGGGCAGAAATATATAAAACTGAGTAATTCTCTAAATCTCCAATAGGAAGAGAAATGCAAATTAAGCCAACTGGGAGTATTTACCTTACAATCTTCAAACTGTAACAAAAAATAGAAACAGCATTGGAGTAGTCACTCAAAGAAAAAATAGAAAGTGGGGTAACAATTATCTGGTCCAGTCATCATAATGTTAGTTTGGAATTATTAAAAATATATACATAGCCCCAAGGAGACAAAGAAAGGAGGATCAAAGAGAAAAATGAGAGCCTTGTATGCTGTATAGCAATATATTCATAGCAACACTCTCAGAGTGGTTCAGCATCAGTCAAGGAACAGATAAAAAAATAACCTTTGAATGTAATAGATTATTACTGTACATTTAGGAATAACAAATATGAGTAATTCAGAGAAAAATGGAGTGAAATTAGGAGGCCAAACAACAACAAACAAACAAATAAGCCCAATATACACAATAACAACAACATTCTAAATGACAAGATCACTAAAAGAAAACGGAATTCTAGGTAACTTTAAAAATTGTATTGATTCTGGAGAACAGATAATGAAATACTTTTTTGGACAGAGGTTGGGAAGTACTAGTACAAAATATTGTGTATGTAGCCAGATGTCTTGTATATTTTTCCTTGTTTGTTTTCTTTCTTTCTTTCTTCCTTTCTTCCTTCCTTCCATTCTTTCTTTCTCTCTTCCTTTCTTTCTTTCATTTTTCCTTCCTTCCTTCTTTCCTTCCTTCCTTCCTTCCTTCCTTTCTTCCTTCCTTTCTTTTTAAACATAGGAGAGTTTGATCTAAAGGAAGAGGGAGCAGGTCTTCTCCCAGAAATGTCTGTGATTTTATGTGACAAAAAGCATAAACAAAATATTAGTAATTACAGTGTTAGAGAAAGTTTCAGCACAGAGTTTCAGCTAAAATATTGGAGTCATGTCTTTATTTAAGCTTTTAGATCTCTGAGCTAACACTGCCAAAAAGATTTGTGGTGGCTCTTTTTATTTGTTTGTTTTAATCAAAGAGGCACTTGATTGTCTTTAGATAGCTGAAGGATTATTATAAGGAAGGCTCTGTCATCTGTAGAGATTCAATTTAGAACAAATAGGTTTAAATTGCCAAAAGGGATCAAGTTTAGACATGGATGATTAAACTTGAATAGACAAGTGAGAATGGAATTCCCATTGTAGAATAGCAATACAATATCGTGTCTTAAGTGCCTTGTTTGTCCTCTAAGTATATAGTAGGTGGATTCTTGAAGCTTTTTCCAGCTGTTGAACACTATTTCCAGCTTGGGATGTGATCGTATTATAATGTATTTTAAGATCCTTCTATAAAAAGTCATATATAATTGCCAAAAAATAGGATCAAGTTTCTGTACCAGCATTTTATGACTTTATCATTATGTACTTTTCAATCTCTTCCTCTGTAACTAAATAGGCTTTCTTCTTTGGGATTTTGTTAGTTTTGCAAATTCAAATAAATATTCAGGTTTATTCACTTTGCCTGGTTACAGAAGTCATATTCTATCAAGCAAAATGTTTCTAGATACATAATCAAATTCAGAACAATAACTCAATGTGTCTTATTAGATGTTCAAACTTTAGTCAACCTGATGCAGATGAAAAGCAGTCAAATACAATGTGAATTATATTGAATGTATTCCAGTTTTGCCAACCACTTTTTTTTTTCCTTTTATAAGTTGCTCTCTTCATTAAGATTGATTCTTTGTTGAATCCTAAAGACAATAGATGGAAAGACCCCAAATCATTGGTTGCAATTTTTAAAAATACCCATGCATGTGCTCAAACGAGTATCAAATATTGTTCTCTTTGTAAGTATACCTCCCTTAATTCATTAGCTGACTCTTCTCTCAGCAAAATTCTCCTTGATACACACACATATACATATACATATGCATATTCATACACATACATATGCATAGCTATCAAGTCTCACTATTGGTCAAGTCTCACATCCTTTCCCCTTCCCTCTCCCAATGATTTTAATTTCATTGAAATAAGGGACTTTGTTTTGTCTCAATCTAGCCTACTGCCTGAATAGAGGTCTGCACACAGTTAGTTCTTAATAAGTATTTTTTAAATTGTGTATCAATGTTGTTTCCTTTTTTCTTCCTTCTTTATGTCTAGCATGATGCTTTCTTCTTTTTGGTTCTCTCTTTCCTTCTCTGAATTCATGAATGAAGACCATAAACATCGGAAATTTAAAAGTCTTAGGGGAAAAATGTATTTTCTCTTGAAAATTTATTTTTTTTTCTTTTCTTTCAGCTTTGTGTGCATTTATAGGCCCCATTTTGTTGTATAGATTTAATGGGTCAGATGACCATAAAATGCTTCTTATCTCTTTAGATCATAAACACTCAGAGGGCAGAGATCCTATCACTTGCTATCACTAAGTCACAAAACATGTGCTTAAGTAATATTTCTATTGCATTTGTTATACCTAGTAAGGGAGTAAGTACAGTTAAAAATATTTTTATCAAGATTTTAACACTATTATGTAATCTTAGCATGAAAATCATAGATATGAGATTGTTTACTAGTAAAGAGGAGTAGATTGGTGCTGTAACAAATAAGAGTGTCCAATACTACAAAGCACAGAATGAATAATCCTTTTGCATTTGTAAATGAGTTTTGGTTACTTTTACATGAAGTAAACTGGATGTATAGTATTCTAAAATACTTCTGTTCAGATTGAGAAAATTTTATATTTCTGAAATCTTATATCACCAATTGCCTTTCAAATATCTTGAACTGGATTTCCAGGAGATATGTCCAAAACATCACTCATTATCTTTCCTCCCAAACCCTTTCTTTCCCCTGTTCAACCTTCCCTATTTCTGTAGAGGACAATACCATTGCCCCCGTCCTTCTGGCTGGCAGCCTACAAGTTATTCTCAACTCTTCACTATCTCTCATACTCTAGACTCCTATTTCCAATCTGTTTGCCAAAGCCAGTCAATTTCATCCCTGCAACATGTCTTGTATATACCCTCTTCTCTCCCTTTCTCCTCTTAAACTTCTACCACTCTAGCATAAGCCCTCATCTCCTCATGCCTGGATTATTATAATAGTCTGCTGCTGGGTTTGTCTGCCTCAAATGTCTTCCCCACTCTGATCCATCCTCTATCCAGCCACCAAAGTGATTTTCCTAAAGCACAGTTCTAACCATGTTACCCTTTTACTCAATAAACTACAATGGCTTCCTGTGGCTCCAGGAACAAATACAAAAATCTCTGTTTGTCATTCAACGACCTTTATAACCTAGCTCCTTCTACCTTTCCAGTCTTCTTATGCTTTACTCCCCTGAATATACTCTTTGATCCAGTTACAGCATTCTGAACAAGACAGGAACAAGACACTCCATCTCTTTGCTCTGGGCATTTTCTCTGGTTTCCCCATGCCTAGAACACACTCCCTCATCAATTCCATTTACTGACTTTTCTGGTCTCCTTTAAGTCCCAACTACAAATGTATATATGTGTATATACACACACAAATACACACACACACACACACATATATGTGTGTATGTATGTATATGTGTATGTATGTGTATATATATGTATGTATGCATAAATTATATTTATTATTTTATATTACATGTTATAATAATGTAATAGTAATATATCATAGAATATAATATATTATATATTTAATATGATATAATAATATTATTATATTTATTATATACATAATAAATATATATGTTTTATAAGAAGGTTTTCCTGATCCTTCTTTTATCCTATATATAGCTTGTTTTTGTATATATTTGCTTTAGTGCTGCCTCCCCCATTAGATTGTAAACTCTTGGAGGGCAGGGACAGTCTTTTGCCTTTTTTTTGCATCCCTAGTACTTCTTTGCACAGTGCCAGGCACATTGTAGGCCCTTAATAAATGTTTATTGATTGATATTCTTATTTTCAATCTAATTTGGACAATTTCAGCCTTTCCCAAGTCAATGAGTTGTTGACAAAAATTTATTAAACATAAGTCATGTGCCAGTCATGGCTATATCTAATAGAGTGGGACACCCCAACCTCAAAAGCGAGGTAATTGGGTCTGATCAGCTAGTGGTCAGGTGCCCAAAAAGTATACTAGCATTATGATCTTATAATTCTAGGAATCTATGATATTGTTAGCAATCAGAAGATTTCTCTTTCTCATAGCTGTTACTAGCTTCACATTTCAAAAGGATATTAGTTTCAAATTGCAGGGTCAGGAGGAAAAGTATTGGGAAGTAGGGGAAAGAAAGAGTGTATTTTCCCCAAAGGTGTACTAACTACAAAAACAAACAAACAACTCTATGTCAGAAAGATAGGAAACAATTGCCAGCAGACTGTATATGTCTCACGGCTTTCTGATTAGGTTTTTGATGTCTATGTGTAACCTAATGTCAGTCTTCTTGAAGTATCTTTCAGCAACATGAATTGAATTGATCTTTCTAAAGAGTGATCCAAGTGGTGTTTGTGACATCTATATATTGGCTCTCAAAGAGTTTTCTTTCAATTTGAGAGTATAATAAGAATAATATTCAAGGAAAACGTTAAGGATAATTTTTCTAAAATGATATTTCCTAGGCGATTGTTAGATAGGCCCTTATTTATGCTGAAGCAGGGACATAGGGTCATGTTTTTCTTATTTTCAAACATGATCAGATTAAGCATCTTTAGAAGAGACAATGATTATGTAGTTGCTAAAGGCATTTCCCTCTCCCCTGTCTACCAAGTATGTTTAGTCCCCCAGAGAATACTACCCTATGTTCACAGTACTCTGCAGATTTGTATTCACTATAGCTCATTAGCATCCACCAATGTATTTACCTTTAATAGTCATTGACTTTTGTATTTGACAGTACACAATTAGTTCCAAAGACATTAATGAAATTCCATAGTAAGAAAAGTAGTAGAAAGTTATTTCCTTAATAAACTCTGGGCAGGCTTTCACATATATACACATAGCATCTATGGATAGAGAATTCATATAAGAAAAATGTGTGGAAAGTTCAATTCAATTCAATAAAAATTTATTAAGGGCCTACTATGTGCCAGGCACTGTGTTAAGTGTTAGGTAAACAAATAAGAAAAAAAAAGACAGTCCATGCCCTCATGGAGCTTACAATCTAATGAGGGAAAACAGTATACAAAAGGAAACTGGAAATGGAGAAACTAGAGGGAACCTGATAGGAGGCATTGTGTTTCTTGGAGTTTCAAACTAAATAGAGCTACATCTCCAGCACTCTTTGAAGGGAAGCTTTGGGAGGAGTTTAGCCCTCTACTTTCCATCTTGAATAAGAGGAGAGAGGAAGTTTGGAGAAATATTGTTTCTTCTTCATTTTCAAAGATAGTGACATCACGAGTGATACCTTGACTTACACATGTATTGAATTTAAGTGAGGTAGAGTTGTGCAAAATCATTAGCCTCATTCTTTCTTCTAGAGTCTTTGAATTCCAGTGGCAGTGATGGGGTGATGGGACCTGATGGGACCTGGATCCCTGAAAGGAAAAGACCATGTCTTTGAAAGCAACCCAGTCCTTCAATTTTCCCATTCATTTCAGTAGCCCAGATCACTGGTGCCTTTGCCCAAGGCATCTGGCCCACCTCGGCTTGCTTGATAGTCATGTCCTATGTACCACTCCTTAATCACATCTAGATCCTTTCACTATTGACCCTGGCCCACCCCAGGCTACTCACCACTCCTTAATCCCATCCAGATCTTTTCACTTTTTTGTTGAAAAGTATCAATCTCAACCCCATCAAGATGCAAATTCCCTAAGAATCTCACTCACTCCTATTGGTGGTTCAATAAACCTTGCTAATTTGAATGAAAGAAGGCTTGAGTGGTTGAATTCTATTAAGGGAGGCCTCTTGTACCCTTGCATTTCAGTGTTTCCAAAACCACAAACTGCAGTAGCAAGAAAAAGTCAAGATGACTGATGATGGCTGGGGATGCAGTGGATGACCTTGACATCTTCACTGCCTGACCAAGCTCTAAGCACTTCATAGTGCCTGCTTCAGACACATTAATAGCCATAAGAACAAATATTCTTATCTATCTATTCCACAGGGAGAAGTCTTCATGTGCTTGGGAAGACATTCCCCTAAATCACTGATGGGCTTGAGGACTGTTGGTTTCTCTCAACCTGGTTTAGCCCATCTGCCAAAATGGTTTTATCTCCCTGGAACCACAGGTGAGAGTTGGGTGACAGGTGGACACCAAAGGTATCCTCAAAAAAGCATCCCGCAAAAGGACTCAGCACAACCCTCATGCCAGAAGTGCCAAGGTGTTGAGTATCCTAAGCTGAGTTAAACAACTTGATAATGAAATTTCAGGTGATCAGCTGTGGAATATGATCTAAGCAGAGCTGGACATAGAAAGTAGAGAATAAAAGTTACACACATAAAAAACATATGTGGCCAGGGCACATGGGGGGAAGGTCATCTCATATCAAACGCTAGAAAGTTGCTGATGTCTATTACAGGTATCTCACATGACCCATTTCCTTACTGGTCTATATAGGATACATAGTCTTTGCTGGACATTGCTCTATTGTCAAATAACTGAGGAACTACTCTTGTTTTCAGATTCTGTCTCTATTTACATAGTTAACAATAATCCCATCTCTTCCAGATGAAAAGAGTTGGCTATGCCATGCTCTTTTAGCTGAAAAACTAATTTTTTAAAAATATTCTTTTATAAAAGCCGCAAATTATAGCCTCATACATAGAACCTACAAAAGTTCTTCTCAAAAACATACAAAACAAACAAAAAAAAAGTTTATTTTTCTTTAAACGGAGTGGTCTATTTTTTCCATTGTTGTCCAGAAGACTTTTAATCTTTTATAGGAAATTCTTTGCCTCTAGACACTAAACCCATAAGGACTTAGAACAGTCTTCTCAGGTAACCAATGCCCTCAGGCTTAAAGTTTTCTTTTTACTAAACTTGTGGGGCTCTTTGCTTAGGTGACTAAATTTGTGTTGATGATGAAAATTCCATATTCCTTCAAATGTCTGTTAGGTGGATTGCAATTGTTGTCATCCATGTAAAGGCTGAGTATCAATAGCTGTGGGGTTCAGGTTTCCAGAGGTTTTTCTTTTTCCAACTCTAAACCTCTTAGGTTCCCTAGCGTAAATGAGTACATATAGAAAAATGTAGAGACAGAGCTAAGTCTACAGGGTGTGACCATTTTACATCCTAAAAGCTTAGCCATAGTTCTGGCCTTTTATATGCATATATAGCCAATCAAAGCCTAAATGGATTTGAGCTTGCAATTGCACTTCAATGAGTCCACCTCTTTTCATAAAAAGTGATATTTGGTTAAAATGATGAAGGTAAGTTGTATTACAACTAATTTTCTGAAAATTACACTATTCGTAATGCACATACATATGTTGTTTTAATATAAACTTAACCTTGATAATCCAGGTGCAAAATATTTGAGTCGATCATTTCAGTTCTTTTTTGTTTCTTTACTTTGTGATATCAATTATAACTTGAATTTTCCATATCAAAGTAAATAACATTTAATTTCTCCTTAAAGAAATCCTCCAGGTCTTCAGTGACACAACTAGATATTCACATTCAGATTTGATCAAAAGTGAACAGAAATCAGCTAACACCAGCACCAGCTTGCCATGAGCTTTCTCCTTAGTGCTATCTGATTAGCTAAAATCGCTTCACGCCATTAGTTGCCTAGGATTTCATGATCATTACTGACTTTAAAATGAATAAGACAAAAGGAAGCTTTCTTTTCCATTCTAGGATGTCTTTTCTTTTTCAGGGAAGGGTCATGTAATGGTTTTAGAGAGATCTGATGCTGATGAGTGTAGTCTCATTCACTCATGTATTCTGGTTGGAAAAACTCAATATGTTAATTTGACTTTGAGTGGGATTGTAGTGTGGTAGGATTGTGGGATTTTTTGGATCTAGCCAAACTATTGTTGACTTGAATCTTGAGGACCTAGCAAAGTCCTTCAAAAGAAAGGAAGTATGGGGTAATATTTACAGAAAAATTAAATGATACAGCTGCCTCATGGAAATATTTTGCAAACACATATGCTTAAAATATTTTGAGTACCACGAAATAAGTTTAGTAATAAATTTTACAGAATTATAGTATGTGAGAGTCAAAAGGGACCCTAGAAACTAGTACAAACAACACCTGAAAGGGATCTTCACTGTAAATTACATGACAACTGGTCTTTTGTTGTTGTGTAGTCTTTTCAGTTGGGTCTGACTTTTCCTGACCACATTTGGAGTGTTTTTGGCAGAGATAGTAGAGTGTTTTGCCATTTTCTTCTCCAGCTCATTTTACAAATGAGGAAACTAAGGCAAACAGAGTTAAGTGACTTGCCCAAAGTCACATAGCTAGTAAGTGTCTGAGGCCAGATTTAAACTCAGGAATATGAGTCTTCCTGACTTCAGGAGCCTCATTTTATCCACTCTGCCACCCTCTGCACTGCCAGGCAGATATAGCTAATTCTTAAAGGCCTCCAAGAAGAGGAAATCTATTGTAGCACTTCTGGAGACAACCCATTCCACTTTTTGGCAACACTCATTATTAGGATAATTATGTTAACACAGTTTCTGATTTATAATACTTATAATACTATAATACTTTTTAAGAAACTGTATTCTTTGACTTATCTGTGTCAATTCAAAATATCACTAGAAATTGAGTTTATTTGTACCATCATTTTGCATTGTGATTACTGTGAAGGAAATGTTCCATGAATAGGAAAATGCTTCTAAGTTTGAATATTATTCATATCTAGAAGCAAAACATGTTTAATATATATAACTTGTGCTGTGGAAGTCCCATGTTGGGGAAAAAGATTCTTTCTGAGTGGCTGTAGTGTCAAAAGCAACTTATTTGTCACTGGCAACAAATGTTGGAGGGGACAATGAAAACTTTTTTTTCTACTTTAATTTGTAGATACATATTTCCACTTGTATATTTTACATTGGTAGCCTTGGTACTAGCCTGACCATCAACTATTCAGGGGAGCAACCCTTAAGACACTGAGTCTTCTATTCCCACAAATACCAATACCACCAGCCCGAATGGGTCAGGATAGATAGCATATGTGAATTAGTAAGGGATCCTGAGAGATAAACATGATGTGACCCATTCCAAGAAGGTCAAATCAACCACCTCAACCATCGCCTCTCTTCAGATCTTAGGGCAGGCAGGCCAGGATCCTGACCCTACAAGCTCTAAGAATAGAAGCATTCCCACATCATTGTCCTGCTTCTATCCCAGCTCCCAAAGACGTCAGCATGGGGAGGAACCTTGTTCAAACCAGCTCTGACAACTACTTCTGCAGGTACACTAGCACCCATACCCTCAGCAGCTACAATTAATGAAGATCCAGAAGAGACTTTGCCACTGTCAAATGTTTCACCATCAGAAGCAGATGTGGTTTTATCAATGGAAATGACATTAAAGAAGATGCATTACCATGTGCATTGCTACTATACCCTAAGCACCACTGGGCTTGTACATCTCACTTGTAACTAAAATCCCTTATATATGTTTGTGGATCCTCTCCAGTTGGAATGTGAACTTCTTGAGAGCAGGGGCTGTCAAGTGTGATATGGAATGTTCAATTCTATATTGAAATTGTTCATATAACAACTAACGTTGTTGTAATTTTACAACCATATCCCTAGCACCTAGCATGTTTTGCTTATAATAAACACTTCAATTCAATTACATAAATGTTTATTAAATGCCTACTGTGTGCCAGATACTATGCTAAATTCTAGGAACACACATAAAAAAAAATAAAGATGGTCCCTTTCCCTCAAGGAACCTATAATCTAGTTGTGGGAGAGGGGATAATAGATAAAAGAAGTCTAGCAGAGCAGACGAGGGGCAGGAAGTAGACCAGGAGTGCCCCACATGAGACATCTTGTTCTGTGAAGTTCAAACCAAGCAGAGATACAGATGGCAGGTGGGATGAATGTTTTTTTCATACATTCATTCATTTATTTTTGTTTGGAGTTTTATCACTTAGTCAACTAGCATTCATTAAGTGCCTACTTTGTACCAGGCACTGGCTGGGTATTGGGGATATAAAAATAAAAATTAAACAACCCCTACTCTCAGGGAATTTAATATTCATCAGAGGAGATAGCAGTTGTGAGGGTTGTGAGAAAAATGCTCAGGTATATTAAACCCTTCTTATATTTTACAAATGTAAGTGCTTAGACCTGGAAAACCACTAAAGACATCTTCTAGTCCAATTTTATCATTGTGAACTAGAGTATTAATAAAATTTGGTTACTATTTGGTGGTAAATAGACTGACAAGTAACGGAAGCATGATTGGGTGAAATGAACCCTGAATTTGAAGTCAGAGAACTTGGATTCAAATTCAAACTCAGCTACTAAGTAATGGGATTTTGAAACACTCACTAGACCTCTTTGGGTATCCATTTCCTCATCTGAAAAATAAATATTTTGGATCCGCAACATCTCTTCTGATTGCAATTCTAAGGATGTTGTAAGAATGTAGGAACCGAATAACTTTTGGTCTTGCCATGTGTTCTAGTCTCAGAGTATTAGGGTAAAGTAGGCCAATCTGAGTGATTTGGTTCTACTTTGACAACTTGAGGGTCGATCTGGTGATTTCTTTAGGGAGGCATCCCAAAGTGAGCCCACTTTTCAAGAAACTTATGTCAAATTCTAGCTGAAAACCCTTCAAATCCACTTTCAAATGACTGATGCTTCCTAATAGGCCTAGGATTGTCCTGTTCATCTTAAATATTGGAAGCAATAAGAATCAAAAGAAATGAGAGAATTATTGAGTATTTAACATGATACATTTTATTTTATTGTAGCAATGACAGTTTCACAGAATTGCAGAATTCAGTGGCTGAAATGACCTCATAGACTATCTAATCCAACCCATATCTATATAGAAATCTCCTCTACTATAGTTTCAGCATGTGATCTTTGAGCCTTTGTTTGAAGACTTCCAGTGAGGGTGAACAACATTTCCCAAAATAAATCATTCCACTTTTGGTGTTGCTCTAATTGTTAGGAAGCTTTTCCTTATAGTAAGTCTAAAAAATGACCCTTTGCAACTTTTGCTCATTGTTCCAAGTAGGGCCTTGAGTCAGTCTGAACAAATCTAATCTCTTATCTACAAATAGCTTTTCAAATCCTTAAATACTGCAATTACACATCCCTCTCCCATCTTCTTTTCTTTAGGCTAGAAATCTTTGTATTGCATGTTTTCCGAGTGTTATCAGTGTCCAATATCCAAAGCCATTTTCCATCTGGAAGTGGGGGGAAAGGGTTATATGAGGTGGAGGCAAAATGCAAAAGTTCGAACGATGATCATCTTTCACTCTTACTTGTAAATATTCTTTCATTAATTGTGACAGCTACTGTCCTTTCTTAATTTTCAAATTTCTGAATGAAGTGAAATTAATTATAAGTCTAAATTCTAAGATATTCTTGTATAGAAAGGAAGAAATAGTTGAGCATATGGTAAATCTCTTACTGATCACTTGTAGCTATTGCAAACATCATAATTTTCCAATTACATTTTTCTCCATTCTTTAAGCTTTCTCCAAACATTTTTTTTCCTCTAAATGAACAGTACTATGTACAAGTAGGTCGCCTTGTCAGATTAAATGAGTACTCTTCTGCATTGATTAAAGTGGGAGTTTGGTGGTTTAAACCTTCTGTCTGCAATCTAAAATACAATGCAAGCTCTGGAATATTAAATGAATGAGAGAGCCAGGAAATTTTAAATATTAGAAGTGACTGACTGAAACATTGAATTCCAACACTCCAGCTATTCACTTTCCTATTTAATTTGACCAAGTATCCATGTATTCCCAAACAGATTTTCAGAAGATATAAAAATAACACCTATTTAATTTTGTGAAAGATAGGATATTTTAAAAAACAGCTTGAGTGTGTTCATATTGGATTGAAATAAGACTTTGGATAGTGGAGTAGGCCTGTGATTCCATCAATGGAGGGACAGGCTGCAAGGACATTCCTTCTACCAAACTAAGCACCTGCTCTGCAACTTCGGGCAGCTAAGTGTCATAGTGGATAGAGCACTGGGCTTGGAGTCAAGAAGTCCAATTTTCGTCTTTTTTTTTTCAGTTGTGTCCAACTGTCTGTGACCACTTTGGGGTTTTCTGGGAAAAAAAAAAAACTACTAGAGTAGTTTGCCTTTTCCTTCTCCAGGTCATTTTACAGATAAACTGAGGCAAACAGGGTTAAGTGACTTGCCCAGGGTCACACAGCTAGTAAGTGTCTGAGGCTGGATTTGAGCACTCAAAGATGAATTTTTCTGGTTTCAAGTCCAGTGCTTTATCCGCTGCACCGTAGCTGCCTAGAGTTAGGAGGAACTGAGTTCAAATCGTTGCCAAGAAAAACCCAAATAGGGTCACAAAGAGTCAGACAAGACTGAAATGACTGAACAAAAACAACTGCAGCTTAATCTTAGAAAGTTTGCTGGGAGTGTATTGACTTTAAGTGGCTTCCAATATGGATAAAAGGCAGAATTTGAATCCAGCCTTTTTTTTTTATTCTGAGTCCAGTTCTCTATGCCTGCTATCCTCCATAAGAGCCATAGAAGTGACCTTACAACTTTTTAATCTTAAATACATCCTGTTTGCTGGACCCTGTGCTCTGGGAGCTGGGGATAAAAAGACAAAAGTGAAATCATCCTTATTCTAAAGTATCAGGAATTTGGGAGCTGGAAAGGATGATCTTTTGCCCCATCATTTTACAGATCATCAGACCAAGGTTGGGTGGAGTTATGGTAATTAAGGTGGGACTTTTTTTTTTTTTCTGTTCTCTCTTTTAGAATGCTAAAGTTGTCAAGTGCCTTTGATGAGTCTGGTCTTTGTTTCTTTGATTAAATCTGGAGTTTTTGATGACCTGCTTAAGAAACAGGAAAGCCTAGTTCAGGTAGGTTTGAGTGGCATGCTTGTGTGGCTTGAGTGGCTTGCATTCCCTTTGACCCTGAACAGGGTATATAAACTCAGAGGTTAGTATTTTATTTGGGGCACTCACTCACTGGAAGAGTGTCATGTGATTTGACCAGACAAGACTTTGGGTAGCCAATGGAACCCCTTGGCTTTGGGAAACCAGATGTTGTTGCTTCCCTGGTAACTATGTATTGAGATATTGGACAGACAGCCAGAAGTCTGTCTAATGATTTGTATTTGTTCTGTTATGTGATGTATGCTTGTAATTTCTGTTTGTATTTGCTCTGAAGTTCAGGGTGCTGGCTTTTCCCCCTGAACTAAGTGAATGATATATGTATGTTTGATTAAAGTGAGATTGTTAACCCCTTAAAGTTGCTTTCCTTAGAAAAGCAGATTAAAGAACCTGTGTTGGCAACCCTTATGTGTGCTGATGTTACTGGGCTTACACAGCCATGGTAGCAGCAGGCCACATTGCTATTACAGGCAGGGAGGGACATAAAGGGACTTTCCCAAGGTAATCTGAATAGTTTGTGGTAGCATTAGTGTTGGATTCCAATTATCCTAATTAATAGATCAACATTCTTTACACTTTATCATGCTGTCTTTCCCAAGGAGCTAGAAAGCTAGTTCTAGAAAAGGAAGGTCTTATTCTACAACTGAATGGGGAGTTTATTCAGAAATGGATATTTTTTTGTGTCTTACAATTTTCAACAAAATTATCTCTAATTATTGAATGAAAGTCAAATGCAATATCTTTGGGGAAACTTTCCCAGATAACTACAAACCAATTACTAGCCTGAACACTGAATTTTTTTTCACCCTTTTGTAAGAGTTGATTCAAGTACAGTAAATTAGCTGACATAATCAAGAAATGTGACATTCTGATGCATCAAGTAGAGAATTATCAAATGTATCATATATAGCTTAGCAATTATCAAAAAATTCCACAGAATGCAATGAAATATATTTAACGCTAAAAACTTGCTAAATTTACCTTAACATTTCAGTGAACCATGTGTACCCATTATCACTGTACTTTATATATGGAAATGCATTATTAAAAAAAAGAAAATACCTCATAGAATATACAAAATAAGCCAGCTTTGTCTATAATCATTAAATAGGATTGTAGATTTAGAGCTAGAAGGGATTTTATAGGTCATCTAATCCAATTCCCTCATTTTACAGATGAGGAAATGGAGACACGTGGCTACTTGCTTAAAGTCACACTGATATTAAGAGAGAGCCAGGGGACCCAAGTGCTCTGATTAGAAAGCCAGCCCTCCTTCCACTAACTACACTGCTGCCTCTTTCTCTGTATTTTTGTCTCGATTACATCTTTCTCTTTTATCTCTTACATTTGACTCTAAATCTACTAGGGTGGGGGCCATAACCAGTCTATGTAATATCCTGGGGTCTAATATGTAATATCCCATACCTAATGGCTATTCAATAAACACCCAACAATAATAATCAACTATGGTTTGAGCCTAAGGATTTTATTCTAGGCCAGTTGCCAGAGGTTTTATGAACATTAATAAGATAATGTCTCAGTACTTATGAAAGATGTTATATAAATACAAAATATCATTATTACTATTATGGCTACAATAGCCAAACTGTCAACCTGCTATCTTATTTTGCACTATTTCTTACTATTATGAACCTGTCAATCACTATCAGCTGTTTCTTGCCTGCTGACTCCATCTGCTCAAAGACTGTTTCGATATAACGTTAAACAACAGTGTAACTGCTGTGCACTGGGGAACTGATGGCTGAGAAATGGTAGCATTTGACTATGCAGCATTTCATTGATGTCCACATCAATTGTGCTGAACAAGGGAAGCTTTTTAGTCTTACCCTAGGATTGTCTATGTTGTCAGGGCTTTGGGGAGATAACATCTGTTGACTATGCTAATTAAGTGAAAGTTTGAAAAGCCCTTCAAGTAGGTAGGGGATAAGAATAGATTAAGATGTTTGACAGTTCTATATGCATAACCTTTAGGCTATTTGACTACTCTCTTCCCCCAAATGTACACTACACCCTCAGACCCCTAAGCCTTTGCTCTCTTGGTACCCAGCCTGAAATGCTACTTGTCTCCCTCTTCGGTTGTTGATTTGCTGCTCATCCTTTAAAATACAACTCAAATTCCCAAGTCTGAAGTATTCTCTGATTTCCCATATTAGTATCATTTTCTGCCTTATGCCTTACATAGCATTCTATTTTGTAATTCCTTAATGAAATTATTCTATTTTGATGGGTATTTGGTGCATACATAGATCACTTACATTGGTTTCACTCATGGGGAAGGCCCGAGGGATTGTTTTCTGGAGTCTGGAAAATGAGCGTGGACATTCTGCATTGGCTGGCAACATCATTGGGAGGAGTCTTTTTCCACTGACTGTAGACAAAACTAAGTTGTTAAAATTCTTTGACTGAGTACTGTGGGGCTTTTTGTACATTCAGATTTGAGGGCAAAGGGTTCTATTAACAAATCAATGACACCTTGTGGCAAATAGGAAGGGTCTTGGGCCTCTTCCTACCTCCTGACTTAGCCCATGCATCCATGAGAAATGGCTCTGGAAGTTTAGCATTTTTCTTTGTCCTTTTCTATTCTAGGGACTGCTAAAGCCATGACTGTGCTCATTCAGGAAGTTTTTAAGATGCAGACAGTTGCAACCACAAAGCCATGCTGGTGCCTTAACTCCCTACCAGATTGTAAGCTCCATGGAAATAAGACTGTATCTTGTTCAAATTTTGTATGACAAAATTTGTAATTCTATACATCGTAAGTACTTAATAAAGATAATATATAGTTATAAATATACAAATATATGCACATATATAATACTATATACACATATGTATAGTGTATATATATGTGTATATCTTTATATAAATACATGCATATGCATATATACTTGTACATACGCAATATTTAAAATAAATAATTTTTTCTAGTGTCTGGAATGATGGAATAGAGACTATATATTCACATTTGGCTTGTGCCTTATGAAGTCTTTCTTTAGTTTTATCCTCTAAAGCTGGAAAAGTTTCAAGAAACAAACAGAAATGGGAGAAGGCTACTTAGAGAAGACTGTTAAAAACACACTGAGAGAAAGAAAACAAGAAAAAAAAAGTACTAAGAGTAATGATAGATTCTAGAACAAAGATGGCTTTAAAAAGGGAATAGTGGGGTGTTATTTAACATTCATATCAAGGGTGTTTTCAACCCTTATACTCAACCTTTTTTCCTCCTTTGTGTTTGGGTCATTGTATCCAGTTTTAAGAGAGTCTTGAGAACACCAAAGAAAATGCAAAGTTGATTTATAAGAAAAGCTGAAAATATTGTGGTTATGTATTCTGTAGGAGAGATCATAGAAGTTGGACAAAGCTAACATTTGTTCTTTGTCGAATACAAGATGAGGAATAGGTTTACACTACAGTAGAAAGGATTGAGTTCAGCTTTTATTTTGAGCATTGGGCATTATAGGTTGTTACCAAGAAAGTCTACATAAAATCCTCTGAAGATTTTGGAAGAGAGTACATTTTTGGTAGGATAGTTTATATACATTCCACACCAAGAAAGGGGTCATTGACAAGACAGGAGTCTTGATACCTTACCAGACTGATGATTCCATGAAAACAAATCTAATCTCTTTTTTTGTATTTATGCTTAATTGCAATGAGACTATGACTATATAAGTCTCACTAGAATGGCCATTCATTTGAATTTCCATTCTAACTTTAGCTGAATTAATTATCTGAACATTCTTACTTAGATGCCCTCATTACTAAATTATGTTTCAATGACAAGGGTACAAGAAAGAATCTGTATAATCCTGCTTCTGTCTTTATTAGGAGAGAATATAATTGGGCTTACAAATTCAAATCATTGTAGTGAGTATATGTTAAGTCAATGCAGGCATACCCTGCTAACATCATTAATTGGTTCCATGAAAACACTATTTTAGGCAAAATGATATTCTAGGGGGCATCCAGTTGCATAGGGAAAATGTTATAAATGGGAAATCAGCTGAATGACATTACAGTTGGATCTGGTAACTTTTAATGATGAAACTGGGTTTATGGCAACAAAATTGGAAAACAATGTGGACTGGGCATACTAATGTGGGGTCTACTTGTATCTTTGGAGGTCAAACTGGAAAGGGTATTTCTTATCCAAGGATCTAGGGCAAGAGGAATATATCAAGTGAACCCAGAGCTATTACAATATTCAAAATAGGTAAAGAAGTGATCATATGACACATTTCACGTGATACTTTACGTGAAGCCCAAGGCACATTATTTGGAAGACCAGTTAAGGAAGTAGTGTCCTTTTTCAGTTAAGTAATCCAAACATGGAAAAAGGAGTAGGAATCAAGAACTAAAAGGGACTAAGAATTCTGTCAGCCTTGGCAATCTCAAATTAGCTTAAAAGCCTGGAATCATTCCCAGCTAACTGAAAGCAACAAATTGCTATGGAATCTTAGCATATCTTTGTGAACGGCCTTGTTTCAGATTTCATTGATTTACTTACCGCTTTGGCCCTTAACTCTGCTTCTGTTTGTGCTCTCTGATCCCATCTCTGTTCTTGCTGTCTGACCACTTGCCCCTTTTGCCACTGGCCCTCAGGGAATCCATTTTGGCTGACCTTTTCTCCTAAACAAGCTCCAGCATCTATTTCTCTCTCATTCACCATCCATGGACCTGTATTACCACAACCCAAGATGATTCAGATGCCATCCTGGCAGAGTCTAAAACATCCTAAATTGGGAACCCCACTTGAGACAGGCTAAGCCACACAGGACAATCTCTTCATAATGATTAATAGTAAAAACTTTTTTTTTTTAAATCCAAAGAAGTGTTTGTTTTATTTTCTGGAAGTAGAACAGAAAAAGGAGTGGAAATGTATTCCTTCTCACAAAAAAAAAAAAAACTAGGGAAAAAAGGAATCCAGATAATATGGAAGAGGAGGCATTATATAATCTCTTGGCTTCAGAGTAAGTAAGGGGTAAGAGGGATATATTGCAGCAGCTCATGGCCCTGACAAACATCCATTCCCTTCCCTCATTTTTCTTTCCTTAGAATTCTCTTGACACTTCCCAAGGTCACACAGTCACCCTAATTCAATTTAGAACTGCGTATTCTAAATCCAAAGCTGGTGCTCTTTTTCCCAAGCCATCCTGACTTGTATTATGGTATACGCCTCTCCCCAATGTGACAGCTAGGTAGCACAGTAGATTAGTTCAGTAGGCTTGGCGTCAGGAAGACTCATCTTCATGAGTTCAAATCCAGCCTCAGACACTTACTAGCTCATTCACCTAATTGCATAATTTACTTAACTCAGTTTCCTCATCAGGAAAGTGAGCTGGAGAAAGGAATGGCCAACCACTCCAATATCTTTGCCAAGAAAACCCCAGATGGTATCACAAAGAATCAGACACAACTGAAGAATGACTCAACAACAACAAAAGTCTCTCTGACAGCTTCACAAAGGAAAGTGATTTTTCCTATTCATTTTTCTATCAAATTTCAGTACCTAGAGCAGGTGTTTAGTAAATGTTTGTTGAATTGATTTAAATCTACAGCAAATAATCAGTTACCCATTCCAAATGGAGAGAGACCACATAGGTTAAAAATCTTCAAATGATCTCCATGTTCTAGTATTGGTACCTTCTATCTCTGAACACTTGACTTCTGACTATAATCTACTAATGATTGCTATTCATTCCATAAGAGCTTGGGGAAGTATTTATATCTTTTAAAAAATAGAGAAATTAGCCTGGAAAATCCACAGGACCTACACTCCAAAGACATCAAAGAAGGAGGAAAATATCCTATCTATATAAAAATATTAATTATGGTTCATTTTGTGTTGGGAAAGATCTAGAAGCTAAGAAGATGACCAATTGAAGAATTATTGAATAAATTTTGGTATATGAATATAATGAAATACTACTGTGCTATAAGAAATATGGAAAAGATGATTTCAAAGAGACAGTGAAAGATTTGTATGAAGTGATGAAGAGTAAAGTGAGCAGAAACAGATGAACAATTTATACCATAACAATATCTAACATGTATATAGCACCTGCTGTATACTAGATACTGGACTAAGCACTTTACAAATATTACCTCATTTGATTCTCATAAAAATCCTGGGAGGGATGTACTATTATTATCTTCAGTACACAGATGAGGAAACTGAAGCAAAAAAAAGATAAAGTGATTTGAGTGTCTTGAGTCCAAGCTTTGAACTCAAATCTTTCTGACTCCAGGCCCAGCTATGCATATACATATACATATATATAGAAGGGACATATATATATATATGCATATATATATATATACACACATTCATACATATGCATGTATAGTATATAGTATATATGTAAAACGTGAATATAATAAAAGTGAACAATGTTGGAAGACTCAAGAACTCTGATCAACTAAATGATCTCTCATGACAGAGACATGATAGGCTAATATACAGAGTAAAAAATGCATCTTTTTGATATGGTACATGAGGGAATTAGTTTTTGCTTGCCTGTGCATATGTAATGCAGTGGTTCTTTCCCTCCCTCCCTTCCTCCTCCTCTTCTTCCTCCTCCTTTTTCTTCTTCTCTCTAATTGGATGGGAAAAATAAATATTTTATCACTTTAAACATATTAATAATTTTAAAAAGAAAATCCATGACCTATATAACCAGTCCCCAATATTTCACATAGTTGTGACATTTCAAGATGAAGTATTCTTTGCTAAGTTCTCATAAAGGAGAAAGTAGTGTTTATACATTTTAGAAATGAAAAATTTGCAATTGTGTCTTTTTTAAGCAGGAGGGAGTAACATTTATTAAAATAGATGCGGTTCCAAATTTCTCATGATTTCTCTTTGTGTGAACACCAACAACTAAAGAGGTTCCACGAAAATCATGGAATCTCAAAAGTGGAAGGCACACTAGGGATCATCTACTCTAATCTGTCCCTGAGCAGAAACATCTTTAACAAAATCCCCGACAAGTGGTCATTCACTATCCATTTAACTATTTCAGGAAGCAAGGAGGCACTGAGCACAAGGGAGAGGTTTCAAAAATGCCACCTCTTCAATGCTTTTTCAGACATCATCATCTGCTAATGGAGCCATACCCCAGAAAGGTGTGCATTTTAGTGTCTTCTACACTTGTATCAAGTATGAGAATTGAATGGTGCTCTCATAGGACACATGCTATAGCAGCTGAATTTTACAGAGTTTTTAGGTTTATAGATTGAAAATGGCCAAGGGAAAAAAAAAACACCAAATGTTAGAAATATTTCTGACAGTTTTTGATCTGAGAGCCTTCCAGATTTGGTGCTATGATAGTAGTTTTATATGATTTGAGATATAACTATGAAAAATCATTACAAGTTCACTTCTGTGCCTTGACTCAAAAGCTGTTCAGTGTCATCTGAGCCTTCATTTGAAAATATAAACCTTTAAGAAAATCACCCTTTTTGATGAATTATTATGATAAATATAATACATTGTGGTTTGTCACCTTTGGCCATTATATTCTTTGAGAGTAATAGCATTATTACTATTTCAATTATTATTATAATCATTTGCAGGTATCCCATCTTTAAGATTATAGGTAAAGTAAATGTATATACAGTGAATATTGTTATATTCCACGAAGTACAACCAAGCAGTAAAGTAATCATGTAACCACCACAGCCACAGACACTGAAAGAGATCACAAAATTTAGTGAATGCATGGTCGTAAAGCTATAGCTATAACCAATGAGCTCCCCTAAGCTAGCTCATAATAGTATCAGAAATGAAGCATGAGCATTTAACTGTTTATTGAATTAAAGTAAGAACAGCTAAAACTCCTTACAAAAGGAAAGAGACAAAGATTAAAAATTTACCTCTTGTGTTTTCTTCTTTAGGCAGCTAGGTGAGTGGATATAGTTCTGGGATATAGCCAAGAAGACTCGAGTTCAGATCTGATATCAGACAAGTACGAGCTTTGTGACCTTGGGCGAGTCATTTAATCTTTGTTTTCCTCAGTTTCCTCAACTGAACGATGGAATAATAACACATCACAGGATTGTTGTGAGACAAAACATTTAGCATAGCTCCTGACACATAGTAGGCATTATAATACAGCAAAAAATGCTTATTCCTTTTCTGTCCTTTTTAAATAATTTTTATAAAGCATGCCTCATCCAAACTTTCCCTTTAAGATTCATTTCTCCCAGCCCAGGAATCTTGCTAACTTGTACCACAATGAGGCAAATCTCCTCATGCTTCACATCTTCTGATTAATACATTTTTCCATTGACCTCCCTGCCCTAGATCACAATTTTTCTTTATCTTTCAGCACTAGCTGTAAGCCGTTCTCTCCTCCAGTCTACAGGAACCCTCTCTTTACCAAACCAGCTGTCCCTAGTCCCAAATAACTATGAGTTAGCCTGGAATATTAACACATTCCCCACAGACCATAGGCAGACAAGAAAATAGGATCACCATTCTTATGGATGTCCTTAAACCACCCAGGGTGTTTTATCAAAATTGACATTCTTAGATACAAGGTCATTCTTTCCTGAACTAGTCATGACTTCTCTCTATGCTAAACTCCTATTTGATCTGCGAGATAAGTCTGGTCACTCTATAACTCTTGACTACAGTTTCTCCATCAGCAAAATGACATTAAATTAGGTGATCCCAAAGGCTCCTTCCAGGTATGAAACACATCTTTCATTATTCATATTACTTCAGAATCTCAGTGTCTTTATTTGTCAAACAGAGCTAATGATATTTGCTCACAGGGTCATTATGATTAAAAGAATTAACTTCACAATGTGTTTTGTAAATGTTAAAGTACAGTAGTAATAAGATGTATTATTATATTTTTGGTGTCATATTCATCAAAAGCATTCATCCTCTTCTATCCTACAAATTGAGATGTAGTGGAGTATAGCAAAAAGGGAATTGGACTTGCCACAGGAGCTGAGCTCAAATCTCATGGCTAGTACTTACTAGATAAGTAGCGAATAACCTCAGTGAGGTTCAGTTTCTTCATCTGTGAAACAAGAAAAATAATATTCACATTATCTTCCTCACATGGTTATTGAATAGAAAGCATTTTGTAAAACTAGTGTCATATAAGTATTAAATCAAGTCAAAGCAACAAGCATATATTAAGTTGACTCCTATGTGCCCAGCACTGAGGATGCAAGAAAAGCAAAAACAAAAAAGAGCAAAAAAAAAAAAAAAAAAAGAGAAAAAGCGGTTTCTGCTATTTTTTATTATCATTTGCCAAAGGCAATCTGCCCTGCTCTTTTGTTCAATTTTGGGCCCAATGAGTTGGGCCATATGTAAGCTCCTGTCCCAAATATAGGTATTGATATATTTATCCACTGTGTTAGCTGCCTAAATGAATGTCAAAATCTGGACAACATTTTCCAACTTATATAGTTTGCTAACCTCATTTCTCTCTAGTTATCATGGATCTCGTTGAATAGTCCCTTTAAAATGCTGTGATTTGATGTCATTGACACAGTATTATATACAAAGATTAGCTTCTGGTAGACCATATGCCAGGCCTGCAAAACATGTGGCCTGCAGGCCACTTGTGGCCCACCAAATGATTTCGGGCAGCCCTCCACTTCACACACACTCCTGTTTGACATGTGACTCATGGCAATCAATCATTGTCAGTCTTTCTCTAGTTACGTTTACTTGGAAAGTGAGCCACTAAAAACCTATCTGCAGCCCAAAGAAGCTTAGCTTACTTTAATTTTGGCCCCTACCTACTGTCATCTTGTGCAGGTCTCCCATATGCCATCAATAGGATTCCCTTGCCCATTTGGATCCTATTGAAGATAACCTCTGAGACAGTGTCAAACATATTTAGATTTAGGGGAAGAAGAGAAGAAGAGGGAAACATGAAAGGTGCAGTTTTATGGGAGTCGAGAGGCACAAGTGATGGAAGGAGGAAGGTGCCATGAAAAGAATCTCCTAGGCTCCTTAAGCTAAAGCACTGTGACAAAGTCATCCACAAGACACCAGGCAGGTACATTACAGAAACTGGTTAGAAATACAGCCAACAATCAGGAAATTTTCATTTTTCTTTTCCCTTGTCCCTCCCTCTTTTCAGCAAGTTCTAATTTCTATTAGACATTAGAATAGACAGTTCTATTCTGTCTTCCCTTGTCCCCAAATATGTCTTTGTCATTTTAAAAGTTTGCTGACTTCTCTAAATTTAAACATTTACTTTGTCTCTTAAATTGAGGATTGTGATAAATGTTACTAATTATTTTCATTGTTCACCTATGTATATTTTATTACCATAAAATGGTGGCGAGGTAACAAGGAGTCATCTTGAGAAGGGAGATTTTTTTAATGTGTTACTTATTGACTCACTTTTAACTTTTTCAAGGAAGAGAGAATGTTTTTATCAGGATTCATCCAGGCCAGAGGTTCATCTGGGGTCCACATCTGGCACACCCCCTTTTGTATGGCCAGGAAGCTAAGATTGTTTTTGCTTTTTAGCTCACAGGTAGTACAAAACCTGTCTGCTAAGCAATTCAGCATAGAACCACCTCATTGCTAGACTACTCTACAACACACACTCCATCATAAGTTCTCCAAGTATAAGGCCATCTTAGCTCTCAGGCAAGACTGAGGTCACATATAAATGAGCAGGTAGATTCATTCTATGGGTTCCTTTGTTTGGATTTCATAATTTGCTATTCCCTTGATCTTTGACTCCAATTTCCATCCTAGCACTGACTTCCAAACTGTTTCTTGAGAATATGGGGTCCTCTAGCTTGAATTTTCTCTTTCTTTTCTTTTTTTGTGCTTTAATAGGAATATGTTTTCAGAGCTATGTTTCTACTATGGATTAAATTTAAAGCTAAGTTGATTCATATATAAAGACTATAGAAATGACCTGCTTGGGAGATTGGGTAGCATCAGATGGAGATGTGGAGGTCAGATTCAGGGACTGACAGAAACCAGGTTTGTTCATACGCTGGAAGTAGGCTTTCTGTCTCACACTCATGACTTCAAAGTGTTTGTTCATGTGCAGGATTAAATGTCAAAGAGAATCAGACCTGGGGACTGTCATACCTACCCTACACACTCCCAGCCAAACACATGGCAAACACAATTGGAAGACATAGCCAAAATGTAAATCCAGCTATTTCTTGCCCCACGACCATCCAAAAATAGAAGGCTATGAGATGGAATGGAAAGAAGAGCAAACTTGGAGTCACAGGGCCCAAGCATGATTTACATTTCTGCCACTTAGTATGCATTTGACTTTAGGAAGTCACTTAACCTATCTAGATCTCAGTTTCCTCATCTATAAAAGGAAGGGATAGACTATTAGATGACTCAAAGCTCCGTTCCATAACTAAATCTATGATCCAATGCTTTAAAATTGATCAGCCTCATGAGATGTGTTTTGTCTGCAAGTACCTCCCCTGCCTTGTGATTATTCAGGATAGAGGGCATGTGGTTAGTATATCAGTGTCCCTAATCTCCTAGCAGCCTGATAGGTATTACAAAATTCAAGACTATACTGTTACTCCCCGTAAATAGCTTTTGCTATGTGAGAAATTGGCTGAGTGCTTTGAAATTTTCCTTAAAATAAACTCTAAAATGTCTAGTATGAAATTTTTCTTATTGTATTCTCTTAATATCAGCTTTCTCTTTCTTTTCTTATTCAACCTCCTGAAGCTAATTATGATGCTATTCATTTTAGTCTGCCTGGAAATAATTAGGCTCTTTCTTTTGGTTCCTACAGAAATGGTATGTATATAGATATATAAATATAATATGTTTAATAATAATGCCTATTTCTTGAATGCATACATCTAACATAGTACAGATTCCATCATACCATAAGTGCCACACTTTATTTAAGCATCTATTCACCCTGTGAGAAAGTTCACTGTTAAATTTACTTTGAAAATTATAAGTGGTAATATTCATGAAAGATTTTTATGATTTTTTTCCATGATTTAAATAAGTCAATTGAAAAAATGTACATTATTGTTCCAATTATTCTGAAAAGGTTCTCACAAATGCTTATAGACCCTTACTTCAGTCTTTAATTTTTAAGAGCAATTAATTTGCATTTGCCTGCAATACCATGATTTTATTATACTATGTCTAACCACTCATTAAAGAATATAAGCACAAATTATATATGGTTTCCTAGAGCATCTTTGTGAGAAAGAGAAAAGACAATTCAGATTTGTATCTAGCATTTTGGCATAAGTAGATTAGAAAACAAATTCCATTCTCTGATTGCAATCCTGTCATTATAATGGAGATAATTTAATTTTGCTTGCATGCTCTTTACTATAGCTATGGCTGTCACCATTAATAAAGCTCAACAGGTTTTACATAGCACACACAGCTGTGTCTGGTAACATTTTCTGAAACCTAAACAAGATTTTCAAATTAGTACATTGAGCTTACTATCATTATATTTTCCCTGAAAAATAAGGAAGGTTATTTGTTTCAGGAACTTTTTTGTTTTCACCTCCAGCAACCTAGAAAACAAGACAGGGGTAGGGTGAAAATATCCAACCTTTCCCCTGTAGGTCATCCAGGTATAAGACAGCAGAAGGGCATTTCTGCAATCCTCTGAGCATTATAACTTCTATTGGAAAAACACGAGTTGGGCAGCCAATTAAGGGAAGCAGCCTACTGACTGCTTCGGGCTGGGAAAATGTCAACATCGATTTTAGGTTCTCTACTTTATACCAATCAGTGATAGACTTGGGTCCAGGTAGTGGTCTTTTCCAAGTCTGAGGCTAAATTAAATTTATAAACAGCCAAATTAAACTTAGCTCCTTTCCTCTTTTCAAGCAAATTCTTCATTTGTATTACTGAAGATTAATGGAAAATGAAAATCATTTCCAAGTCACCACTATTCATTTCAACAACTGTTTGTGCTCCTACACTTGCCTTCTTGTTTTTTAAGTTGCTTTACCAACACAATACAACACAACACAATCAAAGAAAGGAACCAGAATGAAACAAGAGTTGATAACAGAGAATTATCAATATCTACAGAAATAAAAAGCATA
>CM053622.1:487254436-487313017 GCA_028646595.1 Phalanger gymnotis
GAAAATTTGACTTTCAAACACAAGAATCAAAAGAAGATGAAAAGGTGAAGGTCACATTAAGAACACATCCTCATATGAAACATCCCTTAAGGACCCTAATAGGAAGCCAGAGTTGTCATGGGGTGAAGTCTGGAGCCCTTTGGAGAAACCACACCGATGCCTTGCTAGTGTCCATAAATGGCGATCTTACTGCAGCTCTCAGGCCTTGCTATGGCTAAAGGATTCATCAGGAGAATGTAAACAATGGCGTAGACATCAGGAGAAGTACCCTAAAGGAAAATCAAAAGCCAAGGACAAAGAGGACACTGACTTCTGCCATCAGGCATGGGTAAAATGGAAGCAGTAGCAGTAGTAGCATTTGAGGCTGCACACTGTAAAAAGAAGTCTAACTCTGTTATTGCTTTAAGTATCATACTAGACATTTACTAGATCAAGTGGAAATCACTGAAGCTACTTCTCTACCAAAAGTGACAAGATTTTCCAAACCAAAACTTAGGGCTCCATGCTCAGCAGAGCCAAAACTAGGGTATGAGACAATTAGAGTATTTTTTTTCCTCAGACTATCAAAATATAAAGACTTCTAAAATTTAACATGTGTAACCCTTTGGCAACCTGGTATACCCCTATAATAATGTACCTCTATAATAATGGCTCCTCACTTCTACTCAGCTAAATTTGTCTTAAATAAAAATTCAATAATGAATTCCAAAAAAAAAAAATTGTGGGCATACAATTGGGAAAAATAATTCCTAATTATTGTTTTAATTTCTTCTTCATTGGAAGTGAATTCACCCTTTTCATTTTTGATACTGTTAATGTGATTTTCTTCCTTCTTTTTTCAAATCAAATTGACCAAAAGTTAATCAATTTTATTGGTTTTTTCACAAAACCAGCTCTTAGTTTTATTTATTAGTTCAATAGTTTTCTTAATTTCAATTTTATTAATCTCTCCTCTGGTTTTCAGTATTTGGTATTTAATTGGGGATTTTCAATTTATTCTTTTTCTAGCTTTTTCAGTTGCATGCCCAATTCATTGATCTCCTTTTTCTCTATTTTATTCATGCAAGCATTCAGAGATATAAAACTTCCCCTAAGAATTGCTCTCACTGCATCCCATAAGTTTTGGCATGATGTCTCATTATTTTCATTCTCTTGAATGAAGTTATTAATTGTTTTTATGATTTGTTCTTTGACCCACTCATTCTTTAGGATTAGATTATTTAGTTTCCAATTAATTTTTAGTCTAACTTTCCATAGCCCTTTATTACAAATAATTTTCATTGCACCATGATCTGAAAAAAGTTGCATTCACAATTTCTGCCTTTTGCACTGGATTGTGAGGTTTTTATGTCTTAGTGTATGGTCAGTTTTCTTGTGTGAGTGCCATGTACTGCTGAGAAAAAACATCTATTCATCTCTACTCCATTAAGTTTTCTCCAGAGGTATACCATATCTACATTTTCTAAAATTCTATTCACCTCCTTAACTTCTTTCTTGTTTATTTTGGTTTTAGATTGATCAAGTCCAGAGAGAGGGAGGCTGAGATCCCCCACTAGTACAGTTTTTCTATCTATTTCTTCCTGCAACTCCCTTAACTTCTCCTCTAAGAATTTGGATGCTATACCACTTGGTGCATATCTGCTGAGTAATGATATTACTTCATTGCTATGATGTCTTTTAGCAGGATATAGTTTCCTTCCTTAACTCTTTTAATTAGATCTATCTTGCTTTTGCTTTGTCTAAGATTAGGATTGCTACCCCTGCCTTTTTTTTTTTACTTTGACTGAAGCATAATATATTCTACTCCAGCCTTTTACTTTTACCCTGTGTGTATCCACCTGTGTCAAATGTGTTTCTTATAAACAGCATATTGAAGGATTTTGATTTTTAATCCATTCTCCTATCCACCTCCATTTCATGGGTTAGTTCATCCCATTCACATTCACAGTTAAGATTACTATTTGTGTCTTTTTTTCATCCTATTTCCCTCCCTGTTTATATTTTTATTTCTCTCTTCTCCCTTACTCTGCACAAAAGTTTTTTTTCACCACCACCTCCCTCAATATTCCTTCCCTTTCAGCTCCCCTCCTTATCTTACCCTTTTCCATTATTACATCTTCCTTCTCTTCTAACCACCCCCCCTTTTCTTTCCCCTTTCCCCTCCTAATGCCTGTAGGGCAGGTTAGATTTCTATACTTAACAGAGTATGTTATTCTGTCCTTGAACCAAATCTGATGAGAGTAAAGCTCAAACACTACTCTTCTCCCCACCCCACTTTCCCTCTACTGTGATATGTTTTTATGCCTCTTCATGTGATGTGTTTTACCCTTTTCTGCCTCCTCCTTACGTCTTCTCCCATTACAATCTCTTTGCCTCCCTTAATTAAGTTTTTTATCATCACATCAGTTAATTTATACCTACACCCTCTGACTACGTATATCCCTTTTAGATGTTATAATAACTATACCATTCTCAAAATTAGCAAATATTGCCCTCCCATACAGGGATGTGAACAATTTGCCCTTCTTGAATAACAAGGGTTTTTTCCCTTTCTTTTTTTTCCCTGTTTACCTTTTTATGTCTCTCCTGGGTCTTGTATTTGAAGATCAAATTTTCCATTGAGCTCTGGCCTTTTTATCAGGAAGGTCTGGAATTCCTTTATTTTATTGAATAGCCATCTCCTTGCCTGAAAGATTATGCTCAATTTTGCTAGATAGTTGATCCTTGGTTGTAGTCCAAGTTGCTTTGCTTTATGGAAATCATATTCCAATCCCTCCAATCTTTTAATGTAGAAGCTGCAAGGTTCTGTGTGATCCTGACTGTACTTTTGCGTTATTTTAATTGTTTTTTTTTTTCCTGGCCGCTTGCATTTTTTTTCTCCTTGACCTGATAATTCTGGAATTTGGTTACAGTATTCTTTGGAGTTTTCAATTTGGGATCATTTTCAGGGGGTAATCAATGGATTCTTTTGATGACTCTTTTGCCCTCTGATTCTAGGATCTTGGAGCAGTTTTCTTTGATGATTTTTTGGAAAATACTATCCAGGCTCTTTTTTTCATCATGGCTTTCTGGCAAAACAATAATTATTAGATTATCTCTCATGGATCTATTTTCAAGGTCAGTTGTTTTTCCAATGAGATATTTTATGTTTGCTTCTATTTTTTCATTCTTTGGATTTTGTTTGACTGATTCCTGAGGCCTCATAGAGTCATAAGCTTCTACTTGCCCAATTCTAATTTTTAACAAATTGTTTTCTTCAAATTGCTTCTGTACCTCTCTTTCCATTTGGCCAATTTTACTTTTCAAAGTTACTTTCTCCTGTTAGGTTCTGTAATTTTTCTTTTACCTCTCTAATTTGCCTTTTAAAATCCTCCTTGAACTCTTCCAGGAATGCTTTTTGGGCTTAAGACCAGATCATATTGCCTTTTGAGGTTTCAGATGTGGGTATAGTGCCCATGCTGTCCTCTTCTGAATTCATATTTTGATCTTCTCTGTCCCCCTAATGAGATTCTCTGGTCTTTTTTTTTTTATTTTTCTAGTTTGCTTCTTCATGGTAGTTGCCCTTTCCTGTCTTTTAAAATGGATCTCTACTTCTGGAGCAAGATTCTTGTACTAGGAACTAATGCCCTGGTTACTGGCTTTGTGTGCTGCAGCCTCTGGTTCTGTCAGCTAGAAGCTATAGACTGCTGCAGCTTACCTGGGGCAGAACTGGAGCTGGCTGGTGTGTACCAAAGTCACAGTCTGTGAAGTCTTTCTGAGTTTCCCCTGGGTTATACTGAAGCTCCTGGTGTGAGGTGTGGGGGAGGGGTGGTCTTGCTGCTGGAAGTCTCTTCCCCTAGGGCTGCACTACAGCATAAGTGGCCTCAGCTATCAGTCTATGCTGGTGTCTTCCAATTCCCCTGGCTGTGCAAAGGCACACCTGGGGATCTGGTGTTGGCACTTGCCAGCTCCACCCCTCTGGGGCTCAGAACTTCAGCTGTTCTGCTAAGGTGGAGCTTGCTGTCACACTTCCTATACTGCATTGGTCCCCTTCCTCCACTGAAAGAGGGGCCCATCTCCCTAGCTTCCCAAGCTAAAAGACTGCTGAACTCCCACTTCTGGCTCCTCTATTCCAAGGTCTTTCCTGGGGCAGTATTCTCTGGGTTATTCAAGGTCAGCAAGGGAAGAATGAGAGCTTTTACTATTTACTCCATCATCGTGGGTCCCAGAAGTTCAAGAAGGTGAGTTTCAAACCTTTAGACTGTGGGCTGATAGCCCCAGGAGGAGCTGCTGCCCTGGCCACAGGTCCCATGCTTCTGCCTCATCTAGCTCTGACAGATTCCTGTCCCGTGCTGAGAAGCCTGGGGATTGCCACCACAGCCTGCTATACAGCCTGCTGGGCCTGCTCCCACTCTAGTATGATTGAGTGAAGTTCCACACACTCTACACTCTCCAAGCCTGGTACAACAGAACCTTCTTGTGTACCTTCTGGACTCTCCAGGGCTGGAAATCTGCTACACTCTGTCTCCTAGTGGATTCCATCTCTCAATTTTGTTCAGATTCACTTTTTAAGAAGTGTCTGAAAGAATTTTGAGAGAGCTCAGACCTGTCCCTGCTTTCACTCTACCATCTTGGTCTAGCCCATCTGTAGTTATTTTAAGTGAAAATTTCTCTCTCTATCTCTTCCTATGGGTTTTGTTAGTAGTATATGAAAATGCTGATTATTTACATGTGTTTATTTTCTATCTTGCAACTCTGCTAAATTTGTTAATTGTTTCAGCTAGTGTTTTTGTTGATTCTCTAGAGTTCCCTAGGCATATCACCATATCATCTATAAAGAGTCATAATTTTATTTCCTCATTGCCTATTTTTATTCCTTCAACTTATTTTTCTTCTCTTATTGCTATAGCTAGCAATGATCTTATTGGGAAGACTTCAAGTTTATTCCTAATTACAGATAATGCTTGTTCTTGGTTTTAGATATATACTAATTATAGTTTTAATGAAGTATCCATTGATTCCAGTACCTTCTCATGTTTTTAATAGGAATGGCTACTATAACATGCCAAAAGCTTTTTTGTATCTATTGATATAATTTATGGTCTTTGTTCTTATTTATATGATATGAAAGTGTCATGTACAGCTGAGAAAAAGTTATACTCCCTTTTATTCCCACACAGTGCTCTCCAAAGGCCTATCAGATCTCATTTTTCTAAGATTCTATTCTTATCTTTGCCTTTTTCTAATTTATTTTAAGGTTAGATTTATCTAGCTCTAAGAAGGGAAAATTCAGATAGTCTAGTCTTATAATCTATTTCCTAATTACTTCTGTTTTTCATTCTCTCTTTCTCTTTATCCTATCCATTTTCTAAAGTTTGTTTTGCTTCTCATCATTGCCTTCTTTTATCTGCCCTCCCTTTTATCACCCTCTTTTTTCTCTTATCCTTCTCCTCTCATTCTTTTGGGAAGATAGGTTTCTGTTACCAATTAAGTATGTATGTATGTATATATATATATATATATATATATATATATATATATATATATATATTTCCCTCTTTGGACCAATTAGATGTGAATAAGGTCCAAGAATTGCCTGCCCCTCCCCCACCATTTTCCGCTTTACTGTAAAAGCTTTTCCTTGTATGACTTTTTATGTAAGGTCATTTCTCACATTTTCCTTTCCCTTCTCCCCTTCCCCACAGCATCCCTGTTTCTCACCTATTCAGTTTTTTTTTTGCATCATCCTAATATAATCAACTCACTTTTGTATCCTCTTTCTGTGTAGACTCCTTCTAACTGTCCTAATAATGATAAGGTTCTTAAGTAATTCATGAATCATATTCCCATATAGAAAGGCGAGCAATTTAACCTTATTGATTTCCTTATGATTTCTCTTTTCTGTTTACTTTTTTATGCTTTTCTTGAATCTTGCCTTTAAAAAAATCATATTTTCTTTTCAGCTCTGATATTTTCATAAGGAACTCTTGAAAGTCTTTTATCTCATTAAATATTCATTTTCCCCCTGAAGGATTATACTCACATTTGCTGGGTATTCTTCATTGTATTCCCACATCATTGGCCTTAATGAATATCATATCCCAAGTTCTCTGCTTCTTTAACATAGTAGCTGCTAAATCTTGTGTGACCTCAACTATGGATCCATGGTATTTAAATGGTTTCTTTCTTGCTGCTTGAAGTATTTTCTCTTTCACCTACAAGTTCTGGAATTTGGTTATAATGTTCCTGAAAGTTTTGATTTTGAGATGTTTTTCCTAGGGTTACTGGTGGATTCTTTCAATTTCTGTTTTACTCCCTGGTTCTAGGATATCAGGGCAGTTTTCCTTGCTAATTTCTTGAAACACAATGTCTACCTTCTTTATTGATGGATTTCAGATAATCCCATAATTCTTATCTTTGATCTGTTTTCTGGGTCAGTTCTTTTCCTAAGACATTTCATATGTTATTCTAGTTTTTCATTCTTTTGACTGTTTTATTTTTCCTGGATGTCTCATGGAGTCATTTGGTTCTGCTTGCCCAATTCTAATTTTTTGTTTGTTTAGGTTTTTTGGGAGACAATCAGGATTAATTAACTTGCTCAAGGTCACACAGCTAATAGGAGTCTGAGGCCTCATTCCAACTCTAACTTTGAAAGAAGTGCTTTCTGCAGGGAGCTTTTGTACCTCTTTTTCCATTTGGCCAATTCTTCTTTTTAAAGAGTTGCTTTCACCAGTGAATTTTTGTCCCTCCTCTTTTTCCATTTGCCTAATAATGTTTTTTAAAGTGTTATTTTCTTCGATATTTTTGTGCCTCTTTTACTAAACTGTTAATTATCTTTTTGCAATATTCTTCTTTTGTTAATTTTCCTCTACAACTCCTATTTAATTTTGAAAGTAACTTTTTTACTCTTCCATTAGTTTTTGTTGGGGTTGTATCCAATTCATTTTTTTCTGAGGCTTTGCTTGCAGCTATTTGGACTTTATTGTCTTCTTTCAAGTTTGTGTCTTGATCTTAACTACCACCATAGTAGATTTTTATGGTCAGGTTATTTTTTTTTTTTTTGCTCTTTTTTCCACCCTATTTCTTGATTTGGAATTTTACGTAAATATTGGGTTCTGTTCCAGTTGTGTGGTGGGGGAGGGGTTTTGTCTGAAACTTCAGGATTTATCCCACTGCTATTTTCAAAGCTAGTTCTAGGTGTTTGGAAGTTTTTGTTGCTTTGAAGTTGGTATTATCTAGAGCGAGGTGTGGTCACTGCTCTCCTGGTCTGCACTCTGGTCCTTATCCAGGAAGGGCCAATTACAGTCAATACTGCTCCTCAGGACCCCTCCACACTTGGGATCAAAAGCAATACTGCTCCTCAGAGTCCCTGATCTCCTAATACATGGGAATGACAGTGTTTCTCAGGGGTCCCACTCCCTCTTGAATGAAAAGGGTCCCCTCTGCCCTTGAACCATGACCCAGACATTGGTATAGGCAATGGAGCTGCCAAACAGAATCCACTACTGCATTCAGTGTTAGCACAGGTGTCCCCTTTAATCTCTTTCTAACCAGTTGCCACCATCTCTGGTTTGAGAGCTGCCACAGTTGCAGCTGCTTATGTCACCACTATCTTGTCCCACCATTGGTGTTTCATCCACATGGGCTCCAGGCCAGTCTTCTCCTCTATATCACATATCTCTCTTTTTGACCTCATATGATCTCTTAGACTGGAAGAATGTCTCACTCTAGCCTTTTGTTGCCTTTGCCACTCGAAAATTCAATGTGAATTGTTATATAAAGTTGTTTGGAGAGGAATGTTGTGAGAGCTCAGCTGAGTGCTTTCTCTAATCCTCTTTCTTGGATCCACCCCTGCAACACTTCAATATTCAACTTTAAAAAACTACATGGAAAATATAAATATCTAATAATTAGGGAACAATTAAATAAATTCTGGTAAATTAATGTAATGGATTACTACAAGGCAATTAACATTAACAACACTAAGAAACAGAAAGAGATGGGAAAGCCTTTATGAAATAATACGAAGCAAATAAATCAGAACCAGCAAATAAGAGTACTCACTAACAATGATCATCTGAGGAAAAATGAACAATAACTAATGACTAAAAGATATTGATGGGTACTTGGGGGAGGAAGACAAAGAGTCATAGCACAGCACGTATTAATTAAATTAAATAATAATTGATGTTACTAAAAAAGTATGGTTGTTTGTACAGGTAATGTTTATTTTAAAAAGTTAGTTGCTTTTACATTATCACTCTTTGCAGATGATATGATGATTTACTTAGAGAATCAAGTAAAAAACTTCTTGAAATAATAAATAACTTTAGAAAATTTTCAATATATAAAATAAACCCACATAAATCCTCAGGGTTCCTATATATTACTAACAAAGGCCAACAGAAAGAGATAGAAAGAGAAATTCCATTCGAAGTTACTGTAGACACTATAAAATATTTAGGAGTCTACCTATCAAAACCAACTCAGGACCTATGTGAACACAATTACAAAACACTTTTAACACAAATAAAGTCAGATTTAAATAAATGGAAAAACATCATTTGCTTGTGGTTAGGCTGAGCTAATATAATAAAAATGACAATTTTACGTAAATTAATTTATTTATTAAATGCCATATCAAATCAAACTACCAAAAATTATTTTACAGATATGGATAAAATAATAACCAAATTCATCTGGAAGAACAAAAGGTTCAGAATATCAACAGAATTAGTGAAAAGAAATGCTGAGGAAGGCAGCCTGGCCATACCAGATATAAAACTGTGTTATAAAGCAGCAGTCATCAAAATTACTTGGTGCTGACTAAGAAACAGTGGTGGATCAGTGGACTAGGTTAGGTACACAACAACTATAGCAATCTACTCTTCAATAAACCCAAAAAATTCAGCTTCTGGGTTAAGAATTCACTATTTTCATGGGGCAGCTAGGTGGCGAAGTGAGTAGAGCACCAGCCCTGGAGTCAGAAGGACCTGAGTTCAAATCTGGCCTGACACTTGACACACTTACTAGCTGTGAGGCCTTGGGCAAGTCATTTAACCTCAATTGCCCTGCCTTCTGCCCTCAAAAAGAAAAAAAGAATTCACTATTTCAAAAACACTGCTGGGAAAATTGGAAAAGAGAATGGCAGAGATTGGGCATAGGCCAATATCTTAGAATGTATAGCAAAATAAAGTCAAAATGAGTTCATGATTTAGGAATAAAGGCTGATACTATAAGCAATCTGGAAGAACAAGGAATAGTTTACCTGTCAGATTTATGGGAAAGGGAAGAATTCATGACCCAACAAGAGATAGAGAGCATTACAAAATGCAAAATGGATAATTTTGATTATGTTAAATTGAAAAGTTTTTGTACAAACAAAGCCAATGCAACAAAGATTAGGAGGTGAGCAGAAAATTGTGAAAGAATTTTTACAACCAGTGTCTCTGATAAAGTCCTCATCTCTAAAATATACAGAGAATTGAGCCAAATTTATAGGAACACAAGTCATTCCCCAATTAAGAAATGGTAAAAGGATATGAACAGGCAGTTTTCAGAGGAAGAAATTAAAGATACTTATAGTCATATGAATAAATGCTCTAAATCACTATTGATAGGAGGAACACAAATCAAAACAACTCTTACATATCACATCTTTCCTGTCAGATTGGCTAACATGACAAAACAGGAAAATGATATGCTGGAGAGAATGTGTGAAAAGTGGAATATTGTTACATTGTTGATGGAATTGTGAACTGATCCAGCCATTCTGGAGAGCAATTTGGAACTATGCCCAAAGGGCTATAGAAATGTGCATACCCTTTGACCCAGCAATACCCCTTCTAGTGCTGTAACCCAAAGAGATCACGCAAGTGGGAAATGGACCTGCATGTACAAAAATATTTTTAGCAGCTCTTCTTCTGGTGGCAAAGAATTGGAAATCAAGGGGATGCCCATCCATTGGGGAGTATCTAAACAAATTGTAGTATATGAATGTAATGGAATACTAGTGTGCTATTGGAAATGAGGAGCAGACACGCTTCATTATAACCTGGAAAGACTAATATGAACTGGTACTGAGTGAGGGGAGCAGAACCAGGAGATCATTATTCATGATTACAGACACATGGTATCTGGAAGGACTAACTTTGATAGACTTGGCTCCTCTCATCAATGTAAGATTCAAAGACAGCTCCAAAAGGCTCATGATGGAAAAAGCTAAGCACATCCAGAGAAAGAATGATGGACTCTCAATGCAGATTGAGGCGAACCATTTGCTCTTTCTTTTTTCCTTCTTTTTTGGTTTCATTTCTTCTTTCTCATGGCTCATTCCATTGGTTATAATTCTTCTTTACAACTAGACCATTATGTAAATAAGTTCAATGAGAAGGTATATGTAGAACCTACATTGGATTACATGCCATCTTCTGGGGAGAGGGGAGGAGAGGGAGGGAGAGAAAATTTGGAACCCTAAAACTTGTGGAACTGAGTGTTGTAAATTAAAAATAAAAAATGAATTTATAATTAACAAAAAGTTAGTTGCTTTTACAAAAGAGATAATACTGATAACCTTAGAGAAAATTATCAAGTGGTGGGATTGGAAACCACATTACAAGTGGTTAAAAAATGAATGGGATATGAAGAAGTAAAACAAACATCAAAACATCAAGAATCTCATAATTCAAATTGTTACAACTAAAGTTTTTCTTCTAAGTTAAACTCACAATAGTGGCACAACACTTTTTAATATGAATGATGAGTCATACAAAATTTAATGTTCTGTGCTTGGATGGGTAAATATGAGTTTGTTTCTATAGTTGCATTCTCAAGATTAAATTATCTTAGAAGTATTTCCCTTTTTTAACATTCATTTTAAAATTTTGAGTTCCAAATTCTCTCCTGCCCTTTTGCACCTCCCTCACCCATTGAGAAGGCAAGTAATATGATACCCCATACATGTGAAGTTATGCAAAACATTTTCATATTAGCCATGTTGTAATGTTTTCTAAGTGCCAGAAATTGTTACAAAGGCAAAGAGGAGGAAAAAAGCAATCTGAATTAGAAGGAATTCTAAACTCTGAGTGCAGAGTGAAGCATATTTTTTCCTTTTCTTTATTTTTCTTGCTATCAGAAAAAGTTTCCAATTTGAATATTTCTAATTCAGATTGCTCTCATCCTCCTCTGAATCTTGGTAACATATAGCTTATATCACAAAACTTAGCAGTTTATCATATACTACTGTACGGGACAGAAATTTTGATTAATGGGAAAGACATCTTTAGGAGAAGTAAAGTGAATTTATTTTACAAACCTCATGAGATTTGGGCACCACCTCCACCAGGAAACTGGTGAAGGGAGGCAAAGTACAAAGCAAATGCAGCACTAGATATACTCTTAATGCAAAGATTCCCGCCCACCTCTATCCCTTCTCACCATTGGATGGGAGGCAGGCTTACAATCTAGGCGCAAAAATACAGATCCAATCCATACATACTTTCCTTATTTGGCTACTAATGTGGTGATGACATGGCTAAGGTAAAGAGAAGGAATGAGGAAGGAGAGGGGGACCTTCTTGGAGCAGAGAACAAACAGCTCACAAGTAGTCCATTATCTCCCTATTTGGTAAAATTCTTGTGCTAGCACTGAGAGAGGTGGAAGGGAAGGGCACCTACAGCTTCAGGCCCTGACTTTCCAGAAGTTAGCTAAGTCACTACAAGGTTAAATTCCAAGCCTCTTCTACTACATCAGACATTCCCCATTCCAGAAATATGAGAATAGAGTAGCCCCTATATTCTTCCCTGTGAAGTCTTCACAAATTATATCCTTCTCACTCTCTACCTTATACAGTTCTCAAGTAGTTTCATACACTTTGTACACTTCATATACTTCCTAACTAGGTCATGAGCTATTTTCTGTATTTTTCATAGTACTTATCAGAATACTATGCATACAGCAGGTACTCAATCAGTGTTTATTGGTTGAGTGCTGTGACCTATAAATGACTAGCTGCTGAAGCTCATAAGGGTGGCTTGGAAGAAATGCTGTATTTAACAACAGCCCTATTTTGTTAATGGTGGGGAGAAGCTTTTCTTTAAACTCCCAAACAATCCATTAAGACTAGCTAAAAGCTAATTTTAAAAAAAAGAAAAGAACAGAGTACTAATGAAAGATCTAATTAAAAATTCAGGTGAGTGGTAATAGAATGTTTTACACCACTGCTGTTTACAAGCCCTAAAGCACAACAAACTGAACCCACATACAATAGAAAGCTCTATAGGTAACCAAAATAAACAGCCTTGGACACCAATGGTGAATAGACCGGAAAATCAGCAAGTAAATTTTTAATTTCAGATTTGCTTAAATAGTAATAGAACAATAATTTCAGTTAATTTGTAGAGCAACCTAAAGCTATTAGGTTTCTATTTCTCTATATGTTGGTACAAATTATTTTTATTTTAGTTTAATCATCTTTAATAAAATAGTAATTTCATTCAAACTGTTGCAGATTCTTAAAATACTTATTTTTATATGATAACAACCTGAAGAGATAAGAAGAATAGATCCTATCTCTATTTTGTACATAAGGCAAAGAAGGGTTAGAGAAGCTAAGTGATTTGTTCTAAGTCACACAATTTGTAATGGAGCTCAGAATATGCCAGCACTTAGGACTGTCTCTTTGAGTCTTCTTTCCACTGTACTTTGTGACCTCTTAACCTTCAGCTTAGTCCTGTAATTGGACATGATACCATTATTATCTTACGGTAACTGTCCCCAGTTGCAGGCATAGTCTCAAGGGGGAAATTAATTCATTTCAAGAGGATCTGCTTAATCAATTGGAGCATGTATTGTCACACCACAAACATCATAGCTAATAATCTAGTTACCAAGGTAACCTGGTGAATTCTGACTACAAAGGAGGTCACAGGAAGAAATATTATCTTCATGGCTCAGTTCATTAGATATAGGAAATTAGGTTGAATGTATGCCCAGGTCACATCCTAGAAAGTTTTTGTGTTCGTCCACCCTTTCTCAAACTCTTAATATGAATATATTGCTTTATGATTTACTTTTTTTTAGAAAAGGTGTTGTTGTTCAGCCTTTGTTTTTGAAGAAACCAATGATATCCCAAATGAGTAACATCTTAACTTGCCCATTAATTAGATTTAAGTGAAATGGAGTTGTGCAAATCATCTACCCCTCCTAGAATCATCCAAGTCCAGTGGCAAGACAAAAGTCAGGATGATTGGCGATGGCTGGGATGTAGTGGATGACCTTAGCAGCTTCGATGTCTTACCAAGCTCTAAATGCTCCAGGAAGCTTGTTTCAGCTGCCTTCATGGCCTTTGGAACAAATTGTTGTTATCTTCCCATTCCACTGGGAAAAGTCTTCACATGCTTGAGGTAAGTATCTTCCTAACTCATCAATGGGCTGAAAGCCTGTCAGCAACCTGCAAAAAGGTTTAGCCCATCTGAAGAGATGGTTTACCAGGGTTTGGCTGCTGTACATTCTATAGCTTCTTGGAGACACAGTAGATCAGAGTAGATAGGGGATACCAAAGGTGGCTGCGCAGCCCTGATAAGCATTCAGCAAACCCAAGTGCTAGCTATCCCTGAACAATTCATATATGCTTCTACGAAAGGTAAAAGGTAACAGTCCTGGTTAACAGAGTTGTGGTGATTTTGGTTCTAGATTTTATAGTACTAACTTAACTCTAACAGGGCAGATTTATACGAACTCTAGGGTTACCTCTAATATTCTTCATAAAATGCAGTATACAAGCATCTTTTATAGCCTACCCATCACTATTTCCCTTAATCATTTTATGTTAGTGACTAATGGAGTGAATATCAATGTTATTTTCAAGGGAACCATTTTATAGCAGTCACTTTTCAGTCCTGTGAAGCAAGTCATGTGGAATATTCCCTTGTTGTTCATCCCATAATGAAAACGTACCTTGGTTTGGGAAGCATGATCTCAGATGTTGGTGCAGCTTTGGTTTAAACATAGTTAAAGAAGCATTGCCTTGCTGGTAAATAAAACATAAATTCTAAAAAAAGCAATCTAAATGTTCCCAGTTCTGATGAAGTGTTACTACTCTCCAAGTGAGTGAATTCAAAAGCAAATCTTTTCACAGTATTCTAATTCCCTCTCAGTGTGCATTCAGACTCAAATATCTCATGGTGCTGTTAATGAAAACCTTTTACCTTCCCGTTCTGTATTGAAAATGTAAAAAGGGACTTGGTACATGGTTTAGCACAGAATGTATCAATGATCTACAAAGTGGGTTTAGCTGGATTTATTTTTCAGTATCCAAACTGAGCTATTACAGCATAGCACATTACAATACACTGAAGTATAATGGCAACTGCTTTACTTCCTGAAATAGTCTTTGAATTCCTCGACTCTAATAGAGATATCATATATATCCTAAACTAATGACTAGGTAAATCCCAATTCATTTTTAGAGGACAAGATTCAAATATGCTCTTATTCAGGTAATATTCTCAATGAAAAAAAAGATGTGACATTTTAAAGGGAAAGATATTTCAGGTGATATAAATGATGAAAAACTGATTTCAACTTTGAAAGTGAACAACATTGAGATTGGTTTAATGATTAACTTAAATCTCTTAA
Organism: Phalanger gymnotis; assembly: GCA_028646595.1. NCBI lineage: Eukaryota > Metazoa > Chordata > Mammalia > Diprotodontia > Phalangeridae > Phalanger > Phalanger gymnotis. The sequence goes on from CM053622.1 coordinate 487,269,053, forward strand.
GAAAACATGACTATACACCTAAAACTCTCCAACAGATCTTAAGGTATATCCTCAATGTAGACTTTCATCATACAATCAAGGTATAGTGTATGAATATGTTTCAATAAATTAGAATAAACAGAAAAATGTTGTCTATTAATTTCAGATAACATCCCAACTGTCTGATCTTGGAGTATTTGAAACCTACCTGGAAAATTAGATAAAATGAAGACCATATTATGGTTTTCTTCAGAGAATGGTGTATGCTTTCTGATGAAATCATCTGTTTTATTTACTAGGCATATTAAGCTCTACATAACTAAAAATAATATCCTTGATAAGGACATAATTATCAGTTGTTATCCACATTACTTATTAGTTACTTTGGAGTGGGGGAAAAAGTGAGGAATATTTAAGAATTTTCCATGGCCCTGCTCAGATGCACATAGAAAAAATGAGTATCAGGAGCAATGAGTCATGTGATGAAGTTGAAGTAGCAGCTTGTCAACAGCATCATAACACCTATATTTGAAAGTGACTTGTCCCTTAAAATGGGACAGCAACTCTTTCTGCTTTAACATTTCACATAGAGCCTGAAACAAAGAACAAGTGTTTTTGATTCCTACCTTTTAGGGGTGCTAGAACAGAGGCTTTACAGATTTTTAAATTCATTACATAGGGATTCCTAAGTCCCAAAATGGGAAAGGAAAAGCTTCAAAACAGGTGTTCTGTGCTTTCACTTTCTTCAGATCCTTCCTGATGGGCAGTGAGGCAGGCAGAAGCTTTGTTCAATTCTCTTAGTGGACAGAAAGGCAAATAACTTTCTGTCCCTGTCTTTCTCTGTTTTCTCTGTGTTTCTGTTTCTGTTCTGTCTTGCAGAGATGGGTTAATATTTACCTACATTCCCTTCCCAAAGTAGTGATATTAACAAATGTAGTGAAAGGTGTAGGTATAACATTTGAGGTTTCATATCCTTAAGTAATTGTTCATTATTCCCAACTCCAGGAAAACCAATTAATCCTCTTGATGAATGGACATTGGGGAACAGAATATGAGGTCACAAAGGTAGAAGATGGTTGCTTCAGTATGAAATCTAATTTCTCCTGCCTCCAAGTCCAATGTTCCTTCCCTCTACCATACTAGTTGGGTGACACAGTGAGATCAAAAGAAGAGAAATGATGAAAAAATTAATGGATGGCAAGGAAAATAGATTAGATAGATGAAAGTAGAGAGGAGTTTGGTCTACAAATATATATATATATGTATATATATATGTGTGTGTGTATGTGTGTGTGTGTATGTATACACATATATATGTGTATGTGTGTGTGCATACGTTTATGCACACATACATATATATGCATACATATTTAATACAAATTTATCAGTGTAAAGCTCTCATTTTTCCCATATCCTTTGTCACTTAAACATTATTAGCCAAAATGTAATATTGATCACAACATTACTTCTTGAGAGGTAAAGAGAATCTAAAGCTTAAAGCTTTTCTAATCCCATTATAAAATCTTAAAAACATATTTAGGAATATCTGTATAAATAAAAAAGAATTATCATTTAATACTTATAATTCATTCATATATTCATGTACCCTGGAGACAATGGAAGGGGCACAAAGATAAGATAGAGTGAAGATGATGGGAGAATGTGGCAGAAGAATATTGAGCAACTCACTACAATAAGATCTAATTTTATTTTACAAAATGAAAGAATTTCTCCCAAAAGAAGTAAATGGAAAAGTTCATGCCACTGTTTGGCTTTATCTATCACCATTCTGACTTCTATCCAGACATTCACTTACCTCTCTGTATCTGTGGCTTCAGGGCTACCAGTGATCAACAAAGGAGGAAGTGCTGCCCTAACTAGAAGCAATATAAGAAACCCCTGGATGAACTTTGCCTCCGTAGCAGTTACACCCGATGATATTCTGATTTGCAGGTGCCTTACAGTACAAACGTAGTGCCTTATGGTGCATGATGGTACAGGGGAAAGAGTGCTGAACTTGGTGTCAATGGACCTGAACTTGAATCCCACCTCTAGCACTTTCTAAACTTGTTTAGCTTCGGGCAAACCACTCTGGGACACAATTTCCTCATCTGTAAAATGAGAGAGTTAAACTCAATGTTCTCTAAGGTGCCTTCCAAGTGTAAATAGAGTGTCTGAACTTATGTGTCCCAGATTACAATTGTGCTTACACTTGCCCTATTTTGCTTACCTTCCTGGATTCTTGGCCTCAGATTTATTGTGATTTCATGTTGTTTTCTCTGACTTGACTATCTTGATTCTAGTAGCATCATCAGATCATATACTTAGAGATGGAAAGGTTTTAAGAATCCATCTAGTACAACTCCCCATTTTACATATGAGGAAACAGAGGTTCAGAAAAGTTCAGTGACTTGTCCAAGGTCACCTGCACAGTAGTGCCCAGAGCCAAAGTCATGTGTTTTGATTCCAAATTCATCACTCTTTTTGTTGCACTATGTTACTTCCTCAACATCCACCTGGCAGCCTCTTCACTATTACTGGGTCAGGTTATGAAATGATAATTATTGTCCATCATCAAATATTTTCATTAACAGATAACTTTTGTTCAGCTTAAAATCAATTCTTGAAAGGTCTGAGAAAGAAGCTCTCCCTCCTTTACTGGCTCAGTGGCCCTTGTCCACCCATTGCTATGGACAGAAGAAAATACCATATACACAAGGACAAGATGACATGGCATGCTCACTGTTCCTTTATACAGCTTTTATTGAAAAGAGCCAGCACAGCACAGGGTATTTCAAACCTGTGTGCTTTATGTTCCTTGGCACTAACTATTTGTCATCTAGAAAGGAATTTGGCTACCTCCAAGAACTCCCGAGGAAAAGGCAATAAGGGCCTGATCCTCTAGTCCTGATTAGCTGGCACTCATAAGTAACTCACATTGCAGAATCAAGCTATCATTTGTCATCCATGTAGAGAACTGTGGAGAATCCATTAATCCATTATTTGTGGTCCAGTATATTCTTTCTAAAACAGGCTGTCTCAAAGCCCAATATGTTTCCCTGAAATTTGGGTCTAAGTCACAGTCCCATTATGTGGATAAGTAACTTCTGCAGGGCACTTGACATTTCAAATAAAGAGAGACAGAGACAGAGAGAGAGACAGACAGAGACAGTGATACAGAGAGAGAGAGAGAGAGAGAGAGAGAGAGAGAGAGAGAGAGAGAGAGAGAGATTCTTTAAAAAACTGTCTGGGCACATATGTTTGGGAGGAGGTGGGGGGAATGAAAGAAAAGTGGAGGAAAGAAGCCTACAAGTCTTCTTTAAACTTTCATTAATAATTGGCATGCAGACATGCTTTCTTTTTTTGACTTTCAAATGTTCCTTCCATAATAGGTTGTATTGTCTGAACTGCAATTTATTACAATCAGCCTTGCCTGTGGCAACTGCCTTTATTAAGCTATCTTCTCTGTTGACATAATTCTGACACAGGAGTGGGTGTGACATATACATGTGGGTATAGACTACTCCAAAAATATTGGAAATATTGGTGATATTGGAAACTGTATCATTGTGGTCACCTGCTTTTTCCTAGCTGGTCTTTGTTTCACCATTTCATTTCTTTTCATTGTGATTCCTGGGATTAGAGCTTTCATTGTTTTTATGTTTCTTGTGTCCTGTTCTTTCTGCTCTATTTAAAGAAAAACTGCATGCTAGTTCTTTGGTGGAAAAATAATATCCTATTTTTTCTTCTGTCAGAGTTTTCCTCCCCAAAAGATGCTTCATTTTTAAATTTTTTTTATGTGTACACTGATCTCTATTTGCTCGCTTATTGGGTCTCACTACTTAACATGATTGGCAGATAATCAACTGAGCAAACTAGAGTTAAATGATGATTGCCAGTATCTGAGCCAGATTAGTAGGGTCTATGTGTATGAGAAGGAAAAGGATAGTCTAACTAAAAAGAGATGTTGCCTAGTTACATGGCAACTAGGCACCTTAGAAGAGGAATCTGTCAGGACAAACCAGAGGACAAGGAAATTTATGATCCCATGAAAATTACGGAGTTATTCCATTTATCTCCAGGTTTGTGTAATATTTGACTTCATGCTGGAGACAGTCTACTAAGTGGAGAATGTGCTGTTCCCAGAACTCAACATGCCTTTGATTTATTCATATTAGCCATTTCCCATTTAAGGAGTGCACTTCATCCCATCCTCATCTTTTAAATTCCTTATCTTCCTTCAAGGCTCACATCAGAGGCTAGCTCCTCTGTGTAGCTTTCCATGATCTCTTCTGGTTGTTAGAATTCTCTCCCTTAAATATTATTTTCTGGTGACTCCTTTGCCCCATTACTCCTTGCATTATGTTATATTTACCTTTGTATGTGTTATATCTTTCCCAAAATAGAATTAATGCTCCTTAAGAGCAGGGACTAATTTATTTTTTATCTTTGCATTCTCAGCATCTAGCAACATGCCTTGTAATGCTTGTTGAATTGAATTGAATTGAAATGAAATGAAAGGAATTCAGGTACCTACCATCTATTTATGCACTAAATTCAAGTTAATCTTCCTACTTTGTGAAATGATAAAAAGACAGGAACTGCCTCTCTAGCTTATTAGGCAGGATGAAGAAATTATAAAGAAGAAAGATTTCAGTAGGAAATCTACAAATATAATTTTTCTAAGACCATGAAAGAGAATCAAAGCTATTATCAAGAATTTGGAAAATAGGAGTCTATTATCTGGATGAAAAAGGTAGGGGAAAATAACTCTGAAAACCTGAAATTATAAACAAGTATGATGCTCTTACTACCCAGGGCCAATAATGACCTTCTGAGGAGGCAGAAGCCTTCCATGCTCCATGGGAAAAGGAGGCTCTTCCCACACTTTCAAGTAAAAAAGAGACCTCTTTCTGATCCTAGATGGAAGAAATACTTAATAGTGATTAGTAAGTCTTTGCTAAAGGACAGGAAATAATAAATGTGTGTTGTCTTCCATCTATCTATGCCATCTATCCAGGTCTATCATATTGAGAAAGAACCCTGTCAAGAAATGGGCTTCAGTTTCATGGACTAAATATTATATTTGAATAATGGAGTCTTCATTAAAGGAAGGGGTTCATCTTATGAGGATTTGGAGGAATGTTAATTGTTCAGAATCTAGTTGGTTACCATTTCACTACCCTAGATAAGATTCTTTGCTCATTCTACACTGCTTCTAGAATTAAATTAAGAAAAAAAAATTCTTAGCTTGGTACTTAAAAGCCCTCATTATCCAGCTCTGTCCTACTTTCCCACAATTATTGGACACTATTCCCCTTCACATCTTCTATATCATATCCAAAGTATTTTACTTGCTCTTCCCCTGTCTCAGCATTGTATCACCAATGGCTATGTCTTTGTCTAGGCTTGCTCCCATACCTAGAGTATATTCGTTTTTCACTTCCATCTCTTGGATTCCCTAGCTTCCCTCAAGGCTCAGTTCATGTGCCATTCTTCTGTAGGAATCCTTTTCTGATCCCAGTTGTCCATTCTCCATTCCAACTCCTCAAATTATATTTATATAATTATTTCTTTGACTATTATTCCTCCTCTCACCAGTAGAATGCAAGCTCCTTAAAGGCAGGGAGTTTTGTTTTGTTTTGTCAGTACCTATAATAATACCTTGGAAATAGTAGAAACTTAGTATAAACTTGCTAAATTAGAATGGATTGAGAATTAAATGTTTTTAATCAATTAATCCATTTACACAAGTGTTGAACAGGATGGGGTTGAAGGTAGTTTATCATGTTAGAGACACTGGAGGATTCCTCAGGTTGACTTAGACCCACTAATCATTAGTCATATTCATTCAATCCATCATGATTCTACCTAACATTTCTATTATGCAGCCTGCATTTCTGCATCTTGTTGATTAGGATGTCATAAAAGACTTTGTCAAATACCCTGGTAGTATATGATATAATACTATTCAGTATTTCCATCTACTAGATTTGTTTCTTTTGAAAAATATATGCTCTTCCATTGCCATCCTATAGTCATGAATTTCATACCTTCAAATTTGTGTGACACTTACAAAGGTATATTTACAACCATCTGCTAAAATGTTGCATTCCCTTTGTTTATTATCTACACTATGTATTGGTATATAGATTCTGAGGTCATAAGTATTGTTTCAGATCATTTTTCAAGTTATTTTTTTTCCTTTTAATTTATAGGTGCCTTCTCTAGTGTTATTTTTCTTTCTATGTCATATTTGTTATCCTACATTTTATCAGCTTTTAACAGTTTTTATCTGGGCTTTTTTACTTCTGTCCTTTCATGCTTTCTGAATCTGTGGATACAGCAAAATTGGTGGGGCTAGCTAATTCAATGAGTGACAGAATCAAGATTTTTAAAAGATCTTGACATATTGGAATGATCAGCCAAATCCGATAAGATGAATTTCAAATAGAGATAAATAAAATCTTTCACAACAGTTAAAAACTTGATCCAAGTCTTATACTTAGGTTAAAAAAATCAATTGTACATTTACTAGTTGGGGGAAATAAGGCTTACAAAGACCGGCTTGTAGTTGAACTCAAGCTCAATATGCATCAACAATGTCATATGGTTGCCAAAAACTCTAATATAATCATGGCTTGCATAATAGAATTTAGCATCAAGATAAAGGGAGATAATGGTTCCACTGTATTTAGCCTTGCTCACATTTGGGTAATATTGCTTTCAGTTTGCAGTGTCACATTTTTTTGCAGGAAATTGCTGAACTGCAGGATATTTAGAGGAAGGTGACCAGGATGGTGAAGAGACTAAGGATGGTAAAAAACTAAGCCATCTGAGAAGTTGAAGGAACTAAATATGCTTTACATGGAGAATACTTTCAGTCAATGATAGCTGTCTTCACTTATCTGCATGTCTGATGTGGAATAGGGATTGAATTAATTTTGTGTGTTTCTGGAAAACAGAAGTAGAACTTAAATGACCCGAGTAGAAAGTTCAAGGTGTTCAATTTCAGCTCACCATGTGGAAGATTCTTATAAAATTGAAAGTTTTTTTCAAAAATTGAGTAGATTGTGTTTTGAAGTATTGAGGAAGTGTTTATACAATAGAAGCTAGATGGCCATCTAGGGACTATAAAGGAGATTCCTATGCTACTGTGTGTTTGAATTAGATGCTACATCTTATCTAGGCTAACCCCTCTTCCTGATGCATTAATCTGCTCTATGGCAACTCCACATGAGGCTTTCCATTTGGTCTCTTGATCACTCTTGTTATTGTAATGCTATTCTTTATACTGAAGTAATATTTGGATCCTTATATTTTCACCCAGTTGAACCCAGTCTTTCCTGCTGTAATGGTAACCAGGGCAGGATTTTTTGCTGTTCTTCTCTTTTGGGAGACTAAGGCAACCAAGTGACTTTAATGAGTCTGGCCTTTGCTTGAGTGGGGCAGGTAAAGAGGGATCTTTTGTCTTGGAATTCTTCTCAGCACTGGGGCAGTGGAGAGTCATTGATGTGTATATCATCTTTTTTGTCTTGGAGTGTTTCTCAGCACTAAGACAATCTAGAGTCATTGGTTTGTATATGATATGGTGCTGCTGGTGGTTGAGGAACTTTCCCACACCCTAAATGCTAAGTTGGCCCCAGCCCTCAGAGTCTTGAACCTGGTATACGTACTAGAAGGTTAGCATTTGGCTTCTGGAGGTATACGCATTGAAAGGGTGACAGGACTCTAGCGAGCCCCTGAAATAGCCCCCACCCAGGCTTTAAGACCCAGATGTTGGTGCTTCTCTGGTAATCATGTATAGTTATGGACAGACTGGTTCGTGTAATCTTATTGTTTATGATGTATGCTTGTAATTTCTGTTTGTATTTGCCCTGAAGTTCAGGGGGCTGATCTTTTCCCCCAGAACCAAGTGAATGATATATGCATGTTTAATTAAACTGAGATTGTTAATCCCTTAAAGTTGCTTTCCTTAGAAAAGCAGATCAAAGAACTTGTGTTAGCAGCTCTTCTGTGTGCAGGTCTTGTTGGGTCTTTCACCCTGAAAACAGCTGCTAGCAACATTGTTGTTACACCTGCTGACACCAAACAAAATAAATTTAATCACTTTTCCAAATGACAGCTCTTCATGTCTTTAAAGACTGCTTCTCCACTCTGCATTTCCCATGAAATCCTTGCATCCCCACACCAACATCCCTAATTCATTCAACATTTCTTTATATATTCTTATCCATATAGTAATATGAAAAAGTAAAATCTTAATAAATGTACACCAAATAGGACTTAATTCGAGGACTTTTGCCATTCTGTTTCTCCTAATTTTGACTTGTTCAGAGCTGTCAATGTCATTCTTAAAATGAGAGATCCTATTTTTTGACATGATATCCTTTAATACTCACATCGAGAATGCTTAATTTCCTTGGTGTGGAGCTTTGTTCACAAATTAAGATTAAAACCCTTCTGTAAATCAGTGGATGGTCTTTATTAAGTTGCAAAATATTTATCATCCTCTGGCCAAGTTGGGGAATAAGCCTCCCCAAACTAGCTAGATTGGTCCTTGGACTACAAGTAGACAATTCAGCATTTGGTCTATCCTTGACTATGTGGATATAAATTCACAGTTTGAAGAAAGAGTAGAATTCTATTAGAAAGAAGTAATCAAGGATTACACTTCAAGCATAGAGGATATTCAATGCAAAGGCACTGAAACAAGAGAAATGTCACCAAAGCATTAGTGAGAGGCCAATTAGTCAGGATCACAGAATAGAAGAAAGGGCCTAATGCATAATGAGAACAGAAAGAGAGATTAGGGTCAGATTGTGAGTCTTTTAAGGTCAAATTGATGTGTTTATATTTTGTCCTATAAGCAACAGGAAGCTACTAGAAGAATAGAGAAGAATTCAATAGAAGAGTGATCTGGTCAGATCACTTAAGGAAAACTTCATTGGCTACATGAAATAAACACTGGAGTAGAGAGAGACATTAAGATAGGCCACTGCCGAGTCAAGATGAGAAATGCTGAAGGCATTAGAGTAGCATAGAGGGAACAGGTCAAATGCAAGAGGTGTTATGGAGGTGGAAATAGCAAGACTTAGCAAGTAATTGGATATGATGGGTCAGAAAGAAGGAGTCATAGATGACACTGCAGTTATGAACCTGGAGACTAGAAATATAGTAGTGCCCTTGATAGACACAGAGAATTTTGGAAAGGGGTGTTTTGGGGGGAAAAGGCATCAAATTCTTCTCTGGAAATGTTAAGTTTGAGATATCTGAGACTCCCTCATTGATACATAAATCTCCAAGTAGATCGAGAAATTATAAGATTAAAATGAATCATCATCAAAATATTTTGTAGATTACCAAAACTAAATCTCTTGCCTGAGTTCTAAATATAAGATGACAGGTGTAGAAATGTAAGCAGATGTTTAAGATTATTTAGGCCATCTCTCTCTCTCTCTCTCTCTCTCTCTCTCTCTCTCTCTCTCTCTCTCTCTCTCTCTCTTCCTCTAATAAGAATAGAGACCAGAGAAGACAAGAGACAAGGCTTACATTTGAGGATCAGGGAGGTTAAGTGATTCACTCATGGTCACACAGGCAGCAAGTGGCAGAACATGTCCTCCTTTGACTTTTATTTTATAGACTTGATTTTAAAATGCACATTAGTTTAGAAAGAAAGCATTTTGAGTTCTGAGGTCTGATGCAAATTAATTAATTAATTCAGCCTACAGCAAAACATCTATATCAAAGAAATGTGGTGGTTGAGGCAGTAATCAATGTTTAAAACATGAGTTTCCATTCCATTTATTTTTAGAGCATGACTTTCAAGAATTTATTCCATGCACTTATAACCCACACTGATTTGCAGGTTCATGTCAGCACTTTAATATCTTAGGACTCCAGCAAAATGAGGTGCTGTGATCTATGAATCCTGAACAGGACTACAGGGAAAAGAACAAAGAAGTATTTTTCAGGACCTTATTTTCAGATTCTATGAATAGTTTGCTTGCCCAAAGATCATCCATAACCTGGGTTATAACCCACATACTGACAATATATTACCTGTGTTTAAGGTGACCACCTGAGTATTAATTATACTAACTCCTTTTCTGACATATTTACTAAAAGGATTTTGGCAAGTGTTTTGATACAAAATCCTGTCACAAGGAGAATTAAAGTGGCACTTGTAGAGCAAGGTCTGCAATAGGTAGTATAAGAAGAATTAGTCACAATTTACAGATGAGGAAATCAGGGGTCAGAAAGGTGTGACTTGGTCATGGTCACATAGTTACTAAGTGTGAGAAGAGGGACCAAAGTTCAAGTCCTATGACATCAAATGTGTTATTCTTTTCTCTATACTACCTTGCTCCTGGGAGTAAACATTCAAATCAGTCACAAGAACATTTGTTTGAAGATGAGAATTATCTACATTAATTAAGAAATTTAGTATGACAGCAGAGGGTATTTGAGGTGGACTTTGAATAAGAGAAAAGAGCTTAGCAGGTGAAAATGAAGATAAAGAAGCATCATTGAAAGCATCAATGGTAGGGTTTGAGGGGTATTACTAATGATCTAGAGTCTTCCAACATATATGACACTCATGGAAGTGGTATTAAACCTGAGGTCTGACCAGAATATCTTCATAGAAGTAGATGGTCCCAGGAACCTGGAAACTTATATGAGGGAATGAGGACTGTGAGACAGCTGCTGTTTCTTCAGCTCGACAAGCTAGCTTAAAGGTAGCTGGTGGCAGAATGGATAGAGTAGTGGGCCTGGATTCATGAAGCTTAAAAAGTTGTTGGGGGCAGCTATTTGGCAAAGTGGATAGGGCACCAGGCTTGGAGTCAGGAAGACCTGTGTTCAAATCTGGCCTCAGACACTGACAGTGTGACCCCAGGCAAGTCATTTACCCCAGTTTGCCTCCATTTCCTCATCTGTAAAATGAACTGGAGAAGGATATGGCAAACTACTTCAGTATCTTTGCCAAGAAAATTCCAAGTGGGGAAATACTGAGTTCAAAGCCAACCTCAGACACTTACTAGTTGTGACACCTTAGGCAAGACAAAACTTCTGTCTGCCTCAATTCCCTCAACTGTAAAATTGGGATAATAAAAGTACTCATCTTGCAGGATTATTGTAATCATCAAATGAAGTAATATTAGAAAGTATTTATTACAGTGCTTGGCACATAGTAGGCAATAAATGAATGTCCATCTTATTCTCTTGCTTTAATTTTTTTCCTTTTTACCTTTACAAATATTGTTCATTTATGGAATGCAGTCTGTCCACTTGTTAGAATCTTTAGCATCCTTCAAAACACCTTAGATGCTGCCTTCTTTGGGAAGGTTTTCATGCTATCCATACTTTTAAATGGTCTTACTTGGTTTAAATCACCTTGTTTTCCGTTAGCTGTTTATTTGTTGTACCAGCTCATAGAATTTACAAACATGGAGATCAGGGACATTCTTTTCCTTTTAACCTTTGTATCGTCAGAGCAAGTCACAGTGACTTACACATAGAAGTTGCTTAATAAATGTTTGTTGAATTGAACCCAATTGAAATGACTCATCAAGAAGTTGAGACAGTAATATTTAAGCATATTATTTTATTATACTGGGATATAGAAAATTGGGGCATGGTCACTTAAACTTGTAAAAGAATAAGTAGTCTCTTGCCATCATCTACTTATCTTTGGTTTTAATTCTCCATTAATAATTTTTGTTCCATTACTGATTCTGTTCTGCCTAGCAGAGATAAGAGAAGCTAAATAGGAGTTGAGTAGTCATGTCTTCTCTCAATCAGTTTTAATCAAATCTCTTATGCTAAACAGGAGTCCTGCCCCCTCTTTAATCTTCCTCTTGTCCTCAACTAAGCTAAAAAGCAAAAGAAAGAAGAGCTTTCTACTGTTTTAACATTCATATCAAGTCTCAGCCCAGCCTGAGATTTAATGTCCCTGCCATTATTCTTGCAAGACCATGTCCATCTTTTGTTCACATCCTCAGCGACTTACCTTAGCATCAATCTTTTCCATGTGATTTTTCTAAGTTCTTCCTTAAGTTTTTAAGTTTCTCTGTAGACATATCAGTTTCTTTAGATCCTCACTAGAATTACTCTTGTTTTATGTCATCACAATATCATTATTGGAAGAATCTTATCCTTTGCCAGGAGATATCCTTTACAGAATCTTAGGCCATAAGATTCTACCTGTCATTTCCTTTGACTTTTTGAAACCTACTTCTTTAAAAGCTAGGGTATGCTTTAGACTGTACCTGAATCTACCTCATTATCTACTGTTCTCAAATAGTGTGTTCACTTCCCCTCAAGTTTTAATCATTTCTATTTAAGCCATAAGTCTCTCCTTATTACTCAAAATCAATACCATAATAGCAATTTGCTATACTATTGCTGTTGCTAATTGCAATTCACTTGATGCATCTCACAAAAAGTGAGACTTTTTGTTGTCTTTGTTTTGGAGTGCTTCTTAGCACTAAGACAATGGACTGCCTTTGACTGAGTCTTTCCTTTGTTTGTAGAAAGGCCCACACCCTTTTGCTAGTTAAGGTATGAAGCCCTCAAGAGGTATGAACCCTTGAGAGGTGTGAATCCTCAATAGGTGTGAAGTGTATATGTTCTCTAAACTTAGCATTTTGTTTGGTGCTCACTCATTGGAAGAGTGTTGGTTGTGGAGACTCTGGGTAGCTGTGAAGGAGCAATAATCCCATAACCAATAAATCCAACCCATCCAAGCAGCAACCAAGTCCCAAAACCAGTAAGCCCACTTTATCATAAGAGTAAAGAACTTAAAACACAATATCACAGCATGGAGGCTCACCATCCCATTAGCCTTCAGCCCCCCCTGCTGGAGCCTTGCCACCAACAACACACTCACGTCTGTTCTCTCCCTCAGTTCTAACTGCTCTCTCAGCATTTCCTGTGACATGCTTTCCTTTTCCTCTCAACAAGCTCCTCCTACCACATGTGACTTAGTCTTCCTGTGATGTAAGCAGGTCACATGGCCTATTAATGGGTGGGAAAGATCTTCAAATTTAAATTACCATTATAGTCGGGAGGTGGAGGGCCATGTATGAAGAACAACAAGGAAGTTAGTGTCATTGGATTGCAGAGTACCTAGAAGGGAATAAGGTATAAGACAACTGGAAAGAAGCTAGATTACAAAAGTTTTTAAAAGCCAAATTGGGCTTTATATTTGATTCTAGAAATGATAAAGAGGGAATGACTAAAGTTTATTGAGTGGGGGAGGCAGCATGGCAAAACCTATACTTTACACAGATTAATTTGAGAGCCACTGGAGTGGGAAGACAATTGAGGTGGGGAGAACAACCAGAATACTGTAACAAAAGTATAGATGTGAGTCAAAGAAGCAAGCATATATAAGAAATATTAAAAAGGTCTAATTGACAGAATTTAGCAGCTTATTGGATATTATAAAAGAGTGAGGAGTTGAGGATTACATCTCAATTGTGATTCTGGGTGACTGGGATGATAGTGCTGACTTCTACAGTAAAAGGAAGCTTAGGAAGAGGTGAAAGCTTGAAGGGCTGTGGAGGGGGAAAGTAATGAGTTTGGTTTGGGACATGGTGAATTTAAGATGTCTATAGGACATCCAGTTTGGACTATCTAATAGGCACTTGGACATATAAGAATGGATGTCAGCTAAGAGGTTCAAAATGGAAAAGTAGATTTTAGAATCAGCAACCTGTAGATGATTGAATACCTGGGATCTGATGAGGCAACCAAGCGAAATAGAAGAGAAGTGCCAGGGCAGAGCTTTGGGGTTCACCCATGGCTAATGGGCATAACTTGGATGAAGATGAAGCAAAGAAGTCTAAGATGAGGTGGTCAGACAAATGTTTCACCTATGGATTCTTATCCAAATGCTTTGCATAATATTCTCTCCCTTTAGTTCATGGATTTCCTCAATGGAATAGATCTTATTCTATTATCCTATGAAGTCCTAGTCCACTGCCCTTTTAAATCTGATATGTTCCTTTTGAACAAACCATACTCATATTCTTGTCATGTGTCACATCCCACCAATTCTCAGTAAAACCCAGGAATTCTAATTTATCTGTTTGGATCCAATTTTCTAATTTTGCTTTTTGATGACCCATTCTCTGGGCACTTTTGAATAAATACTTGAAGTCATTACTACCTCCCTTTTTGGATGTTTTTTTTTCTGACTTATTGGGTCTCTCCACCATTCTTTCTTCTGTCTTGGACTTGTGTTGTATTTCTCTGAAACACTTAGCTTAGTGGATGTATTTGGAGTGTTTTCTCCTTCCCTCTCCAATTTCAGTTTAAAGTTAACTTTATTAGATCTTTAAGCCTCCAAGAAAATATGTATTTTCTTTTCCTTTACTTCCTTCCCCTTGCTTAATCATGTGTAAGAGACCTTTATTCCAGTAGAGATAGCTAGGTGACACAGTGGGCAAGAGCACTGGATTTCAAGTCAAAAACACCTGAGTTAAAATTTCAACATTTACCAGCTAAATAAGTGACCCTGGACAAGTCATTTAAGCTTTCTTAACTTCAGTTTTCTTAACTGTAAGATGGGGGCAATAATGGCACCTAGCTCAAGGTTTGTTGTGAAGATCAACAAGACAAGGTGTTTTGCAAGCCATGAAGCACCTTGTAATCTTAAGCCTAGCCCAGAACTACAAACCTCATTCTCTGTCACCAACTTCTTAACCAGCTGTTCATTTCTCTTTTCTGCTCTGGGTTTTTTTCTGAAGTCTCCATCTTCATTAAGCAGTAGTCTCACATATGTTCCTAGACCCCTTAGTTTCTTACCCAGGCCTTCATAATACATAGCAATGTTTCTAGGTGGTAAAATTTGTTCTCCCAGGAATTACTACAGTGGAGAATATTCATTGTTAGTTTTGACAAGTCTCTGAAGGATATCTGTCACTTGCTGAATACATACCTTGAGAAGATCCCTTCTTTTTTGACATATTAAAATGACATATGATGACCTAGGTATTCCTCAGCTGGGAGTGATCAACCAATGGCAATTCATCTATTCTTCTAATCAGTATATTGAATGGCTTTCCTCCTAGTTGTATCTGTGGATTCTCATCCAATTAGGCTAAATTAATCAAATATTTATTAAGCACCTACTATGTAGAATTTGTGGTGGTAAAAGCTAGAGGTTAAAGGACCAAAATTGAAATAGGCTTTCACCTCAAACAGGGCAACATGGTTTAGTAAAACAAGCACTGAATGTGGAGTCAGAGGACCTAGGTTCAAACTCTGGCTCTAAAACTTACTGTATAACCTTGGGTAAATCCCTTGACTTCTCCCTGTTTCCTTATCTGATGGAGTTGAAAGAGGTGATCTCAAATGTACCCTCTGTCTCTAATATCCTAAAACCAAGAAGTTTATATCCTATTGAAGATACATGATATGCATACAAGTAAATGCAAGGTAATTTAAAGAGGGGCACAACAGTAACTCAAGAGGTCATGGCTGAATAGGTTTTATAGGACAGATGACACATTGAGCAGAGTCTTGAAGGAAGACAAAGATTCAAAGAGGAGGAGTTGAAGAAGGAGTATATTCCAGGCATTGGGGATGGCTTCTGCAAATGAACCAAAGGATGATAGATCTAGAGCTTGGTGGGACCTTAGAAACAAGCTAAAAAAAACCTCCATTTTTTTTTTCTCAAAGAAGAAGAAACAGACTTAGAGAGGTTTATTTGTCCATAGGCACCCAGGTAGTAAGTGGCAGTTTGGGTGGAACACCAAGTGAATGGAGAGGAGCCACATAAATTAAGATGAAAATTTGGGTTGGGTCAGATTGCATCAGACTTTAAATAGCAAATTTAAGGACTTACATTTTATCTAAGAGGCAATTATAAAGCTGTTGAAAATTTTTGAGTAGAGTAGCAACATCATTAGACCTGTGCCTTAGAAAGATTATTTTGGAAGCTAGGGGAAGGATCGATAGAAGAGGAGAGAGTCTACAAATAGAGAAACTAGTTAGCACCATGGAATAGCTCTGCCATGAACCTATTACAAAGCTCTTAAATTTTAGTACTCCTTCTTACTTTTCTTTTTTGTTACATTCTCTTTCTCCTTCTCCACTGGTTTCTTCTAATTTCCTGACCCAGTGTTGTATAACTTTCTGCATCTTCACATTCTTTCTCTTCTTGAATCTCTTCTTCGATTCTTTCAATGAGCTTTTACTTCTTCATGAGAGAGATATTCCTTCAGCCATTTTGCCTTTTCTTCTAGTTGGGAAATTAATCTGCATTCTGCATAAATGTAAAAGCATGTGGGATTTCTAAACTGAGCAATAATAGGCTAAAATCACCTAAAAAGGGATGTATCTCATAATTAATTCTTAGACGGTACCTTTATTTCTGAATATGTAAATTATTATGGATGTTCCCAATTTACACGCAATTTGATTGTAAACCACTAAAGTCTGTGAAGCGAGACTATACTTCATCTATTTTTGCAATTCCCTCAAGGACCTGCAAATTTTAGACACACACATTGTTGTAGAATTTGGACTTGATTCTGTTGAACATACAAATTATTTACATAGGCTCTCCTTCATTTTGAATAAACTCTATATCAGTACTCTCCAAAAGGGGACAGGCCTTCGTAGGGGGCTATGATATCATCCCTACAAAGTGATGAATAATTAACCAGTTGGAAGGTGGGAAGATGAATCTCAACTCACCCATGGAACTTACTCCCAACATGGCCACACCTACTCTTATCAAACAATACTCCACTACTTTGATCCTTCCCTCTGCTGTGCTAGCATCCAAACTCCTGCTTTTTAGAACTAATGCTCATCCCTCAGGTGAGCATAGGTAAACAAGCAGCTACGTAGTTACTATTAGGAAAATTCCTCCTTTGTCTTTTGTTCCCCAGGTGGCCTTATAGTTATGACAGGTGCCCCTCAGTGGATGGCAATAATGAATGAATAAAACTCCCTCTCCTTTTTATTTGGGGTAGAATAAGATCAGTTACAGAGGATGAGGTTGTAATATAGATTGCAGATATTATTACATTATGTTTCCCCCCAAAACCATCCATCTCCCAAATTTGACAAATTCCATTGACTTAGAAAGAAGTAACGGCATCCCTTCCATGGGTAAGTGATCATAAAATATGAACAAATAGTTCTCAAAAGAAAACTTGCAACCTATAATTCACCAAATGAAAGACATTGCAAAATCACTAATTAATAGAGAAATGCAAATCAAAAAATTCTGAGGTCTCACCTGCCACTCAGTAGATTGGCAAGGATTTCAAAAGGTAGAATTAGTCATGTTGGTAGGGTTCGGAAAGACATGTACATTTAACACAGTTATTGTAGATATGAACAGGTTCAACCATTCTAGAAAGCAATTTCTTATTGTACTTGAAAATGTCTAAAATGTTCATAACCTTTGACCAAGAGATCCCACTGCTAGCAATGTACTTCAAGGAGGTCAAAGGCATAAAGGACCTTTTGTACTGAAATATTAATTGCAGCATCTTTAAATTGTTCTGTTTTTAGTAAGGACTCAAAAATTTAAAAGTTACCTTTGGATTAAAGAATGGATAAAAATTCATGGTACATGATTGTAGCAGAATATTATTATGATACAGGAGGCAGGTAGCTAGGTGGCAAAGTGGATAGCATGCCAGTCCTGGAGTCAGGAAGACTCCTCTTTATGAATTCAAATCCAGCTTCAGACACTTACTAGCTATGTGACCCTGGGCAACTTAACCCTGTTTGTCTCAGGTCCTCACCTGCAAAATGAGCTAGAGAAAGAAATTTCAAACCACTTGCCACTACTGTGACTGTGTAAGGCCAATAACACCAGCACACAGGAGGGCTACTAGCACAGGTTCTTTGACCTGCATTTCTAAGGAAAGCAATTCTAAGGGGTTTATAATCTCACTTTAATTAAACATACATATATCTTTCACTTAGTTCAGAGGAAAAAGTCAGCACCCTGAACTTCAGAGCAAATACAAACAGAAATTAAAAGCAGAAATTATGTAAACCGAGCAAAATAACACAACAAAATAACAGGCTTCTAGCTATCAGTCCAAGATATTACATGCATAGTTACCAGAGAGAGAAGCACCAATATCTGGGTTTTTCAAAGCTTGGGTGGGGGGCGCCAGTGGCTAAACAGCATCTCGTCTCATCTGGTCAAATCATATGACACTCTTTCAGTGAGTGAGCCCCAAACAAAATGCTAATCTCAGAGTATGTATACCCTTTTTCAGGGCTCGAGTGTTTCACATCTCTTGTGACCAAATTAGCAAAAGGGTGTGGGCCTTCCTATAAACAAAGACAAGACTCAATCAAAAATGACTCAACAAAAAATGATACAGGAACCAATGAATATGAAGAATTCAAAATAGCATAAGAAAACAAATTAACTGGTGCAAATTAAAGAAAGCAGAACCAGGAGAGGGGCCATGTGCGTAGTAACTACAATAACATAAATAGAAAAAACGATATTAAGATCCAGAGACCAAAAGCTTGAGAAACATTGTTCTAAAGCAGAAGTATGCTGGTAAGTGTTTAACAACTGAATATCCAGAAAAAAAGTAGTGTAGGACACACTTTTAAGCTTAATTTGCATTATCAATATTTTCTTAAGTCTAGACAATCAACAAAACAACGAAGTCTTAATTTGTGGCTTTTGCTGAGATAAATGCTCACAGAAAACATTCACCAATTGCCTTCCTAGGATACCCATGGAATATTATTTTAAAAGTTCTCCTTGTAGGCTTTACTATAATATTGGGAGTCTTTAGATTTTTTTCTCTGTCAGCACCAAACCCAATCCATTACCTTTTTTCAAGAGTTCAACCTGTATAATCTTTATGATTCATTAATGACACTTAGTGTCCACAGTTTATGAAGCACTTAAATTAGCTAATTAGTGCTAATATTGCTGAGGTGAAATGTGATTCTCTCTCTTTTATAACTGTGTTGATTAAAATTTCTTTCTCTTATAATGTTGAGTGTCCCCTTGAAGTAAAGTAGGTGACCCAAGGCCATCCTGGGTGGCAGATCGGATGAGCATTGATAAATTGACCGTGCGATGTTTTTAGGTTAAAAAAAATTAAATTAAATATAAGGTTGCATCATCAGGTATTCAGAATGAATTTTATGAGGTTTTTGTGGTGGTTGTTTTAAAATCATGGTAGATTTCCTTCCTTGACGCCGTAACTCCAGTCTGCCTTGGATGTACAATATGTCTCAAAAGCTTTAATACAGTTTTAACCTTGAATATTTTTCAAAAAACAAATTACACTAGCACTCTTAGGGCAGCATATAAAAAGAGTATAGGTTTCAAACTTTGAATTACTCACACTTACCCAACCTCTATCTTTTGAATTGTATTTTTAAGTCTTTTTAGCTGTGAATCCTTAGTTCCTAACATTATCAATATAAGTAAGAGTATTGGCAAACCAGCTATAACATTTAAAGGTATATAATTTATTTTTCTCTGCCCTGAGGTAGTATTTTTATTCTATCCAAATAAGAAAGAGAGAGAAATAGACATAGAGAGAGAGACAAAAAGACAGAATGATGTAGTAGTAAGTATATTGTACTCAGTGTCAGAGTTAGATTAGAGACCCACATTTAATCATTATTTTCTGTATGATATTATGCAAAGCACTGAACTTCTGGCCTCAGTTTCCTCACTTATACAATGATGTATTTGGATTAAAGGACTTTTAAGTTCCTTTTCAGACCCAAATCTTTATGAAGCTCTCTATGCTTGGGTGATCGGATGGCTGCCAAGTTTCCCCCTGATTCTAAGAGTCTAGGATAAGTAATTTGGCACAAATATTAAATTTTACTTCAAAAAGCATTTATTAAGAGCTTACTTTGTGCATAATGCTATGCTAGGTACTAGGGGAAGTACAAAGTTGAGAAAAGATATGGTCTTTGATCTCATGGAGCTTACAGTCCAGTAGGCTGAGTTCAACACCTAAAATTATCTCTGACTTTTCAACAACCACAATAATTCTTAACATGTATTCAATAATTCATACTTCTGTAAGAGCTTCCACATCCTTCATGTTCTACTGTGAAGCTGGCAAAGAAGGGGTTATATTTCCACTTGACAAGTGAGGCCCAGAGAGTTTCAATGACCTCTCCAAGATCACAGAGCTAGTTAATTGCAGAGTTGGAACTAAAACCAAGATTTCCTAACTTTATGCTATGCTGACTCATCAAAAATCCAAATACTCCATCTCTTTCATTTGTAGAATTTCAATGCTTATTATACTGCCCGAACATGGGCACACGTTTTATTGTGTTGACTGGAGTTGACTATTTCAATTGACTGAGTGGGTCAAGTAAGTAACAAAACAGTCAGATTAAGCTGCTAGTTTCACTTCTGTTTTTATTTGAATGACTTTGCTGTTTATTTGACTCATTTAGCCCATTAAGTCAATTAAACAGTCAGATAGATTTGTATATGTAGATATAGCCATTGAATTTCTCTTTCCCCGATTATCTACCCAGGATCCTCTTTTACATCTTTTCCCCCATACTCAACAGAAATGGCACTTGAACTGAATTTTTCCCCCTGAGGTAATAGATCTGAGGTTTGTCTGATTTAATCCTTAACACTAAATTACCCCTTCCTGTTTCTGGCTCTTATTAGCATTAAGCTTATTGATTTAATTTTGGCTTTAAAGAGATCATTGAACATGAAAGAAATATTCAGGGGAAGGAAGGCAGATGAATGGGAAACAACATCTCTTTGCTTTAATTAACTCATCTGTGAAAGACCAGAAGAATCCTTAAACATCTCCCAGAAATCTTCTGATAATGAATTGAAGTTGTTTGAATCCTTATGGATTCCTAGAGTGGGGTGAAAAATACAAAATGGAGTCAAAATTCTGAAATTTGCAATCCTAAATCCTGACAAGACCAGTTGTGATGTGTCATGACTTAAGCAATACTTCCGAGGCTGTCCTTGGAATATATCCCTCTGAATATGTTAAGCCTAAATTTTCCTCTTTAGAACTTCTCTTTCTTGGTTCTCTCTTTGGGGACAATCCATCTTAATTTAATAGACCTTCAAATATATGTAGAAAGTTCTCACATCTCCCTATCTTAGTCCTCTTTTCTCCAGGCTAAACATACCTAGTCCTTTCCACTCTCTTTTCATTGCCTTCTCTTATGGCAGAATCTTATAGCCCTTCACCATACTACTAAAATGCTCCAGGTTATCAAGGTCCTGCCGAAAATACAGTTCGTCCTTTACTGGATGAACTCTTACATGGAAAGTTAAATAATAGAGAAAAGTGAACTAATTAATAGACATGGTGATGTGTGTTATAATATGGTACAAATATTTCGTGGAAATGTAAAACACTATTTCTGAATTTAAATTGTGCACTTGATGTATTTAGATAGGAATACATACAAACCTTAGCTTTCTTGTTTTCATATTTTTAAAGAAAACGATTAAATAACAATGTCTCCGCTGACTCTTACATTTCAAGGACAAAGTTGCTAATAGAGCTTACAGAAAAATACCCATCCCCCAAAATGCAACTCATTAAAGCACATGAAAATTAACATTATAAACCTAAGGGTAAATTTTCTGCCTGGTGTTTAGAGAGTAAGGCAAGCAGTTCCCATAAAGAGAATGTATTCATATCCTAATTCTCTACTCACCATATTAAAAATTTACCAAAAGGGGGAGGGGAGAGTCTCTGCTAATAATTGAGTTTTCAATTTTAGCTACAATAAAAGGTGTGCTGTTTTATTTCATAAAGTGAAATTCCACCTTTTATCACCTTCAAGGAAATGACTTCATGAGTAACAACTGCATAACATGGATTCCCATGACCCAAGACTCCACTAAACCCTACTTTGACCAGCAGCCGGTACTGGACGTCTGCATAGGTATCCCTCCAATTAACCTCTCACCCTCAATTTCTAACTCTTTCTCAGGGATCAATAATCAAATTGGCATTACATTTTCTGCTATATCTCTTTGATTCCGAGTAATAGGTTGACTAAGTTGAATCTTTCTTCCATGACCACTACTCTTTGCTCTCATGTCAGCATCATCCCTTTATTGCCCTTTATTCTACTCTAATTCTTTGTTCTCTTCTTCCCTATGCTTTCTTCTGAAAGCACTGTTCTGTTACTTCAAAAACTACCCTTCATATTAGACCTGTGCTCCAGGGCCCTGAAATTCCTTCATTTATTTTGATTTATTTATGTATTTATGCATCTTTCCCCCCAAGAGAATATAAGCTCCTTGAGGTCAGGAATCATTTTTGTTTTTATCTCCAGTACTCAGAACAGCTTCCTGTAATGGAACATGTACTTAACAAATATTGTTTCACTGGTGGCTTGATTGAATAAAAGTAAATAACATGACTGACTTTTAAGCAAATGCACAAGAATTTATGCATCTGACTGAGTTCTGTCCTCTTAGCAGTGTCACCTAGGGAGCCTGGATATATTTTTTCACAGATGCCTTTCTTTAGTTGCTCAAAACATTTTTCGATTTCCTCATTTGGAATTCCCTTCAAAGACAGTTTCCGAGAGCTAATACTTTAATCCACACAAGAAAGTCAGTCTCATTACTTTATAATCACATCATATTTTTGACCCCAAATCTTATTACTCAATTTGATCAACCACTTTATTCACCAATCTTGGCTTCAGATGACTTGTGACTGTTCCCAAAAATCAAATTCACCCTCAAAACACAAAGATTTGTCACCATTTAGGAATTTCAGAAATATGTGCTGCAGGCTCTAAAAGCATTTCCAAATATATCTAAGTGCTGAGGAAATGTGGAGTGATCAGAGCTGGGTGGAATTAGCCAGGAAAGGCTTCCTGGAGGGAATTAAATTTCAGACTGATTAGTAGGTGAAGTTTTCCCCTCTTCTCCTTGAGACTGAAGTCTGGTGTGTGATCAAAGTGAGACAAGAGATGCTAAGGAAAATTAGGCTCAAATATGTTTATATAGTCTGAATATTCTGGTGTCTTTCAAATGGTGGTAGAGTAGTTTTAGGATCCAAACAATTGGCATAGACTAGGTTAGCAGCTGTGAAATAATCTCCCAAGATACCAAACCATAAACAAATCTCCAGAATTCTATAACTTTTGAGATCAAGATAGGGATCTAACTTGATAGGTTTGCTACACCTTCAGGATAATTTTATATTTCTAGACTTAAAAGACTCTAAGGCAATCAAGTAGAGGACAATCTGATTTGGGGATCTTTTTGGGTTTAAACTGAACATCTTTGCCCATGGCTTAACTCAAGGCTGATTGGAAATCAAAGAATTACTGGTGAAGATGGACTGGCATATAGAAGTTCCCCAGTTGAGCCTATCTGAATCTAAAGCAAATTTCCCCAAGCAAAGGACTAAATGATGATCTTAAATATAATCCTTCTATGGAAATCTCCATTTTCAGTTCCTTTTAGAAATTATAATGGTACTTTGAACAGGGTGGCAAGATAAAATTTATTCAACAAAATGTTTAGGGACATAAAATTAAAAAAAAACTTTTAAGTATGATAATATTAAATTCTGATCATATCAAAACTTAAAAACAAAGAGTTCCTAGTAAGAGGAATATTTTCAGGATGATCTAGGTACATTAGTCTTAGGATTTTTAGATTCCACTGTGAATGTAGGAAAAGAGAGATGAGGTAAAGGGAAATGAAGACAGATAAGAGGTCATTCCGTGTTTCACTGTAAACTTAAGGTACCAAGTCCTCTGAGCTCATCAAATATTTATAAAATGCCTCCTATTCAGGAACAATGGTGAAAAAAGGGAACTTACAAAGCATAAATGAGACACACTCTTATCTTAATGACATTTACTAGCTAGTTGGGAAATAAGAGATGTATACTCACTGATAGACTTCATTACTTCAATGAATCTTGGATCTCATCAATGTGGTGGTTCAGGTCACAATTTATCCATGCTTTCTCATGCTGTGCTATTCTTCTTTGTGTTCTTTGAGAAACACTTCTCAAGGTACCCGCTCAATGTGCTAGAGCCTTTATTCTACAGGGTGGAATACCAAAGCAGAGAGAGAATGTTCATCAGTTAGTCCTTATCTTTGTTACATAACTAACATATCTCTTTTTCAAGACATATCTTTTTTCAAAGCTGCACAATTGTTCATTTAGGTTACTACAGTCACGAACAGTATTTTTAGATAAGTACATTCAAGAGATACAAAACAAAATGTTGTGGTGATAAAATATACAAGGGTTTAGGAGATTTCTTGTATGATGGAGTGCCAAAGAAGGCTTCTTGGAGAAGGGAGCATGTAACTTAAGTTTTGAATGATGGGTGAGAATTCCAGAGGCAAAGATGTGGAGAGAAGATATTCTAGACATAAAAATAATGCGAACAGAGGCAGAGAGATGGAAAAAAAACCAAATTATGTTTTGAGGAATTAATTAATAAAATTGGTGAGGTATTTATGCTTGTCAGACTAAAATTCTGAATTTTTCACATTACAATATAATGAACAGTTTAATTGGCTATCTCAAACACTATATTTTGTTATTGTATTTCAAGCATTTCTATCTTTGTGATGCCATTTTGGGGTTTTCTTGGCAAAGATACTGGAGTGGCTTGCCATTTCCTTCTCCAACTCATTTGACATATGAGGAAACTGAGGCAAACAGGTTAACTGACTTGCCTAGGGTGACATAGCTAGCAAATATCAGAGACTAGATTTGAACTCAGGAAGATGAGTGTTCTATCCATTGTGTCACCTAACTTCCCATTATACATTAGGATGAAAGAAGTCTAACTTCTAGCCTGATTTCACACTTTGTATTATTGGGGGGAAAACTGCATTAAATTTAAACACTCTTTGGCAAACACAACTTCCCTTACTCCATGTTTCTATCCTTGGGAAAGGTGGAACAAATATATCACACTGCAGTTTGTCTAGGCTTGTCCCTAAAAGAATACACTAAAGGAACTAAAGATGTGCGTAAAATTAATCTATAAAGTCATTCACTTGAATGTATCAACCTAAATAATTATCTTCAGTCTATATACACAAAAAAAATTATAGGCATGGAGAGGTCACTCAGAGGTAGTCTAATTCACACCTAAAACTCCCTAGACCTAAGATAGGCATTTATATTTGAAAATTCATTCTATTGCTCATTGCTACCAAGCTGCTTATTGCTAGCTGTATAGTGGTCAGGGCAATGGATTTGGAGTCAGAAGACTCCAAGTTCCACCTTACCTCTGTTATTTATTATCTATGTGAACTTAGGTGAAACACTCATCATTTCTGAGCTTCAGATTTTTTTTGTTTTGCTTTGTTTTATTTTGCTTTGGGATGTGTGTGTATGTGTGTGTGTGTGTGTGTGTGTGTGTGTGTGTGTGTGTGTGTGCGTGTGTGTGTTTTCCAGCTCTGAGATTTAATAGACAGGGAGATCCTAGATAAGGAAACTCTCCCTTTCAAAGCTTATCTAAAACTGCTCTGCAACTTTCAGGCTCTAAGCAGTGGCAGGAGACACTAAAAGTTTAAGTGATTTACACAGTATCACAGAATCGGTATGTTTCAGAGGTAGGACTTGAAGCCAGATTGTTGTGTCTCAAAGGCTAACTCTCAATCCATTATACAAGGATTATCTCAGTTTACCCATCTGTAAAATGGTGGTGATAAATCCACTTCTATTTAGTCCAACAAATATTTATTGTCTATTATGCATCAGGCCCTGTGCTAGGCAATGGCAATACAAAGACGAAAACAAAATAATCCCTGACCTCAAGGAACTTACATGCTGCTTACATGGCACAGATGAATAAATACAAACCGTATGCAAATTAAAAACAAAGTAATTCTGAATGTGAGGAATAGCAACAACTGGGGGAAACCAGAAAAAAGACTTCTCGTTGGACCTAGGCCTGGAGAGCCATGACAAGCCAGACATAGAGATGGGAAACAGGATGTCAGTTAGAGGAAATAGAAAGTAGGCCAGTTTGGCTGCTCAATGAGCCACACAATGGCTGTACATCACTCCATGCATTGCAGGGATACTTGTAAAGTTCTATACAAATGGCAGCTGTTTTTCTTCAGTGGAAGTCACCTGTTTTGAGAGTTGATCACCCAGAGGAGTTGTCAATAACTATGAAGTCCTACAAAAATGACACTTATTTTTAGACTGGAATTGTCACTTGATCCATAAGGTTACATTCATAGACTACTTTCGTTGTTAAGGCTTTTATTTAATATCAATTCTTAGAATAATTTTACTTTCACTTCAAGATATATCTTTTACAGTAGGATGAAGCCTCCTCTGTGTGTGTGCATGTGTGTGTGTTTTCCTGAGATGAAGACCACTTATAAGTTCTTGAACACAACCTTTAACTCTTGTTCTATCTATCATTCCTGATTTCAACCCATTTTGCATTTTGGTCATTTTTATTAGGTTCCATCTGGAATTTTTAAAAGAGGATCATAGAATCATAGATTAAAAGAAGGAAACTTAGAAAATATTTCATCCAGTTCACTCATTATTTACATGAGGAAGCCTAACCTAAAGAGGCTATCATTTTCCCAAATATAACAAATTGAAAAGTAGCAGATCTTCAAGTTCACTATGGTTTCTATGAAACCTAGAACTATTATATTATAAACAGAAAATTCATTCTATTGCTCATTGCTACCAAGCTGCTTCTTGCTAATTGTGTAGTGGTCAGGGCAATGGATTTGGAGTCACAAGACCTAAGTTCAACCTTGTTGTTCAGTTGTTCCATGCTGCTTTTCATGTCTATCTGGGTTCTTGGAAGGCACTGTGGTAAAGTCATGCAGCAAGTATGACCTGTTTTGGAGTCAGAAGGTCATGGCTCAAATCTCAGCTCTCCCTCTTGCTATCTTTGTGACTTTAGGCAAATCAAATACTCCCTAGAGCTCAGTTTCTTCATCTGTAAAATGAGGGGGTTGCCTTCTGCGATTTCTTCCAGCTCCAGAACTTTTGGCTTACATCTTTACCCCAGAGCTGGTCAGCTAGAATCAAGATAAGACCCACCCACATTTGAACTTCCAACATCACCAGCAAAGCTCAAGTACCACCACCCCCAACTTTAAGATCTTGCCACTCACTTTTATCTTAGTTTCCCTCTCCCCAACCTTAGGGCATTCCACAGCTAAGACAAACACATGTTACTGCCTCCTGCTTCATTACTAGAATCCTGGACTCACTAGTCCATACCATACCTGCTCCTGTTTTCTATGAAGTGGGCCTCCAAGGGCCTCCACATCCTGCCAAGAGAATAGAACTCAACCATTACCCTAGATTTTCAAGGGACGGCCTTGAACAGTCTAATTACCTGCCTCCCTTAGTAGCTTCCTTTCCCACCACTGATACTCTCTTTGATTCAACCCTTAATGGTTAGCATACTCCCCACCCTCTCATACTCTCTTCAACCCAGTAATTCTGAACTCCTAGTTGCAGATGTATGAACCTTTTCCTCATCCCTAGCTACCTGCTGTCTTATTGCCATCTCTTCCAACCCTACTCCCCCAGTACATACTCCAAATCTGCTTGCCTTTTGGTGAATGACTTTCAATTATACATCGTCCTCCATTCCAGAATCCCTTGATGTCACGTTCTATCACTGATCACTCCTTGCCATACCTCAAACATTGATTACTTCCACTATTCTCCTCCTTTGCTCCTATTCATCTGCTGAAGAACAGAGATAAAGTAAAGCAGGAAACCACAGGGACTGTTTTTGTTAAATGCATCCCCTCAGCTTTAGCACAGTGCCTGGTCCATTGTAGGTACTTAATATTTATTGGATTGGTTTAGATTGATAAAGATGTGAAGAATGTGGGAAGAAGTTATGGAAGTAACTCATAAAAGTAAAAATATTTGCCAAAAGAAGTAAGGCAGTCAATTAGCATTCATCAAGTGCCTATTTTGAGCCCATCTTTGATGATGAGAACACAAATAAAGGCAAAAAGCAGTCCCTGCTCTCAAGGAGTTCACATTCTAAAAGGGGAGATAACATGCAAGCAAATTTGTACAGGAAACACAATATAAAAGGTAAAGTGGGAAGTGATCTCAGAGGGAAGGTACTTAGCTTAAGGAAGACTGGAAAGCTTCATGAAAAAAATGGAGCATTAACTGAGATTTGACAGAAGCCAGGGAAGAAAAGAGAGAGAAATGAAGAGGGAGAGCATTCCAAGCATGGGGAAAAACCAATGAAAACTCTTGGAACTGGGATGTGGAGGATCCTATTCAAGGAACAACAAGGATTACGGTGTTACTGGATCACAAAGTAGTGAAGGGAGTAAGGACCAAGCAGGCTGGAGAGGTGGGAAGGGGCTAGATTATGGCTTTATAAGCCAAACAGAATTTTATATTTGATCTTGGAGGTAATAGGGAACCGCTTTGAATAGAAGGTCAGACCTGAATTTTAGGAAGGTCAATTTGATAGTTTAGTGGAGGATGGATTGGAGTAGGGAGAAGCTTGAGGAAGGAAAGCCAGTGAGAAGGCTATTGCCATGTGTGAGGTGGTGAGGGTTTGCACCAGGTAGTTGCAGTGTGAGAGTAGAAAAGGAGATGTACATGAAAGATAATACTTGATGAGAGAGAGAGAAAGACAGGCAGAGAGAGAGAGAGAGAGAGAGACAGAGAGAGAGAGAGACAGAGACAGAGACAGAGACAGAGAGACAGAGAGGCACAGAGAGAGGGGGGCAGACAGAGACCGAGAGATTGAATCAGAGACAGAGACAGGAATTGAGGATGATACCTAGATTTCAAGTCTAGATAATTGGGATCATGGTGGTAGGGAAGTTTAGAAAAGAGATGTGCATTGGGAAATATACAATGAGTTCAATATTGAACAAGTAAAGATTAAGAAAAATTTGGGTGATTTCCAAAAAGGTTTTCTTCAAATAGGTCTATTAAAACATATCCATATTCCCTCACATAGTATACTGTCTTCCTTTTTACCTTACTTATCTCTCCCTGGTGATCTTTCTCTCCTTACCCCCAGTACCCATTTGTATTATTTTCTCCTCATATCTTTTTGTGCATCGTTTAAGTATCAGCCATAGTCACCTTTGTGTGATAGCTTACCACATTTTGTGGTGTGTTTCCCAAAGTGTTTTTATTAAAAGAAGAGAGTGACATCAGGCAATATCATTCTTACTTTGTTGTCCTTTTTATTAAAGGAAGACTTAGGCTGTTCTCGTGAAAGCTACGTCTTCAATGGCAGAGGAAATGACAGCATCTGTATCTTATTATTTTGTACAGTGTCTAAACTACAAAAGATTTTCTCACCGTTTTTTGTATTTGTTGAAGTAATCTGTAATATGAAAAGTAAACATGCAAATAGTCATAGATTTACTTTTACTTCTCTCCCCAAACTAAAAAGGTTCTGCTTTTATCCTGAAATATTCAGACCTCTTCCAACTCAGAACATCTATGGAACTCGATTCACCAGATGTAGCCTGAACCTAACAAAAGAGATAACCAAATATGAAAGGGATATGAGCATGTTTGGCATACCAGATCATTATGTTTATAAGTATCTGCCTTTTTAAGTAACATTTTTACAATTATTCCATACATTTAGGGCGAGTTCATATTTAAATTGTACTGACACCATTGACAATGAGAGTGAATGAATGCACTGAACACTCCTGTTTGGTGGACAATACCTGAAATTTAAACATCAGAATTTTCACATAGCTTGTTTTCCTCTCATTGCTTTGAAGCATAAAAGACTTTTCTATAATATTAAAGTTAAATATTCTCCCTTGAAAACTCTAGGGATTGTGATGCTTTGGCTTTTTGGATCATTTTCCTAAATTCCAGATATTACAACCAAATTTATGTAATGCATCCACAAGAAGGAAATTATCTCATCCCAGAAAGTAATTTCCATGTGAAAGTTTTCATGGATAGCTTGTTGGTCAATCAAAAAGCATTAAGTCCTTAGTATATGTCAAGAACTGTGATAATCTCTGGCTAAAAACAGGAAGAAAAAATATAGTGCCTACCCTCAAGGAGTTCATAATCCTACATGAGTAGCAACATTTAAATAGCTAAGTATATGTAAGATATCACTGTGTAAAGAGGAGATAATCTCAATCACCATGCTTTGGAAAAGTGAGGAAACTCATTTTTTTTTCTCAATTTAGAGGAGGGATGGAAAAACAGCATGGAAAATTACAAAAGTGAAGATGAGATAGCAAGTTCTCTATTATTGGAGATATAGAAGCAGAGAAGGGATAATGACTTGACAGGGATGTTGCTGAGTTTATTCACACCTCTGCAAGACGGATGGAGTACATGACCACACAATTCCTTTTTGGCTGACATTCTTCGTAAATCACTCCATCCTCTACTAGCCTACTTCCTATGTTAAGATCCTCTCCTACTTTCCCCAACCAATTTTCTTTCAGCTATCCTTATTAAGGAGCAGAGGTATTTACCACCATGTTCCCTGAAAATTTATACATTAA
The DNA here is from genome assembly GCA_028646595.1 of Phalanger gymnotis. Taxonomy (NCBI): domain Eukaryota; kingdom Metazoa; phylum Chordata; class Mammalia; order Diprotodontia; family Phalangeridae; genus Phalanger; species Phalanger gymnotis. The sequence continues at coordinate 487,299,528 of CM053622.1, forward strand.
CCCTCAGCCCCTACATGGGATATGGCTTTGTGGCTTCAATAACATGATATATTACTGTACCTTGGATCCTTCTTTCTCTGTTCTGGAATTCAATGCACTGAACATTTTTTAAAGTAGTAAGCATTTATTTTCTTTCTTCTACCCACCCACCCCCACCTCACAGAAAAATATAAAAATAAAATTCTTCTAGCAAATATACATACTTTAGCACAAAAAGATCCCCACGATAACCAGGACAAAAAATGTTTCTCTTATTCTGCACATTTTGCCCATCATTTCTTCTTCAGCAAGGAAGGGGAGGAAGGAAATAAGCATGTATTAAGCACCTACAATGTGTTTGGCACTGTGCTAAGTGTTTTACAAATATTATCTTATTTGGTCCTTACAATAACTCTGTGATGTAGGTGCTATTATTATCACTATTTTACATCTTGCATAAAATGTAACTTTTTTTTAACAGATGAGGTTAAGTGATTTGCCCAGGATCACATAGCTAGTAAATGTCTGAGACAAGATTTGAACTCAGGTCTTCCAGTATTCTATACATTGTTTTAACTGGATAATTCAAGAAGTAGGTGGCATTCTTTATCATCCTTCTTCTGACTGTATTACACTTTTAACATACTTGAGGTGATTGCTTTATAGACTGTTGAAGTCATGTCAAACATTGAATAGGAAAATCAGAAAAAGAAAAAAAACATATCATGTCAGATTCTTGATATTACTTTTATAGGTTTATAAAAGTTGTAGAAAAGGCACTAGACTAAAAGCCAGTAGCTCTACACTTTAATCATATTTTGCTACCAATTTACCATTGTTCAGCTGACCTTCAGCAATTCTCTAAGCCTCTGGGTTCCCATTTCCTTATCAGTAAAATGGCTCACAGAACTATTCAGCACCCTTATACATTAATAGTAGTAGAGTGTCATAAGAGAGGGCAGAATGTGTCAGAAATCATGAAATTTTTAGACCTTCAAAAGTTTTAATGTAGCTATTGGTACTCTAAATGTAAGTTGATTAAGATTCCATATACAAGCGTCTCATGACACTACTCCAGGAATATAATATCAAGCTTGATATTCCTGATGTAAAATGAAACCTGAAAAAAAGGATGTTGCTAAATGGAAGGATAGCCCATAGGTTCTCCTTAGGAGTGCAAACAAAGGAGTTATGGAGTTGTTGTTGGTTTTTCTTAATTATGCATGACCCAAACAGGCTGACTACATAATGAGAACAAGGGATAATTTATAAAAAGCCTGTGTTCTACACTGAAAAGCATATGATATCAATATAAAGAGAAGAAATCTTGCAAAATGTCTGGTGGATTTATAGAAGAACCTACACAGGATTCAGAAAGGATGGGCAAGTATTGTTAAATTATAATCTACATCAACAGAGAAAGACCACAGATTGGTGAAAATACCAAGGTACCCACGAAGTAAAATGGAGTACTTGGATTAGAAGAGATCTAAGGACCCTTCCACCTTGGAAATTTTGCAAACTGTGAATGGTGGACCCACATATCATGTGTAGATTTTCCTAGTGGAACCAATAGACAAGAACTTTATAAGAAGGAACATTTATTCAGCCACATTGATTTCTCTGGTTGCAACACTAGTATTTATAGTTAGAACAGCCAAAATAAAAATGCACAATACAAATCAGCTCTATTCACCAAGAAAGTATTATATTGTATAATCCATGCAATGACTTCTGGTTTGTTTTATATATTTTCATTTGACCTGCAAGGTAATATACACAAACAAGTTCTGCAGAAGCCTAAAATGTGTATCAATTTCCAACACACAGGAAGAAGGGGGAGGGGGTGATGGAGACAAGATGGCAGGCAGAAAACAGAGACTTGCTTAAGCTCTCCCCCAAATCCCTCCAAACACCTGTAAAATGACTCTAAACAAATTCTAGAGCTATAAAACCCACAAAAATAACAGAGGGAAACAAGTCTCTAGCCCCAAATGTCCTGGATGGTCCCTGGAAGGGTCTATCACACCGAACTTGGAGCACAGTGCAACCCAATGTGGGCCACACCAAGATAGACCAGGCAGGGAGTAGATTGGGCTGAGCAGGCCTCAGGGCCCTGAATCACTGAGCTGTGGCAGTTACCAGACTTCTCAACCCACAAATGCCAAAGAAAACTTAGCAGGTCAGTGGGAAAACCGCTGGATCTGGGTGACAGAAGTGTGTGGTCCAGCCCCAGCCCTAGGGGTGTGGAGGTGGCACCCGGCAGCAGCAGGAAGCCCCAGAAACTGCTTCCAGAGCCCCTGGCCCACACAGTGGGAGGAATCAAGCAGCAGATTGGAGTGAAAATGCAGAGGCAGGGTTCACTTGCTTTACTAAGCTTGGATCTGGGTTGCGGTCCTAGTTGGTGGTTCTTGGGGGAGGAGGAGCACTAGTGTGGCAGAGCTTGCAGTGACTGTGGAGTAGAAGTAGCTCTGAAAACAGCAGCGCAAAACGCCTGAAGCTTGGGACAAAGCACTCTTCACTCTGAAAGCACTCGGACCCTGACAAAAAGCTCAAAAGCCAAATAATTGGCTGGGAAGATGAGCAAGCAGTGTAAAAGGACTCAGACTGTAGAATCTTTTTTTGGGTGGCAAAGAAGATCAAAACATACAGCCAGAAGAAGTCAGTAAAGTCAAAGAACCTGCATCAAAAGCCTCCAAGAAAAATATGAATTGGTCTCAGGCTATGGAAGAGCTCAAAAAGGATTTGGAAAAGCAAGTAAGAGAAGTAGAGGAAAAATTGGGAAGAGAAATGAGAAGGATGCAAGAAAATCATGAAAAACAAGTCAATAACTTGCTAAAGGAGACACAAAAAATATTGAATTAATTAACACTTTATAAAATAGACTAACTCAAATGGCAAAAGAGCTCCAAAAAGCCAATGAGGAGAAGAATGCTTTAAAAGGAAGAATTAGCCAAATTGAAAAGGAGGTCCAAAAGACCACTGAAGAAAATACCACCATAAAAATTAGAATGGAGCAAGTGGAAGCTAGTGACTTTATGAGAAATCAAGATATTATAAAACAGAACTAAAGGAATGAAAAAAATGGAAGACAATGTAAAATATCTCATTGGAAAAACAACTGACCTGGAGAAAAGATCCAGGAGAGATAATTTAAAAATTATTGGACTACCTGAAAGCCATGATCAAAAAAAGAGCCTAGACATCATCTTTCGAGAAATTATCAAGGAAAACTGCCCTTATATTCTAGAATCAGAAACTAAAACAGAAATGGAAAGAATCCACCCATCATCCCTTGAAAAAGATCCCCAAAAGAAAACTCTTAGAAATATTGTAGCCAAATTCCAGAGTTCCCAGGTCAAGGAGGAAATATTGCAAGCAACTAGAAAGAAACAATTCAAGTAGTATGGAAACACAATCAAGATAACACAAGATCTAGCAGCTTCTACATTAAGGGATCAAAGCACTTGGAATATGATATTCTGGAGGTCAAAGGAGCTAGGATTAAAAGCAATAATCACCTCTCCAGCAAAAATGAGTATAATACTTCAGGGTAAAATACAGATTTTTAATAAAATAGAGGACTTTCAATCTCTCTCAGTGGAAAGAGCAGAGCTGAATAGAAAATCTGACTTTCAAATACAAGAATCAAGAGAAACATGAAAAGGTAAACAGGAAAGAGAAATCATAATGGACTTACTAAAGTTGAACTGTTTTGTTTATATTCCTACATGGAAAGAAGACATTTGTAACTCATGAAACCTTTTTCAGTATTAGAGTAGTTGAAGGGAATATAAATGTATGTAGATGGAGGGCACAGGGTGAATTGAATATGAAGGGATGATATAAAAAATAAAATAAGGCATGAGAGAGAAATATGCTGGGAGAAGGAGAAAGGGAGAGATAGAATGGGGTAAATTATCTCACATAAATGCAGCAAGAAAAGGCAGTTATAATAGAAGGGAAGAGGAGGCAAGTGAAAGGGAATTAGTGAATTTTGCTCTCATGGGATTTGACTTAAGGAGGGAATAACATACACACTCAATTCGGAATCTTACCCAACAGGAAAGTGGGGGGAAGGAGATAAGAGGTGGGGATGATAGAAGGGAGGGCAGATAGGTGGAGGAGGTTATCAAAAGCAAACACTTTTGAAAAGGGACAGGGTCAAGGGAGAAAATTGAATAAAGGGAGACAGGATAGGATAGAGGGAAATATTGTTAGTCTTTCACAAAATGACTATTATGGAAGCTTTTTGCATAATGATACATGTGTGGCCTATGTTGAATTGCTTACCTTTCCAAGGAGGGTGGGTGGGGAGGGAAGAAGGGAGAAAATTTGGAACTCAAAGTTCTAAAAACAAATGCTCAAAAAAAGTTGTTTTTACATGCAACTGGGAAATAAGAAATATAGGCAATAGGGTTTAGAAATCTATCTTGCCCTACAAGAAAGTAAGGAGAAAGCTGATAAGGTTGGGGGAGGGAGTGGGGTGACCAAAGAGAAGGCAGACTGGGGAAAGGGGCAATCAGAACACATGCCATCTTGGGGTAGGGGAAGGGTAGAAATGGGGAGAAAATTTTTAACTCAACATCTTGTGGAAATCAATGTTGAAAACTAAAAAATTAAATAATAACACCCCCCCAAAAAAAACTCACACCTATAACTTGGGCCCTTGCTCAGAGTCATTTAAGCTACATTCATACATTGCCTTCTTAAAGACAAAAGATAGGGGATTGCAACTGAAACTCATCTCACAGATTTATAACAATGAATTTTTGTACTTTAATATAAAAATGTTTTTTTTAAATTAAAATGTGTATCACATCTATTTTATTTTTTAAAAAACAGCTATTGAATCACTTTAAACAACACTTTATTTAAAGGTAACCTATTATGGCACTTTAAAAATAAATTATAATTACATTCATAAAAAAATCCAACACACTCTACTAAGGCATTTAAATTTAAAAATGCATAGTCATTTAGCAAGATTTGGATTAGGCACCAGACAATATAAAAGCTTGAGCAAATTAATTCTAGGTGAAAGGTGTTGCTCATACATTAAAATTGGTTAAAGCGTACACAAAAATTTTTAGGCCTGTGTTTACAACTCTCAGAATCTGAAACTTCTAGGGCTGTATGTCAAAGAGATCACCCAAGTGGGAAAGGGACCCCTATGTACAAAAATATTTATAGCAGCTCTTTTTGTGGTAGCAAAGAATTGGAAATCAAGGGGATGCCCATCAATTGAAAATGACTAAACAAGTTGTGGTATATGCATGTAGTGGAATATGATTGTGCCATAAGAAATGGGGAACAAACAGACTTCATAATAACCTGGAAAGACCTATACGATCTGATGCTGAGTGAGGGGAGCAGAAGCAGGAGAACATTGTACACAACCACAGACATATTACTTCTGTGATGACTAACTTTGATAGACTTGGCTCTTCTCAGCAATACAAGATTCAAAGATAGCTCCAAAGGATTCATAATTGAAAGAGCTATGCACATCCAGAGGAAAAATTACAGAGTCTGAATGCAGATTGAGGCAAACTATTTGCTCTCTTTTTTTCTCTTCTTTTTTGGTTTTGTTTTTTTCTTTCTCATGATTCATTCTATTGGTCATAATTCTTCTTTACAACTCGAGTATTGTGTAAATAAGTTTAGTGTGAAGAACATATATCAGATTCTATGCTGTTTTGGAGGGAGGGGAAAAGGTAGGGAGGAGAAGAAAATTTGGGACTCAAAAACTTGTGGAACTGAGTGTCTTAAACTAAAAATAAAAAAAGTTTTTTAAAAGAATCTGATGTGCTGCAATCAAAAACAAAATTCACTTCTCGAGTGATAAAAATAACTCAAACCTGGTAATTCCGAAGTGAAGTCATTTGTTTAGGAAGGTAATGGACTCTGTCCTCTGGGTATTGAATGTCATCTGACAGAACAGTTATAAACTTTAGCTTTTATGATTATGATAAAAAAAAAACACAGAGAATTAAAATACAGAAGCCCAAGTCCAACTTAACTTTAAATGACCCCATGGGGAAGACATAAAAGCAAGATAGTAGTTTATGGTATCTTAAATAATATAGAACACACTAAGGAACACTATAGGTGTGGGAGGAAAAGAGAATATATCTAGAATGGAGGGAAAAAATGGCATGAGTCTAACAAAAATATCCAGGATACATTTAATGATGCACTTAGTTTGTCAGCATCTCTTGCTCCCGACTCAGTACTTACAACCTTTTAAAATTCAGAATTTCCACAATTCTTACCTAAAGTCAAACATCTGAACTAATTCTCTTGTTATTATGTTTGTCTAAGATCTTATTTTATATCTAATTTAAAAAGCTCAGGAAATATTTTAAGTTGACGACTAAGTTTAAGGGGGCAGCGAGTTACCTATGGAAATGTCAGGGCCTCAAAAAAAAGTCTATAAAAATCAGGACAGAGTTACTTTAATGGATACCTATACACACTGGTCCTTGAATATTCCTCTGTGTAAGATTTCTTTTGTTATTGAACTTGTATGGTTGGTGGATATGAAGATACCATGTTGGCAGGTACTCTTATTCTTGTATGTTTCATGGCACCCTTAAGCACCCTGGTGATACCAGTCTAACTAAAATTTTTAAATGCATTAAAAAAATCGGATCACAAAGGAAATCAATTATATTGAAATATAGTCTGTATCAGGAAGACTGGAATCACATACAATCCTGCAGTGGATCTAATAACTATCAAAATTTTGGAGTAGGTATAAGTAGTAGTTTGAAATGTCTGCAACAACAGTAATGTGATATGAAAATAACTTTGATTTTTATTGATGACAAGGTCATAAATATAGTAATGCTTCTTTGGTTCGTTGCTTATGTTCACGACTGAACGGAATGCTAAGTTTAAGTTTGAGGTTAATGAAAACAAAGATGCAATTTTTTTTCTTCCCATCAAGTTCACAGACTCTAAGAATGCTTGCTTTAAAGAATCTGCTGTAGTATTTCCATAGAAAAGATATCTATTTAACTTATTTCTTTAAGTAGCCACTGTTATTTCTCCTATTCATTGCTCCAATTGCTTTAATGAGAACAAGTAAAAATGTATCTTCAGAGAAGGGTGGAAGGCAAAATATAATTGGACTTGGGGTTGTAAAATTAAGGATTCGCAACTAGAATTTGAATTTTGCCTTCATTACTACCTAGACTTTGAAAAAACCTTGATCTCTCTGACTTTTGGCATATATAAAATAATATTTGCCCTGTTCACCTCTTAAGGTTTTGTGGAAGTATCAATGTGTTGTATGGAAAAGCATTTTTTAAATTGAAAAATGTAAAACAAATGAAATCAACCATGATCTCGACCATAACAATCTATCAATTTGATGTTGCCTTTACCCTAAATCATGCTGGATTTAGGAATTATCCTCATTATTCTCAGTAATGTTTCATAGATATAAATGCTTTTTATTTTATCTCTGAATTTCTAAACATTTAAGAATGGAGAGACTGCCTGCTTAATCCTTGGGCACTTTAAAGTATCATAACGACTTATTTACTGGTCTTCTTTGAGGTTAACTGGACCCAGCCCTGCCACCCACAGGTTAGTTTTGTTGTTGTCTAGCCTCAGAGATTCTGAATGACACAACCTTGAGGGTCAGCACTGGTCCTCAGAAAAGCTGATAGAATGATGAGGTCTTATAGATAGAGTCTTTAAGAAGAAAGTGGCATCACACAAAATAGCTCAAACAGTTTACATCCAGGGCCATCATTATCCTATGTAATCTGACTTGTTTAGAGGGTCATCAAAAGGATATCCTTGCCACAAAGTATCTTCTCAGTGATCTTTTGATAAATTACTTTAATCATTATTTGAATTTGAAGGTATTAGAGAAAAAATTAAATATTATTTGGGAATGGTAAAAATAAGCCATTAACTCTTTAGCAGGAATTATGTGATAGGGAATGGACCTGTGATTTTATTGGTATAGAACATTCCTAGGTGAGGAAACTCTCTCTGCCAATGAAGGCTAGAAACATCTCTGAAATTCAGTCTTAGAGGATTGCCTAGCAACGTGAGGCAAAGTGATCTGCCCAGGGTTGAACAGACATCAGGATTCAAATCCAGATCTTTGTGGTAGCTGTCTCTCTACATACTGTAATGGTAAGAAGGGTGGGACTTTTTCTCGTTTCTCTTTTAGAATGAAGGTAATCAAGTACCTTTATGAGTCTTGTCTTTCAAATGTAATGGCAAACAAAGTGGACTTTTCGTTGTCTTTTGTTTCTTTGATTGAATCAAGAGTCTTCGGCCTGCTTAAGAAACAAGAAAGCCTAGTTCACATAGGTTTGAGTTGCATGGTTGTGATACCCTCTGACCCTGAAAAGGGTATATAAGATCTAAGGCTGGCATTTTGTTTTGGGGCTCTCACTCACTGGAAGGGTATTATGCGATTTGACCAAACAAGACTCTGGGTAGCCATTGTTCAGAGCCCCCAGGCTTCAAAAACCCAGATGTTGGTGCCTTTCTCTCTAATAACTATGTAATACTTTGGTCAGATGGCTAGAGGCCTGTCTGTTAGTAACTCTGTATGTTTGCTCTGTTTATATTGTCTCTGTAATTTCTGTTTGTATCTGCTCTGAAGTTCAGAGTGCTAGCTTTTCCCCGTGAACTAAGCAAATGGCATATGTATGCTTAATTAAACTGAGATTGTTAACCCCTAAAAATTGCTTTCCTTAGAAAAGCAGATCAAAGAACTTGTGCTAGCAGCCTTCTTGTGTACTGGTGTGCTTGGTCTTAGCCACAGTAGCAGCAAGCAGCATTGCTGTTGCATATACCAGCTTTTTTTTTTTTAGTAGGAAGTGGTTTACCCAATTATCTAGCTAATCACCTAGCACAGCGCAGATAATATAGGACACTGAACAGGTAACTTTGGGTACAGAGAAAAATTAAGGAAAGGTCTGGAGCATAGAGAACCCTCTGCAGGAGGGCTGACCTAGATTAGGTAATATCATGTCTAGGATAAAGGAGAGAGAAAAACCATATATTCTCTGCACAGCATGAAGGCTCTGGGATCCTTGCTTCTCCATCCCTTTTCAGCTTCCCATTAGCTGCTGTTTTCCCAAGATTATAATGTAAGTTCTTTAAGGGCAACTTGCTTATGTCTGTATCTTCATCGCTTAGTATGGTACCTAGCACATAGTAATCGCTTTATCATATCATATCTATCTAACTATATCTTTCCTTCCTTCCTTCCCTTCATCCTTCCTCCATTTTTTCTTCCTTCCTTCCTCCCTCCCTTCCTCCCTTCTTGTCTTCCTTCTTTCCTTCTCCTTCCTTCCTTCCTTCTTTCTTTACTTCTTTCTTTCCTTTCTGCCTCCTTCCATCTCTTTCAGGGGGTCAGGACAGGAAGGAAGTATCTACCAGAAAGAAGAAATGGGAATGGGTGGGGTGCTCATGACAATCTTCATATATTTCCTAATTTTACCTCTGACTCATAATCTCTAGTTTCTATGGCAAGGATGAAAAGAATCTCTTTTCTGTGTCAATACTCTCCCATTTCCCCTGACCCTCTTTATCTTTCCTGCTATCTGAAATTTCCTTTTCCCCACACCCTAGTGCAGAATATGATGAAGCCTATTTGTCTTTCTCATGAATACTGAGTTGTATTTCTTTATCTTTCAGGATCTTCAGTTATAGTTTCTGAACTCTGAAATGTAAGTTAATGTAAAACAAAATTAGATAAAAGGATCTTAGATAAAATGGGCAAAACTGAGTAATCTGGTAAAAGTTAGGCATCATTAACCACTGAGTAATTCAGCATGGGTGATCTTCCAACCTCATATCATTCCTTATCTGAACACCAGTTGACTCACAGTGACTTTGCAGGCCTCTGCACCTTTTGCAGATAAAAATAGAATGATTAAGCTGTTTATTTTCTGGGCTAAACTTCCCATTTTTGAGGAGGGTTGGTAAGGCATAAGTGCAAGAGAAATAGGTTTAGGCAAAACATAGAATTCTGAAGATCTATCCCGTATGAAGAAGATCACTTTTCCACTTCTATATCAAACATAAATACTCATTCAGAAGCAGAATTTCTCCCATTTCTCCCTAAAGGATAAAAGCTGAATGTTTTTCCAAGTCTACTTTGCTGTTCTGATGTATTCTGTAAAGCCTTGGTTGGATTTACTCTAATGCATCACTTATCTATTTCTTGCCTCTCCATAGCCACATCCGTAACTGACTGCTATAAGGCTATCAGCATTTTCACAAGCCTTCTACTGCTTAATTTGTATCATGGCTAATGCCAAATACTTCCTGGCATAGGAAAAGCTGTAAATCACATGCAGATCAATGCTGATGTGCACACCACTAGATATGAAACTAGGAGCATTTCCCAAGATGCAACATTTTCTGCTTTGCAGATGAAATTAATCTTTCTTACAGCTCAAAAAATTGAATAAACTAGCAGAGGACCCATTACCTTGCTGGGATTTTACAACATATTCTAGGGCCTGCCCAGCATTTCTATCCAGTTAAGGTGGTCTTTAGTTAGGTCAGTCAAAATATAGGTAGCTGCTTACGTGATATGAACGGTTGAGGAGACTCTTTGTAAAACTCAAAGATTTAAACCTAACAACAGTGTGGTACAGTGGCTATGGAGAAATTGTTGGAGATTTTGTTGTTCCATAATTCAAAATCATAAAGCATCACTAGAAGAATATTGCTGTTAAAAACATGGGGATTTATATAAAGAAATAGTTTAGAATTATTGAAAGAGTTGCTCTGTTACCCAAATGAAATATAGCCTACTCTCTTCTTCCTGTTCAAGTCTCAGTCCAACTTACTGCCCATCTGTAGGGTCTGTCCAAAATATATGTACTAATTAGTGGGCTTGTCACACAACTGTGTATCTAGGCAAACTGGTATTGACCTTTGCTGCCATTTTTTTCAACTTGGTAATAATATCAATAGCAACCAAGGAACTTTCTGGGATTTTTTTTACCTTATCTTTGCAACAACTGTTTCACAGTTATACAACTTTGTATATATACAACTTTTGTATACAATGAACATACTGAATGGCAATATCTTTTTTCTTAACCCACTCCTCATTTTTAGTGTCAATAACATAATATAATATTATAGTAACCTCTGGAGACCGAGAATTTCAGTCTGAATCCTGTCTATGATGTTTATCACCTGTGTGCTCACAAGTAAATCACTTAAACCTTCTAGGGTCTCAGTATCCTTATCTGTGAAATGAGGGAGTTCCCTTAGATGATCCCTGAGCTTCCTTTCAGCTCTAAATCTGTGATCTAAAATCTTTGATGTTGGGTAAATAGGCCAGTTAAAGGTTATTGTAGAAATCACTGGCAGCTGTGGTGGTTTCCAGACTTTTCAACCCACAATTGACAAAGACAACTTAAAAGGTCAGTAGGAAAGGTCTGCTGGATACAGATGAGAGAGGAGCATGGTCTGGCCCCACACTCAACCCCAGGGCAGCAATAGTGGCAGTGGCTGCTTCTGGAGCTCCAGGCCCACAGATCATGTGGATCAGGTGGATCATGTGGCTGATCACAGAGGGATTGCAGGGACCTCTTTGCTGGTGCTGAGGCAGGATTCTCTTGGTTTCCTCATTCCTGGATCTGGGTCACAGTCCTGGGTGTCAGTTCTGGGGTGAGGAGGAATGGCCAGGTGGATCTTGTGGTGGTGGTAGAGAGGGAATTCTCCTCACAGTTTCAAGGCAGAAAAGAGTGCTTGTAGTAACTCATAGACTAGAGCACAGAGGAGTAAAGGAGTAAACACATCTCCTTTTATGATACAACCTTGGAAGAACTGAAAATTTACAGGTCCCTAGAAATATCTCTGAAAATAGCTGCACAAAACCCCTTAAGATTGGGACAGTGCGCCCTCCACAATGGAAGCAGAGTCCTACCTTAACAAAAAGTTAAAAAGACGAGTAATTGACTGGGGAAAATAAGCAAACAGTGGGAAAAACTCAGACTATAGAAACTTATTTTGGTGACAAGGAAGATCAAAATATACAATCAGAAGAAGACAACAAAGTCAAATCTTGGACATCAAAATCTCCAAAAAAAAAAAATATATATGAATTGGTCGTAGGCCATGGAAGAGCTCAAAAAGGATTTTGAAAATCAAGTAAGTGAAGTAGAGGAAAAATTGGGAAGAGAACTGAGAGTGATGCAAAAAAGTCATGAAAAATGAGTCAACAGCTTGGTAAAGAAAACCCCCAAAGAAGAAAATAACACCTTAAAAAATAGACTAACCAAAATGGCAAAAGAGGTCCAAAAAGCCAATGAGGAGAAGAATGCCTCAAAAAGCAGTATTGGCCAAATGGAAAAGGAGGTCCAAAAGCTCACAGAAAAAAATTAATTTCTTTTTGTTGTTTTTTTTTTTGGCAGGGCAATTGGGGTTAAGTGACTTGCCCAAGGTCACACAGCTAGTAAATATGTCAAGTGTCTGAGGCCAGATTTGAACTCAGGTCCTCCTGACTCCAGGGCCAGTGGTCTAAAAAAAAAAATTTCTTAAAAATTAGAATGAAGCAAGTGAAAGCTAATGACTCTGTGAGAAATCAAGAAATTATAAAACAAAATCAAAAGAATCAAAAAAAAATAGAGGACAATATGTAATAATATCTAATTGGAAAAAAACAAGTGACCTGGAAAATAGATCTGGGAGAGATAATTTAAAAATTATTGGACTACTTAAAAGCCATGATCAACAAAAGAGCCTGGATATCATCTTTCAAGAAATTATCAAAGAAAACTGCCGTGATATTCCAGAAAAAGAGGGTAAAATAGAAATTGAAAGAATCCACCCATCACCTCTTGAAAAAGATCCCAAAAAGAAAACTCCTAGGAATATTGTAGCCAAATTCCAGAGTTCCCAGGTCAAAGAGAAAATATTGCAAGCAGCCAGAAACAATTTGAGTATTGTGGAAGCACAATCAGGATAACATGAGTTTAAGCAGCTTCTACATTAAAGGATCTGAGAGTTTGGAATATGATATTCCAGAGTTCAAAGGAGCTAGGATTAGAACCAAGAATCACCTAGACAGCAAAACTGAATATACTCCTTCAGGGTAAAAATGGACATTCAATGAAACAGAAGACTTTCAAACATTCTTGATGAAAAGACTAGAACTAAATAGAAAATTTTACTTTCAAATTCAAGACTCCAGAGAAGCATGAAAAGGTAAATAGAAAAGAGAAATCATGAGAGACTTATTAAAGTTGAACTGTTTACATTCCTACATGGAAAGATATTTGTTATATATACACAGACACACATACATACACACACACAGATACACACATCATTCTTCTTTTCTATCACCTTCCCTCTCTTATCCCTTCCCCCTTGTTTTCCTGTAGAGTACATTTCCATACCCAATTGAGTGTGTATGTTATTCCTTCCTTAGGCCAAATCCAATGAGATTAAGATTCATTCATTCCCTCTAACCTCCCCCCTCTTCCCCTCCACTATAAATGCTTTTT
>CM053622.1:487320256-487339846 GCA_028646595.1 Phalanger gymnotis
AGATAGGGGGAGGAGGTAATCAAAAACAACCACTCTCAAAAAGGGTCAGGGTCAAGGGAGAAAATTCAATAAAGGGGGATACGTTAGGAAGGAGCAAAATATAGTTAGTCTTTCACGACATGAGTATTGTGGAAGCCTTTTACATAATGATATGCATGTGGCCTATGTTGAGTTGCTTGCCTTCTTAGGGAGGGTTGGGAGGGAAGAGGGGAGAGAATTTGGAACTCAAAGTTTTAAAAACAGATGTTCATAAACAAACAAGTTTTTGCATGTAACTAGGAAATAAGATACACAGGCAATGGAGCGTAGAAATTTATCTTGCCCTACAAGAAAGGAAGTTAAAAGGGGATGGGAGGAGAGTGGGGTGACAGAAGGGAGGGCTGACTGGGGAATGGGGCAACCAGAACATACTGCATCTTGGAGTGGGGGGGAGGGTAGAAATGGGGAGAAAATTCAAAATTCAACCTCTTGTGAAAATCAATGCTAGAAACTAAATATGTTAAATAAATTAAATTAAACACCAAGCTGATTTTTTTAAAAAACCTGATTATTTTTTGTTAGGTTCAAGCCTATTGTAAAACAAACCAAACAAGCAAACAAAAATCCTTTACAACTTTTGATCTTACTCTCTGCTTCTTTATCATTACCAATTCTCCAATTGCACCTCACACACACACGTTCCACTTCTCCTTTAATGTGTTATCTTGCATGTCTGAAATATAAGCTTCTTGAGGGCAGGGGAAGTCTTGGTTGCTTCAGTTTGTATCTCCAGGGCTTAGTACACGGCCTGGTATATAGTAAGGACTTAACAAATGCTTATCTGTGTGTGTGTGTGTGTGTGTGTGTGTGTGGTTTCCTTTTTTGGCTTTTGGAATTTTAACATTCTACTATCCCTAAACAGAAGTAGAGATTACTAAATACATCAATTATAAAGTCCACTTCTGTGTCAGATGACACAATGGTAATCCTCAGATAAAGGATTTGCTTTCAAAGACACTGCAATGCAGGACTGTTTAGGATACCTGTCTTCTTTCCAATGTGAAATACAGGAAGGTTTCAATGAATATTTGAAGTAAAGCTGCCAATACAAATGAAAATATTTTCAACGAATATACAGTAAGCTTTTTGACATGTCACTTTTACAGTAAGAATTACAAATTATAATTAATGCTCATGTGTGTCCAAATAAAGTGAGATTTGAACTTGAGCTCATATGTTTCTTATCAGATAAAGCTGGAAACAAATATGCAAAACCTAGGTTAATCAGAATCCAATTAACCAGAATTCTCAATTATTGCATTAGTTTACCATCTGAGAGAAAGACATTAAACACAAATTCAGTTCAACTCAACAATCATTTATTAAATGCCTACTATATTGATGGTACTGTGCTATACATGGGGATATGAAGATAAGAATGAAACTCCTTCCCTCAAAGGGCTTATGCAAACTCATGTCAGAGCTTTGAAGAGCTGATTTGTACAAGCAAAAATCACCCTCAAATTAGCTTCAAAATTCATGACCTGAAATTAATCCAAGTAATTTAAACAATTTCAGTGACTAGGAGAACGAATTAATTACTATCATGGTTTTTAATTAAGAATATAGGTGTTAAATTTTTGCAGCTTTTGAATTTTGGTGCCCTGGGGCAAATCCCCAGCTCCACCCCCCCAAGAGGAGTTTTGTTGTTTTTCTTTTTCAAACATTATTTTTAGTACGAATGTAAGAAAAAAAACAAACATGTACATTGTAAAAAGATGAACAGAAAAGGAGACTATATGTGAAACTGCAAACTTGTGATGCACAAATTGTTTTTTTTAAGTGCACATTAAATTTAACATGATAACAAAATTACCATCCTTTTCTTTGTTCCATTCTGAACTTCTTTCTGTATTTTCTTTTGTAATTTAAAATTTTTTCACCCATATTTTATTTCCTTCTTTTCTTCTTTCTTTTTAGTACTGCAATCGCTACAATGACTTTTTTAAGTCCTTTCCAGGATAGTTCCAATTTAAGTAGAAATTCATCTCATCCTACATCTCTATTTCCTCATCTATACAATGAAGGGGTAGACTAGATGGTCTCTAAGGGTCTTTCCAAAACTGGCATTCTAGTCTTCTACCCAGAAACTAAATAAGTAGCAATGTAATCAGGACTACCTAAATATTTCAAATCCCACAAAGCAAATTACAACACCAGTTAAATGGGTAGTAACTCTATGGCACATCTTAAAATACATATACCTTACAAACAAAACCAATGACACCAAAATTAGAAGGAAAGCAGAAAGGTGGGAAACAATTTTTACAGCCAGTGTTTCTGATAAAGGCCTCATTTCTAAATTATATAGAGAACTGAGTCAAATTTATAAGAATTGGGTCAAATAGTCAAAGGATATGAACAGGCAGTTTTCAGAGGAGAAAATTAAATCTGTCTATAATCACCTTAAAAATACTCTAGATCCTGGGCTTCTCTGCCCATGGACCACAGAGCGTTATGTGCGCTCTCTCCTTTTGTTGGGGAACCTGGCCTTGCCAGAGACCTGGGCAGGCTCTCACTCCATGAGGTTTTTCTCGGTCTCGTGTCTGGCCTGAGCTCGGTGGGTTACTTGGACGAACAGCAGTTCGTGTGCCTTGACACCCACAGCACGAGTCAGAAGGTGGAGACGCGTGCGCCGTGGATGGAGCAGATGGACCGGGTGGACCCAGACTATTGGGATCGGAACACGCGACGCAATAAAGTGTCAACATGTTTTTTACAGAGTGATCCTGCAGACCCTGCGTGGCTACTTTAACCAGAACGAGGGTGGGGTCCACATCTACCAGAGCTTGTAGGGTTGCAAGCTGTCCCCTGAACTCACCTTCAAGCGTGGGTTTTACCAATATGCCTACAACGGGCTAGACCACATCGCCCTGGACTTGGAGACCTACACACGGCCTGCTTTGGTGCCTCGGGCTCTGAACATCAAGCCAAAGTGGGAGGCGGAGAGGAGCATCAAGGAGGGGTGGAAAATCTGTCTGGAGGAGACTTGCATGCTATGAGTGAACAAGTACCTGGAGATGGGGAAGGAGATGCTTAAAAGGACAGATCCGCCCTTTGCCCGAGTGACCCAACATAACGCCCCGGATGGGGAGATGACCCTAAGGTGCCAGGTCCAGGAGTTTTACCTTAAGGAGATCTCCTTGACTTGGATGAGGGATGAGGAGGAACAGCTCCAAGACACAGAGTTCATTGAGACCAGGCCTGCAGGAGATGGGACCTTCCAGAATTGGGCAGCTGTGGGTGTGAATTTGGGCCAGGAAGAAAAATATACCTGCCAAGTTCAGCATGAGGGGCTGTCTGAGCCTCTCACCCTGAAGCAGGAGCCGCAGTCCTCATCCACCTGGCTCATTGTGTGTGTGTGTGGGGGGGGGGGGTATTGCTGTTAGCCTTCTCCTCATTGCAGTCATTGCAATGGAGTTGTGATCTGTAGGAAAAATTCAGTTGCAAAAGGTGATTATGTTTAGGCTGCAGACAATGACAGTGCACTGGGGTCAGATATCTCTTCCACAGCTAAAGCTTGAGAGAATTGCCTGATATGGACCTGAGAGAGAAAACCAGTCTGCAGCCCCAGTGTTGTTCCTGTTGACCCCCGGCTTCTTGCTTCATCATTGGCCCCTGGGATCATCCCCAGACTCTACTGGACCAAGCCCAGGGCTGTATCATCAGGGCCCTAACCCTGTTCTCTAAGGCCTCCTTTCTTTCTTTCTTTCTTTCTTTCTTTCTTTCTTTCTTTCTTTCTTTCTTTCTTTCTTTCTTTCTTTCTTTCTCTATCTCACTCTGCAGGGAGACAACCAGCAGTAAGGGCCAGAGGACTTTGGGAATGAGCCCTCCTTCACATTTGACGGTGCCTTGACCTCTGGGATCTTTGAAAAACAGCCTAATGAATTAACGTTCTTGAGTCTTCAGCTTTTCTCCACAATCTCAGCTGAGCTTCCCATTGGACGGGGTATTGTAGGGGACAGGATGCCAATGTGGAGATGTTCTGACTGTGTGAAATGAAAGTTTGGAGACATCTAAAAAATACTCTAAATTGCTATTGATTATAGAAATGCAAAACCCCATACCTGTCAGACTGGTTAATATGACAGAAAAGGAAAATTACAAATGTTGGAGAATATGTGGGAAAATTGGGACACTGTTACATTGTTGGTGGAGTTGTAAACTGATCCAACCATTTTAAAAAGCAATTTGGAGCTATGTCCAATGGGCAACCAAACTGTGCATACCTTTTGATCCAGCAATACCACTACTAGGTCTATATCCCAAAGAGATCATCAGAAAGGGAAAAGAACCTATATGTACTAAAATATTTACAGCAGTAATTTTTATGGTGGCAAAGAATTAGAAATTGAGGGGATG
This sequence comes from Phalanger gymnotis, assembly GCA_028646595.1. NCBI lineage: Eukaryota > Metazoa > Chordata > Mammalia > Diprotodontia > Phalangeridae > Phalanger > Phalanger gymnotis. Next base: position 487,324,658 of record CM053622.1, read on the forward strand.
CCCATCAACTGGGGAATGGCTGAACAACCTGTGATATATAAGTGTAATAGAATACTATCGTGCTATAAAAATGATGAGTAGATGAATTTCAGAAAAACCTAGAATGACTTACATGAACTGATGCTGAGTGAATGAGCAGAAGCAGGAGAACGTTGTACGCAGTAATAGCAATACTGTTCTATGATTGATTATGATAGACTTAGGTCTTCTCAACAATTATCCAAGAAAATTCCTAAAGACTTGTGATGGAAAAGGCTAACCACATCCAGAGAAAGAACAATATGGAGTGTGAATGCAGATAGAAGCATACTCTTTTCACTTTATTGTTGTTTTTTTTTCTTTCTCATGGTTTACCCCTTTTGTTCTGATTCTTCTTTCACAACGTGACTAATGTGGGAATATGTTTAACATGATTGTACATGTGTAACATGTATCAGATTGCTTGATCTCTTGGGGAGGGAGCAGAGGAAGGAAGAGGAAGGAAGGAGATAAATTTGGAAGTCAAAATTTTACAAAAATGAATGTTGAAAAATATCTTTACATGTAATTAGAAAAAATTAAAATACTATTAAGGAAAAATGTATATGCTTTTTTATGATAATAACTTACAGTTATATAGCACTTATGGTTCCAAAGCACTTTACATTCATTGTAACATTTGTTCCTTGCCACAGCACTATCAGGTAGACAGGGTATATAAAATTTTCTCTTTATAAGGGGAATGTAAGACTCAGAAATACTATCTTGCTATACTTGTTGCTATGCATGTTACAGCTTTTCGAAGCCACAGGCAAGAGCTGACAAGGTGGACACCAAAGACAGATGAGCAGCTTTGAAAAGGGCTTGGCAGGCCCTCACACCAGAGGTGCTAGTCTTCCGTGAACACCCGTACAACCCCAAAACATCACTTAAAGGAAAACAAAGGGGATGTATTGGACACAAGCTGGTTGTAATATATGTAAAGGAGATGATACATGGAAGAAGTGGTTTAAAAATGTAATTAGAGAAATATATGGCCGGGGGAAAAGTAAATTAATTGTGTAACAAGGGCTCTTAATAACCTATGGACATCTCACCACCTCCTTTAGTATTGATACAATACTGATGGAAAAGAAGAAGGTCTCTAATAAATATATTTAGTGAGCTATATATGGCTAATTTTTTAGGAAGTATAGAAGTCACCAGTAAAGGGAAGGCTTGAATGAGTTACACTCTGTATTAGTGGGAGAAATTCTCATGTCAGAGATCCTCTGGATTATGAGAGTATTGGAAAACTTTGAACAACCCTCCTTAATAATAAGACAATTGCTAATAGCTTTGGGTTTACATAGTATTTTAAGGTTTTGCAAAATTCTTTATATATTATCTCATTTGATCCATTCAACAACATTGTGAAGTGTTCATCATCATCATCATCATCACTTTTATTATTGTTATCCACATTTTACAGATGAAGAAATTGAGGTTGAGAGAGGTCAAGTGACTTCTCAGAATCATACAGCTCCTAAGTGTCTGAGGCAGGATTTAAGCCGAGATCCTCTGGATTAAAGTCCAGCTCTACATCTGTGCAACAGGTAGCTGCTTAGTGCATGTTAAATAAGAGTAACTTTTTTGTATATTCTTTCCTGTAGATGAAAAAATATCTGATTTTTTAAGGTAAATCAATATTTCATATATTCGCTTTACACATAAATTTTCAAGAGTACATGTACTGTATCCAAAAATTAACATATGAATATTACCTCTTACTTTTTCATCTACAGACTTGTCTGATTGTTTGGATCTTGGGAAATTCCCGTGTATTCATGTGTGACCAGGTCATGTTTTTAACTTATTGCCAATGTATTACCTACCATGGGACACTGGAGAGAAAAAAAGAGAAAAAAATCATGATCACAAATAAGGAATTAGGCACTTGAAATTAATGTAATTTGTTCTGGTATTAATTTTGATTAAGATCTGTAGATGAAATTTTGCAACCCCAAAAAGCAGTTCCCATTTGTCAAATTAACATATAATGAACATTTTAAAGGTACATCTTCTAAATTAATAAAAGCCTCAACTATAATACTGAAACCTATGGGTAGTGGCATTTCAGAATGGCTCTAATATTTTTAAATTCTCCTCTTCACTTATTTATTTAGTCATTTTTTCAGTCCTTTAAAGCTCACTTCCATCCAGTTTCTTGGAGGCAATAAAAAATTCCTCAGAATTATGCAGGTTTTAGAACAAATATATTGATGAATTTAACACTTTGCATTCTGATCATGATATCCTTGCACAACAAACCAGATGACATGCCACTAGAGGAACTTAGCCATATAAATATTGGCATTATTGGAGTAAATGAAACAAGAAGACTAAAGGAAATGAAGAGGAATGGGAGGAGGCTCATACGTTTTCCTTGGAGAGGCAAATAAGGAAGTCAGTGGTGCTTTCACTATATCTATATCATATATATATATATATATATATATATATATATATATATATATATATATATATATGTTTCCTGTTGAAGGAAACATTTTACTTAACAAATGATTTTCTTGTCCTGTAACAATCATGGTAAATATAAGCAAAGAGACCACCAAGAAACTCCAAGAAAACAGTCATAGCTTTATCTGGTAACATCTCTTTTGGAGGCTGAAGAAGCAAGGAAATTATCCAAAATCTTTATAAGATCCTCAGAGCTAAATAAACTTCTCTTAATACTGGATGATTTCAAGACAAGGGTAGGCATTTGAGAAGATGGCAAAAATGCTTTGGAAAATAACCACCCTGCAGGACTTCCTCATGTCATGCTTAGGCTACTGCAATAGCCTGCTAGATGGTTTCTCTGCCTCAAATGTCTGCCTATTTCTATCCATCCTCCACGCAGCTGTCAAATTGATCTTCCAAAATGCAGGATTGGCCATTAACACTTCTCTGTTTAATAAACTCCAGTGGCTCCCTATTATGTCCAGGATCGAGACCATAATCTTCTGCCTTTCAATGTCTCCCTCTGTCTCATTCTTCCTAAATCTATTCTGTATTCTGGTTACAACCTCCAGTCTCCATCCCTCCCTATTCTCTCAGTACATTGCCCCTACTGTGCAATCACTTTCCTGTATTCATGATCTTGAACCCATAACTGATGAGTTCAGATATGAACTTTCCTTAACACTTAACAACCAGCTTCATGTCTCAGCCTTCATTGACTTCTCTACTTAATCTCTTCATACTCTCAAAGTACCAAACATCACTAGAGGAAACCACAGCACTATATTAACTGCATAAAGTATTAGTATCTTTTAAAATGACCCTTAGTCTTGTATAGAAATCTTTTATTTTTCCTAAATTGAATTTCCTTAATTGAATGTTTACCCAGCTTCCCTCAGTTGTTCCTTCAAAATCTTCTCTTAAGTCTCCAGTGGCTTCTTCACCCTACTTTTTCTCAATAGATCTTCTAGTATGATACTTTACTAAGAAAATAGACCTCAATCATTAGTACTCTTTTCTCCCTTGTTTCATACTTCCAAACCACCTCCCCCCCATAATCTTCATTGATCCTCTCCTCCTCTTTGAGGAAGAGTTGGCACTTTTCCTTCCAAAAAACAAACCTAAATTTCTGTGCCCTAGATTCCACTGCTGTTCATATCCGGTGATCATTTCTCCTCTATCTCACCTTCAATATCTCCCTATTGTTTCTTTCTCTACTGTCTACAAAAATGTTTAGTTTTTGACCCATTCTTTAAAAAAGAAAAATATACACGCTTCATACTGCCATCCCCCAAGTTATCTTATATTTCTTTTCTTTTTCAATACCAAATTCCCAATATCCACTAAATCTGCTGCTTCTGCTTTCTCAACAGCCAGTCACTTGTCAATCTACTGCAGTCTGTCTTCAGACCTCACAAATTATTTGAAATTGCTCTCAAGGTTACCAAAAACCTCTTGGCTGCACAACCTTGTAGTCTTTTCCCTGTCCTGATTGTAACTGAACTCTCTCAAGTTTTTGATATTCTTAACCACCTGTTCCCCCTGAAAAACACTATTCTTCCTTAACTTGCATGACACTTTCTTTTTGTAATACCTCCTTTTTTACATCATCGTCTGTCTCCTGCCTCCTTAGTACAGGTCTTTCAGAAGGCATTGTCCTGGCCTTATTTTTATTCTCTCATTAATCTCATAAATTCTCATCAGTTTAGACATCCACCATGGAGAATTTGGGGATTAATGGTGAAGACTACCAGGGATGAAAAGGAATGAATATATTTCTGTCTATCTATGCCATTTGGAATACCCTCATTGATCAGCCAACAGCTCCTGTTAACAAAAACTAGGTAGCATGATGGATAGAGTGTTGGACCTGGAATCTGTAAGAAGTGAATTCAAATGCAGCTCCAGCTGTTAGCTGTGTGACTTTGAGCAACTGACTTACCCTCTGTTTGCCACTATTTCCTCTTAGGTTTATTAATAATAGCATTTACTTCTCAGAGTTGTCATGAGCATCTAATGAGATAATATTTGTAAAGCACTTTACAAATATTAAAATGTTATATAAATATTATTATTTTTACTATTATCCATTAAATTGTCAAAGTATTCTTATTTATAATCAATTGGTTCAGTCTAGCAAACTGCTAGTTAATTTTAAAATAACTTCCTTCAATGCCATTCCTAATTAGTTGTAGCTGTTGTCATTTTTACGTAGGAAAACAAAGCAATAACAGTGCCTAGGAAACCCAATATGTTGTTCCAATCATCATAAATTCTGCACAGAAGAAAATATTCTGAAGGTACTATTTGTATTCTGGCCCATATCAATTTTATAGAATGGGTATATAAAAATGAGGTAAAGAAAAATTTTACATTTAATTGTGCAATATACTAAATTGCATATGTTGGTAATTTAAAAATATATTATAAAATTGTGGTTAAATTATTTACACTTTGAGATTTCTGTTCCTTTTGTTGATATTAAAATGGGGTTAAATATGAAAACATTTATTGAGCATCTACCGTGTTCAATGCATCATGGTAGGTGTTTAGCATTAAAATATAATTGTCAATTCCCCGCCCCTCCCTTAAAACAAGATTGTTCTTCTGAACATAATATATTAAGATAGCTGTTATAGCCACCTGGACCCTATAGTGTGGGCCTAGCACAGAATGACAGTAGACGACCAATCCAGATGGAATGCAACAAGAATTTATTTCCCAAGTAATATCCAAGTCACTTTCTATTTGATAAGTTCTTAACTTGCATAGAGTACTTCTTGGATGTAACTGTTACACCTTACCTTAATATATATTCCTAAATCTCCTTCTTAATTATCCTACCCTTCCCCACCAGAAAGCCTTTCTACATTTGCATATTCATAAACATCTCAAATTCAACACGACACAAATAGAACTTATTATCATTTCTTTCTAATTCTACCCATCCTCTTAGCTTCCTGTAATATCAACTAAGTTGAGTGTCTTTGATTGAGTCTTACTAGGCGCTAAGTGCTAAATGCCAGGCCCTTAGGTACTAGTTACCTAGGTACTAAACCAGTCTGGGAGTGAAGCCCTCAGGGTCCTAAGGGAGTTGCTAAGATGAGAGCCAATCATAGGAGCCTAAGTTCTGGTTGCTGAGATGATGTTTGATGACATCTGAAACTGCATAAAAAGAGAAGACAGAGCCATTTGCTTAGGGCTGTCACTCTTGGTGGTGTGCTGATGTGGAGACTCTGGGCAACAGTAGTTAAGAGCCCTCCAGCTTGCAAACCTGGACGTTCAGGCTTTGTTAAACTCTGGTAACTATGAATCTAGATTAGAATTAGATAAGATCTGTCTGTTGATGTTTGTAATTTGTTTATATTTGCTCTGAAGTTCAGGGTGCTGGCTTTTTCCCCTGAACTAAGCGAATGGTATTTGTAGGCTGGATTAAAGTAAGATTGTTAACCCCTTAACATTGCTTTCCTTAGTAAAGCAGACCAAAAGAACCTGGGCTTGCAGTGTTCTTGTTGTTGGGTTTGTGTTGGTTTTTCATCCCCACAGCAGCTGCTAGGTGAATTGTTGCAACACTTCCCTATTTCAATCTAGGGCACCAACATTCTTCCAGGCACCTAGGATCACAACCTAGGATTTGTCCTCAGCTGCACTATCAGTCATTACCCCACTATCAGTTGCCCAGTGATATCAATTCTACTTCAATATTCCTCAATCTATCATCTTCGCTTTTCTCAAACTATAAGCAGAATGCAGGGACTCATCATCTCTTTCCTGGACTATTCGATGGCTTCCTAATTGGCACCAGTCTATCTCATCTCTCCCCTATATCCTCCACATAGATGCCGTATTGATATGATTAAAGTACAGATCACCCTGTTCATGTCCCACTCAAGAAGTCTCTGTGGTTCTCCATTGCCTTGAGAATAAAATATATCTTCCTCTGTTTGGTATTGAAAGCCCCTCACAATCTGGCTCCAGTCTTTCTTTTAGTCTACTTACACAGTCAAATGTGGAAATATATGTGAAAGCCTGAAAATGGTGAATTGTTATAGAATTATAACATGGTATTATCATTGCCATTATTATCATTGGGTTAATGGTGGGGAAGGAAAGCCTCACACAAAAAATTCTGAATTACCAAATAATGGTTAGGAAATACAGCATATACACATATCTATATATGTGTGTATGAAATTCAGTATTTCTAGTATATTCAGAAACAACTAATACTAGCCAATTATTGCATACCAGAAGTTCCTTGGTGATTTTCATAAATAGAAAAGACACATGAATAATCAGCACATTAATTATATGCAAATGAGGCAGTAAATGTGCTTGGAAGCAGCGTGTTTCAACAAGTAAGCTAAACATTCCCCCTGAAATTTAGCAAATACTTTCTGCTCAGCACAAAATTAGGGGGATACAAATGAGGAAAAAAATACATAATTCTTGCAACTTCAACAGAATAACAATTTGATTGTGAATGACTAACAATCAAAATATATTTCACTATTTTGAAATATTGTCTAGAATTGTGTTTTCTCTATTGCATCACTGATTTTAGCACACATGGTACAATAGATTATAACAGGTCATGTTAAGAACAAGGACTATTGTAAAACGAACAGATGTCACCTATCTTTTAATAGGATCTTAAAAAGTCCTCTAAGTAAACTGTAATAACAAAGACCCAAGTAAATCTTTCAGGGGAAAAAGCTTACATTGTTCTTCATAAATTCTGTGCTGCATAATATGGTTAATTGTATGGAGACATGAATAACATTCAATCACCCTGGTAACCATATTGCTTTCTATTAAGATCTGTAGGAATGTCAAACATGGACCATTGACAAGACACTGAGTAACTTTAAATGGCTGTTTTTAAGCAAGGAGTTTAGTAAGATTCAGAAATGTTGACACCTATATTGGAAAGTGACAGATATGAGCTTACCATTTTGAGATGACTAAATCATAAAACGTATTTTATATTTTAGGACACAATATAGAAAGCAACGTATTGTCTATCCTAGCTGAATCTAAATTCTCTAGGAATGTAATGGATCAACCACCTCAGTGCCCTTATCATTATCCAGTGGATTGAAAATATAGTCAGAGGACAGATCAGGATATCTCTTATGTTCACTGAGGATGTCCTTTCTGGGCTAAATTTGCTGAAAATATTTTTTTAACTCTGGGTTAAAATCTGGAAAAATCTTTTGGAATATAGAGGGCACTCAGAGGTATACTTGACTTTCTTTTCCACAGATTAAATGGAGTAAGATCCTTTAAAAGAGAAGGAAAATTGAAGACCTTCAGTCTGAGTCAAACACTTGTGTCACCTTGTAATTGTCACCAGCTAGCCTGGTGGAATTTCACGTCCAACAGAAAATAGAAGATTTGATGCTTCATCCTTTACTTCCCTTAATTTATTATTATTGATGACATTTTTTTACAACAGTGGTAGCTAGGTGGTTCCGGGGATAGGGCATTATGGTCAGGTATACCTGAATTCAAATCTAGCCTCAGACACTAGCTTTGTGACCCTGGGCAAGTCACTTAATCTCCCCAAGTATGAGTTTCCTCATTTATAAGATGAGGATAATAACACCTACCTCTCAGGGTTGTTTGAGAATATTTGTAAAAGGTTTTACAAACTTTAAATTCCTGTGTGAATGTTGTTGTTTTTTCTGTTATTGTTATTAATCATCTTTTATAATTTTCAAAGCACTTTCCTTCCTCATATGTAACTTGAGGTAGGTAATAATAGCTTACAGTTATAAAGTGTTTTCAGTTTTATAAAGTTCTTTTCTCACAACAATCCTCTAAAGCAGACAGTGTTAATAGTATTATCCCCACTTCACAAAAGAAGAATAGTCTTTGAGTAGTTAACTTACTTGCCAAAAATCCCTCAAATATTATCTATCTGGTAAAGCTGGAACTGAAATGAAGGGCTTCTGAGCTGTTCTCTAATATTCTTTTTACAACAGCAGGATCAATGTATCAGGCATGATAAAATTGTCTACTTCAGAAGGCAATGTTCTTTTTTTCATCCTATAGAACCCAGTATTTCTATGTCCCTGCATTCTGAGGATTTCTTTCTTGAGTTGCTAGACTTAATAGATAACATGTAGGTTTCTGGCAGAATAGCAGAGTAAAGTTTTCCAAGCCAACCCACATCCATCAACTGCCATTTCAAAGCAGTAAGAAATGTGCCAAATTGAACAAAAATTCAACTCTTTAGAATATATTTTTGTTATTCTGAACTTTAAAAATACCAAAAAACATAAACATTCCCGTATACAAAGAATAGAAAAAAAGACTGGGCATACAATCGTGAGTTTCTATTAGATGTAGCTTTTTCCCCCCTTAAGCATTTTTGGGAACAGGAAAGGGAATAAGCATTTACTTAGCACCCATCATGTTCCAGGCACTGTGCTAAGTGCTTTTTACAGTTACTATCTCTTTTGGTCCTCACAACAGCTTTGCAAGATAGATGGTATTTTGTTGTTGTTCAGTCATTTCAGTCGTGTCTAATTCTTCATGACACCATTTTGTGGTTTTCTTGGTGAAGATACTGGAGTGGTTGGCCATTTCCTTCTCCAGATAATTTTACAGTGAGGAACTAAGGCAAAAAGGTTTAAGTGACTTGCCTAGGGTCACACAGCTATTAAGTATCTGAGACTGGATTTGAGTTCATGAAGATGAGTCTTCCTGATTCCAAGCCCAGTGTTCTATCTATTGCACTACCTAGCTGTCTTTATATATGCTATTATCCCCATTTTATAATTGAGAAAACTGAGGCAAGCAGTTATGTGACTTGCTCTCAGTCACTGGCTAGTAAGTATCTGAGGTCAGATTTAAACTCACATCTTCTTGACTCGAGGACCAGTGCTTTATCTATTGAGCCTCTAGCTGCCTCTGTGTAATAAAGTCAATGTACTGATTCCAAAGCAGTACTGTTTAGCCATATCTCACTCTGAACTTCATCCTATTCTCTCTCTCTCTCTCTCTCTCTCTCTCTCTCTCTCTCTCTCTCTCTCTCTCTCTCTCGATTTTAAAATACTTTATTGATTTTCTTCTTTTTTTACATCACTGCCACTAATCCTCTCTCTCTTCTTCCCACATTGTCACTAAAAAGTATATTTAAGTATCTCATAAAATATGTTCAATAATATACCTCTAGCCCATCATCTCTCTGTCAAGAAGTGGATAGCATGATCACATTAATCATCAGTATTTTTGTTCTTAAGGCTTTCAGTTTTGTGGAGGTGTTTTCTGCAATGTTATAGTCATTATGTAAATTGTTCTCTTGGCTCTGTTCACTTTAGCAATTCAGACAAGTCTTCCTGTGTTTCTCAGGAATAATGCCTTTTATTCTTCTTATAGATCAATTATATTCCATTACATTCATGTAGCATGTTTTTCAACCATTCTGCAATTAATGGACACCTCTTTAGCTTACTTTTTGTGACCAAAATGAAGTGCTGCTAAACACGATTTATTTCTAGATAAATCTTCCTTCTTCCTTTCATCTTGTAACTTGTTCTGCATGCATCACAGAGTCAAGGGTATGTACCATTTGATGACTTTCTGGGTACAGTTCAAAATTGCTTTCTTAGAAACGGCTGAATCAATTCTTTGCTCCACCAATAGGGTCTCAGTGTGCCGGTACTCTCACATCGTCTTTAACAGTTTTCATTTTCCATTTTTGTCCACTTAGATAATCTAGTGGTTCTGAGGCAGCACTTAAAAGTTTTTTAACCTGCATATCTCTAATTATTAATGATTTGGAATGTGTTTTCATAAGTTGTTGAAAGCTTGCATTTCTTCTTTAGATAAAACTCTGTTCATATTCATTGACCATTTGCTTATTGGGGAATAGCTCTTGTTTTTACATAGCTGAATCATTTCCCTATATATACTATATATCAGACATCTATCAGATATACTTACTGCAAATTTGTTTTTTCTAGTAATTTTAATTCTTTCCCTATTAATTTTAATTGCAATCAACTTGTGAGAAATTTTATGGAATCGAAATTTGTCCATTTTTTCACCTATAATTCCCTCTATTGCTATTTAGTCAAGAACTTTTCCCTTTTCCATTGTTGCCAAGACTTCTAGTTTCCTGCTTATCTAATTCGTTTATGATGTGACCTTTTATATTTTGGTTATGCATCCATTTGGAATTTATTGTGGCATATGTTGTGTGATGTCTGTTTAAACCTAGTTTCTTCCAGAGTAGTTTTCAGTTTTCCAGTTTTAGTTTACTTATTTTTTTAATAGCCCTTACCTCAGTAACAGGGCTCTTTGGCTAAATTGTGAATTATGCTACCGTGTTCATTTGCCTGTGGGTTGAGCATCCTTAATCTGAATCACTGATCAACTTTTCTATTTTTTAACTGATGCCAAATAATTTGATAATTACTAATTCCAAACTAGGTTTGAGACTTAATATTTCTGTCTCCCCCTTTCCCTTTTTTTCATTATATAATTTTTTCATTATACTTTGAGATTCTTGATCTTTGTTTTCTGCAGATAGATTTTGTTAATTTAATTGATAAGGCATTGAATAATTTAGGTAGCATTGTGATTTTTATTATATTTGCAAGTACCAACCATAAACAATTAATATCTCTCCAATTCAATTTAGAAGTATTTATTAAGCACCAGTTACAGACAGAGAATGGTATTGGGTACTTGGGATATAAATACAATTAATTAAGCAATCCTTGCTCATAAGGAACTTACAATACAATGGGGGGAAACAGCATATATAGACATACATAGAAAAAATAAATATAAATACAAAGTAGTATAGTATAAAGTAATTTGAAAGGGAAGACACTAACAATTGAGGTGATCAAGAAAAACTTTGTGTAGAAGGTAGCATTTGAGCTGTATTTTTAAGTAACAGAGGGATTCTAAGGGTTGAGGTGAGGAGGGAACACCTTCAAGATATGGAGGATTGTTGATTTGGGTCCAACAGTTCATGACCTCACTTGGGGTTTTCTTGGCAAATATATTGTAGTGGTTTGCCATTTCCTTCTCCTGCTCATTTTACATATAAAGAAACTGAAACAGGGGCAGCTAGGTGGCACAGTGAGTGGAGCACCAGCCCTGGAGTCAGAGGAGGACCTGAGTTCAAATCTGGTCTCAGACACTTGACACATGTACTAGCTGTGTGACCTTGGGCAAGTCACTTAACCCCAATTGCCCTGCCAAAAAGAAAAAAAAAGAAACTGAAACAGACAGGGTTAAGTAACTTGCTCAGGGTCATACTGCTAGTAAGTGTCTTAGGCTATATCTGAACTCAAAGGATGAGTCTTCCTGACTCCAGTCCAGCACTCTATCCATTGCACTACCTAGCAGCCCCGTTATATATAATGCTAACTCTTGGTTTTGATACATCTTATTTATCATACTAAGAAAAATATATTTATTCTTATGATTTTTAATACACTAAATAGAAATAGGTATCATTGTTAAAATTATTTTGCATCTATTGATACATCATGTTATTTTCATTGTTTTTGTTATGTCTATTATGTTTATAATTTTCCTAATATTGATCCATCCCTGAATTTATAGTATAAATTCAATCTACTCATAGTGGAAAATCTTTTCATATGTTTCTGTAGCCTCCTTCCTAATAATTTTATTTAATATTTTTGTAATTATATTCATTAGAGATATTGATCTATGCTTTTCTTTTTCTGCTTTCTGTCTCCCTGTTTTAGGTACCAATATCATATTTGTAATCATGGAAGGATTTTGTTAAGATTAATTATTTTTCTTATTTTTAAAAATAATTGTATAATTTTGGAATCAATTATTCTTTGAATTTTTCATAAATTCATTTACCTATCTGGTCCTCTTTTATTCCCTTCCTCTAGGAATTCATTTATGCATTGTTCAATTTTTTTCCAAGACTGGTTCATTTAAATTCTACATTTCTTATTCTGCGCAAAATACAAATAGAAGAGTAGTTCCCTAGTGATGAATATGTTCTCTTGATAACCCTGATCCCTATACCACTGAGTTGCATGTACTGAGACCCCCCAACAATATAGGGTCCTCTCAATGAAATTTAAGGTCACTTAAATGAGATAAATGTATCCATCCACATAGGAAAAAAATAAAATTAAGGAAGAAAACAGTCAAGATTTTCACAAACAATTGGACAGGAATCCCATTTTGTTAGACTAAAAGTAAATATCTGTCTATATGTGTGTGTGTATGAAAATATATATATGTGTATATGTATGCCTAAATACATATATGTACACATATATATGTACACACACATAGATACACACATACACATATTTGAAAAAGCACTGCAAATGGACAATACCCTGGGACCAAGAATTCCATAGGAGGAGGTCAGGCTGAGCTAAATTTTGGAAAAGTTCAGTGATATCATTGACCAGAAGCAACTCATTGCTGCAAAAGCACCTTTTTAAAAAATATCTTTTAAAAAACTATCACAGTCTCAAAAGAATCAAATTACAAGTGACTTAAAGGAAAACAAAAAAAAAATGGCATGATAGCTCTAGCAGTGATGTCACCAGTGATGTAATTTATGGGATGTGGCATAAAATAAATCATTAGGAATGTGCAAAATGTAAAAAGAAGTCAACTGACTATGTAAAAACTTAGAATTGTAAGATCATAGATAGAAAAGGCATTTAAAATTCCAAGGTAAATGCAGTAGAACAGCATAAAATTATTCCTTATTTATAGGGAAGCTAAAGGAAAAATTGAAACAAAGTGTTCCACAAGGCTGAAGAGGAATGGTCGTTGCCCCTAAATAATATATCTGTAAAAGTTGATCTGAAACATCAAAGAAAATGATTGAATACTCAGTAAAAAAGGTAACATTGGAATCATTCATTCAGAATGACTCAGAAATGAAGATGTTAAACATACAACCTAATCAAATGTTATAAATATAAATGTTTTCAGGTGGAATGGAATACTAAAAAATGAATAGTTTGTATCCATGTGGTTAGGGCTAGACGAGATCATGAGGAAATAAAATTTTCTGCTGGTAATGCCTGATTTTCTTTAAAAACAAAATGAAGCATGTATTATTTGAGTAACAGAATTCAAAGGGAGCACTAGGGGACTAAAGAATGAAAATTCTTTTATTGGACACTTAGAAAACTCTGGAGAACTGGTGATGAAACCTCTAGGTGATTAATAGCTTCCGTAAGGTGGAAACATACAAAATAATAAAATCAGGAGCATTTCTGTATACTGTTAATGAGTTATTAGTCAAAACCATGAGGAAACCAAAATTAAACACACAATGGATACGCGATAAATGTCCAATGGATAAATATCTAGGGGTTAAGCTGTAGAAGCCTATGCATGATTTATGTAAATGTAAATGCAAATGTTCTTCACAGAAATAAAAGGAAACAAGTGATTAGGGAGATTTCACTGACACGGATGGGCTGTACCAATATAAGAAACATGACAATACCACCTAAATTAATTTGCAGAATTAGTGCAATCCCAAAAAATTATCAAAGGGACATTTTATAGAATTCAACTTAATTCAACATGCATTTACTTAGTGCTTACTGTGTGTCAGGCACTGTTCTGGGTGCTGAGGATGAAAGGACAAAATAAAACTCTTGTTGTCAACAAGAAACTCACATTCTCCCACAGCTGGTACATGTATAAGTCTAATAAAACATACAGAAACACTGCTGGGCCTTAAAGCTTAGGTTTGGCTCATGTGTAGCCTCATGTAGGCGAATATGATACGATGTTTTTAATACAGAATGCAGATCAAGAATAGCACAGACAGGGGCAGCTAGGTGGTATCATGGATAGAGTAACTGGCCCTAAAGTCAGGAGGACCTGAGCTCAAATCCAGTCCCAGACACTTACTGGCTATGTGACCTTAGGCAAGTCACTTAACTCTGATTGCCACCACTAAAAAAAATATAATAAAACTCCAAAAGAATAGCACAGATAATTTGCTTCTGCTGCCCAAAAGAGCAAACCCAAAAGGATCCCAAGCACCCATTTACAAAGACTTCAACAATTAGTAATAAGTTTTAATTCTGTGATACTATCCTGAGAGGCTGATACTGAAAACTTCAGAACATGAGAGATTTTTGAAACTGTTGAATTTGTATGTCACTTTCACATCAGTTGCACCCTGTCCAAATACCTCCCTCTATGTGCAGCGATATCTTCTAGCAAACTAGTTTAAGAGGTCTGGCTTGTACTTCAGCCAAGGGTCATCTTATACACCAAGTGTTGTAATGCTTGCCAAAGCTCTTCCTGAAGTAGGCAGCACCAACTAGGAAATGTAGGAATTCAGTAAGCAAATGCTCCTTAAAAGTCTGCCTCTCAGGATTGATGTTCAGAAATCAATAGACAGGAAAATAAATACTTTTGTGAATAATTAATCAGAAGCCTAAGGCAAGGGCTCAGTTCATAAAACCGAGGTTCTTCTCTAGCTGCCATAAAGGAGCATTGGCTACATTTGGCAGGATATGGCAGGGCGCTGAACCCTCAGCACCTCCTATACACGATCCTAGGGGGAGAGTTGCTTGCCACATGTTCGACAAAGATGAATTAAGATAGAGCCAGAGGCTAATTCTCTCTTCTTCTAAAGTCTACTAAATAGATAGTTCTATTTCTCTGCCCAATACTCTGACAGAGTTTGATAACTACCCCTTCTTG
>CM053622.1:487340346-487391669 GCA_028646595.1 Phalanger gymnotis
AACCATCGTAGTAGTAAGAAAACAAGGAACCACTCAAGGTTTGGTCTGACATCCTCAAGTATCAAATCTTTTAGAACAGAGCACATATTAACCCAGAAGTGACCAGAGTTCAGGCTCAGGATTCCAAGTAGTTTAAATGAAAAAATTAACAGACCTTACGGAAAGAGCATTTTAAAAATAATAGTATGAGATGCCACAGGGAATAATGGAAAGGTATGGATGGATGGCTTAGGGACACTGTAGGAATTAGGGCTGAAATAGATGAGGATGAGGAGGAAACTTTGGCCAAATCAACCTACTGGTTCTGACTGCACATCAGAGAAAGTCTAAGTGGAGTCAGATGCTCTTTTCAGTAGCAATGGTGCTTTTACTTTGATTATTCCTTAAGAAAGAGCTAGAGAGTATTTAGGTATGGCTGCAAGCGAACAGCAGAACCAGTGTTTAGGCCCTAGCCCTTCCTGACACTGAAGATAAAGGTTGGTGGAGTGAATCCTGGGCCCAGGCTATTTATGAAAGGATGAAGTTTATTTTATTTTTATTTTTATTTTTTTGCTTTTCAGCAGGGCAATTGGGATTAAGTGACTTGCCCAAGGTCACACAGCTAGTACATGTGTCAAGTGTCTGAAGCCATATTTGAACTCAGGTCCTCCTGACTCCAGGGTCAGTGGTCTACTCACTGTGCCACCTAGTTGCACCTGAAGTTTATTTTAGATACTTATCCTCAATCAGGTCAGCTATACCCAGGACACACTCAAATATTGAGAGATTATCTCCACCAGTGTACAGAGAGAAGGCTCAGGAAGATATTTATTCCTGTACTTGTAACAAGTAGTGTAGTAAGAAATAGATGAAATAATTTTTTAAATCATTTAGAAAAGCGAAAGCTGTAGAATATTCAGGAAAATGATGGGAAAATACAAATAAAGGGAACATAACATTACTAAAGGTCAAATTATATTATTAAGCACTTGTTATCAAAACAATTTCCTACTGGTTAGAAAAAATATAGAAAGGTATATCAGCAGAATAGCCTAGATAAGCAACAATCAAAAACAGTATATCATTGCTTAATAAACCTAAGACTAAGACTATAAATTGATGTCTGAAGGACTTCTTTATTTACAAGAACTCCTGGGAAAAGTGGGAAGTAATTTGGCAAAAATTAGATTTAGACCAACAACTCGTACCATATACCAAAATATGCTTGACATTACACACATGACCTAAATATAAAAGACCATGCTTTAAAAAAATAGAAAAGGTACATGTCACAATTGGATTGGGGCTTAAGTACTGACACGTTTTAGAAGGAATAATAAAGCATAAAAGAGACCAATTTGATTATTTTAAGAAAAAAATATGTGGGAATAAAATCAATCAGGATAGAAATAGAAGAGAAGATGGAATAGGGGAAAGTATCATTAAATATCCTCAATACAATTATATCTAAGTACTGGTAGGGAATTGATACAAGTATACAAATTGATACAAATATAAAATCATTCTCCAATAGATAAGTGATCCATTAATGCAAATAATAGCTTCCACAAAATGAAATTAAAACTATAAACAAAACACACTCCAAAAAGCTAATAATAGAAAAAAAATTGAAACTATTCTTTTCTTTCATATCATATAAATTGACAAAGGTGACCAAAGATAGGAACAAACCATCAATATTAGATGGGCTAGGGTAAGTTAGGCACACCAGTACATTGCTGGTACAGTAATGAAGTAGTTCAATTATTTTGAAAATCAATTTGGAATTTTACAAGATAAGTGAGTAAACATTTATTTGTTTTGATCTCATTCTCACATATAAATTCCAAGGAGGTCAAAGAAAGACACAAAAGTTCAAATTATATCAATATTTTCATAACTCCACTCTCTTTTCTAACAACTAACTAGAAAACAAAGTGGGTGCCCATCTATTGGTGAATGGTTTAAAAAAACTTTGTTAGATAAACATAATGGAATATCATTGTGTACTAACAGACAAGTTATGAAGAATTCAGAGAAACATGGATAGATTTGTATGAATAGATGTATCAGTAAGGCAATAAATACATCAACAATAATTGTGAATACACCTTTGTAGTTCTGTATTGCAAAGTTTGAGAGACTGTCAATACAGAAGGTAGAAGTATAACACTTATGCAGACACCAAAGAACCATATCCCATAACCAAATGTTCATTTCCCACAGCCAATTAGCCCACTTTATCATAACAGCAAGGAACTTCAAACACAATATCTCAACATGGAGCCTCACCATCCCAAAACCTCTCTGAGCCCCTGCTGGGGTCTTCCCAAAAACAAACTCACAGTACAGCTATGTTAGTCTGTTCGGCTCTATCACAACAGACATTAGCAGCCATCACAGCTCGCTCTCTCTCTCTCTCTCTCTCTCTCTCTCTCTTTCTCTTTCTCTCTCTCTGTCTCTCAGTATTGCCTGTGACATAAGTTCTCTTTCCTGTCACCACATGTGACTTAGGCTTTCTGTGAAGTAAGCAGATCACATGGCCTATTAAACGGTGGGAAAGATCTTCAAATCTAAATTGCTTTTCCAACAGATGCAGAGCAAAACAAGCTGAATCAAAATTTCTAGCAACAACAACGTAAAAGAAAAGAGGACTAAAAGGAAAGTAAATTTTAAATTAATGAGAAATCAATTAAAATCTCAGAGAAAAGATAATGAAACAACTACAATTGTCACAACTGAAAGGTAGGGGACTATTAGAATAGAATATTGTATACATTTTTAGACCTATTTATTATATCACTTGCTTTTGTTTCTATGTGTTTGTTTTTTGCTTAATAGGAACATTCGTTCTTGGTGGGGAGGGAGTGAAATGACTGAAATGTAAAGACAAAAGTTATCAATAAAATCCTTCAAAAGAACAATTTTAAAAATAACATGGAAAGATCTTTATAATTATATATGTGTGTGCATGTGTATGTATGTTCCATACACAATATGTTCTGAGAATATTAAGAATTAGGAAAAATACAAGGGTAAAGCTATTCATATAGTGCAAACTTCTCTCAATACAGTATCATTAAAATAAGCAAATCACTTAAGTTGCCATCAGTAGGCCTATTATTAAATATTTTGTAACTAACAACATATTAATTTGTGAGAAATATTCAACAACTTTCTCTACTACAGTCAGCTTATGCTATCTCCCCTTTTTTTCTTTTTCAAAAACAAAAGTATGCATTTTTATGTGTTGAGACTTGTAGTGAATCAATTATTTTACATAGGAAATGGAAAACACATACAAAACTGAATCTTATGTATTATGGTCCAGCTTTTCAAGAGGCTATTTAGAAAAAGTTATGTTAGCATATTCTAAATTTAGACAGATAGATCACTTAATGAGTTCATGGCTGTTGCTTTCAAATTTGAATATGATTTTATGGGAAAATTCTGAATACGGGAAATATAGAAACAAGTTCATGCAATTTGAAAATGATCAAGAAACAAAATTCAAAGGGGAATAGTGCATTCAAAATAAATTCTTCATTCCTGTCAAAGTCAACATGTCATTTAAAGTTATAAGGAATTTTAAAGAATTTATGCTTTTATGTCATTATAAACATTACTTTTTTAAGCTGATCCTTTGGAAATATCAGTAAGAAATGAGATACATGTAACAACAATGCTGCCTGCAGCTGCTGTGGAGGTGTAAGAGCAATAACACCAGCACATAAGAGGGCTGCTGGCACAGGTTCTTTGACCTGGTTTTCTAAGGAAAGCAACTTTAAAGGGTTAAATAATCTCATTTTAATTGAACATACATATATCATTCACTTTGTTCAGGGGAAAATGTCAGCACCCGGAACTTCAGAGAAAACACAAACAGAAATTACAAGAAGAAATTTTATAAACAGAGCAAAATAACACAAATCAACAGACAGGCTTCTAGCCATCTGAACAAGACGTTGCACAGTAATCACAGAGAGAAGCACCAACATCTGGGTTTTGCAAAGGTGGGAGGCTCCTTAACAGCTACCCAGAGTCTTATCTGGTCAAATCACTTGACACTGGTCAAATCAAATGACACTCTTCCAGTGAGTGAGCCCCTAAACAAAACCTCTCCTCCAGCAGTTCTGAGAGTTCTCAGTTTTCAATTCTCAATTTTGACTTCAATGGTTATATATACCCTTTTTCAGGGGCAGAGGGTTTCACACCTCTTGTGACCTAACTAGCAAAAGGGTGTGGGTCTTCCTACAAACAAAGGCAACACTCAATTGAATGCACATAAATGCCTTAGTGCTGAGAAGCACTCCAAAAGAAAAAACAATAAAAAGTCCCACTTTGCTTGCCCTTACATTAGAACAGCATCTTTTGTATCCAATTGATTATACACTCCATAAGGCACTCTTTGGTCTCTTTTTGTACTCTAGTGCTTAGCACAGTGCCAGGCACATAGTGGGTGCTTAATAAATTTTTACTAATTGATTAATTGATTTTACTGTACTATACTGTTCTGTGATTAACTTACATCCCACTTTCCATGAGGTCCAGTTGAGTCTCACATAGAAATGGAAATAGTCCTTTAACTGTTAGGAGAATAGGAGATTCAAACTGGAGACTAATGAGACCCCAGCAACAGTAAATGGCCTAAAACGACTGAATGAAAGTCATGTTCCAGGAAAGCTAGTTTAGCCAAATGTTCCAGTTCTCTATCTACAAGCACCTAGCTACAAATGGATATTGATGGCAAATAGAGAGTTGATTGCCCGAAAAGAGATGAGTTAGAGCCTAGTCAAGATAAAAGATGATTAAGAACAAAGTTAAGGCAAAGACTTGTAAACTAAATGGGTTCAAATCAATTTGGGGATTTTTTTCTAGTTATACTCATTTTATTCTGAGTTTAGAGCAATAAAAGGGCAGAATAATACCTATTTTTCAAAATTGAGACCTGTCATTTCTAAACCTAGGATGCCACTTCATTTAAAAGAAATTTCTTTTGAATGTTTAAGGATAATCTTAATCACCTCAAACCGGCAATAATTTGAAGTGAGCATTTATTTGCATAATCAGAACATGTAGGCTAATCCAGAAAAAATGAAAAAGTTGAAATTTTCAATATCCCATCACTAGAGCAGTTGGTCACAATACTTTTTACAAAGCACAGCATTAAATACACTGTAGTCAATGTTGACAAAATTTCCACAGACTCATCTCTATATACAGCAAATAAAGAACAATTTACAATATATGAATGCAATGGAATACTATAGTGTCTTTAAAATGACCAAAACCCCCCACAATTTCAGAGAAAACTGGGAATACATATATGAACTTTATTAGAGTGAAGTGAGTAGCACCACTATAACAAGTTATAAAATATTGCAAAAATAAACAACTTTGAAAAACTTAAGGAACTCTGATTTATTCAGTGATAAATCATTACTCCAAAATGCCACAGAGTTAATATACTCAGGGTGTAACATGAAACTCACATTTTTGGACATGGGCAATATGGGAATTTGTTTTGCTTGACTACATGTAATTATTGCAAAATTTGTATTTTTTTCCAAATGTGGGAGGGAGAAGGGAGACTAGATATGGGGGAGGGAGGGAGGAAGAGAGAGAGAGAGAGAGAGAGAGAGAGAGAGAGAGAGAGAGAGAGAGAGAGAGAGAGAGAAAATCAGTACTTGTTAATTGAGATAAAAAGATGAAATTAGACACAAAAGTGGGGTTAAGAGGACAATAAAGGACAGAAGTGATTGGGATAGAAGGGTAAGAGTAGTGGATAAAGAAGAGAGATGTGTTCGGACCCTTGAGGACAGTTTGTCATGCCTTCATTGGAGGCATAGAAGAAAAGAGCATACCCAGCCACTAGCACCATCTGGCCTGGGTAAGCACCAAGAATTAGACCAATTGCAAAGCAAACTTTAACAACTGCCAAGAAAAAGGTTCCCTCTTTTGCTCCTTTCAACTGTGGGACAATGATACAAGCCAGGCTAAATTGACCAAAAGGAAACTGAAACAGGTATTTTTTATGACTGCAACATGGAACATCAGTTTCCAAATAATTAAAATATGGGCATATTTTATATGGACATAGGGCAATGAAGAGATGTATGTGTGAGTGTAAACAGGCCATAACATACAGCCAATGAGGAACTCTGAAGTAAAGAAGTAAAAGATGCCATAACGGAAGGGTACAATGGGAAAATGTTAGAGAGTGTGAGAGAAAACAAGTGAGCAGTTTGCATTCCACTGGAATTGTAATGTCAGGAAAAATCAATCAGTCACTATGTATTGAATGCCTAAAAATCAGGAATGGCCTCAAGAATGTTGGATGTAACATGTGGGAGGACATGGGCAAGAATGTCACAGAGTGTACAGGAAGAGATGGGTTACAATCTGCACCACTGGAGAAAACATCCAAATAGGTGAGATCCCAGACCATGATTGGCATTTTACCAAGTAGGGAATTTTGATTCAGAGAGACTAAGTGACTTACTTGGCCAAAGTGAATTATAAAACTCAAGCCTTCTGACTTCTCTTCTATTACCCTTCTTGATATGACAATACCTTGCCGATTTCTTTTGAATGCTCTCTAGTAGAATGAAATAATCTATTGAAATTATTAACAAAAAAAATGAGATATATGCCTTAATTGAATTTTCAGAGGAAATAAATTCAGTCTAATACTTAGAAGATGTAAATCTTTTCAGCAAGTGAAACTGCAATCAAATATTGCAGGTTTATGATTTAAGAGTTAAGATATGAACATTTTATGGTAAAATTTCCCTTAATATATAAAAGATTTCAGTTGCATAGAATATAGTCATATTAAATTCCAGGCATTTTATATTATAGGTGAAGGCCCTGTGACTTCATGATTGTGGGAAGTATTTCCACCAAGGCAGAACTCTGTCTTACATGTATACATGTACAGTTGTTTGTGAGGCATATAGAGACTATGATTTAGTCAGCAACTTGACAGTAGGGACTGAATTCTTACTGTTGTATTTGTGTCCCCCAAACATAGCCCAGGGCACTTAATAGAGTCTTGTTTATTGATTGACTTACCCAGCATCACACAGCTAATGTAATTCTGATGTCTCTGGGTGACATCAAGATGAACCCGGGTTCTCAAAGGCTAAGCCAATAGAGTAAAACTTCTGCTAGGTCTTTGCAGGCTGAAAGTTTTCATGTATAGGGGCAGCTAGGTATCACAGGGGAAAGGATGCCAGCCAGCCCTGAAGTTAAGAAGATCTGGGTTCAAATCTGACCTCGAACACTTACTAACTATGTGACTCTGAGCAAATCACTTAACCTCTGTTTGCCTCAGTTTCCTCATCTGTAAAATGGGAATGGAAATAGCAGTTACCTCCCAGCTTTTTGTGGGAATCAAATGAGGTAGTAATTGTAAAGCACTTAGCACGGTTACTGACCCATAGTAAGTGCTGTGTAAATGTTAGCTGTTGGTTTTTATGATGTACAGACCTGAAAAGCTTAGTTAAGTTCAGAGTTGACTCTTCACTGGAAATAATAACTTCTTTTGGACATGACAAGTAACAAAACTATCTACTAAAGCATAAAGGGGCTACAAAAGTACAATACTGACAAGATTGAGCAAGAAAAACCACTGAACAAGGAAAACATGAAATATATTACAACATGAGAGGCAACATGATAGAGTTAGAGAATTGAACTCAGATCTGAAAAGACCTGAATTTAAGTCTCAACTCTGTTATGTGACCCTGGGAAAGTGATTTAACATCTCAGACTCTAAGACTTTAAATTTCAAAACTGATTCTGGTACTGGTACAGCTCTTCCTTGGTAGAAAGAGTTCTCTACCAGGAGCAACATACATAGATGAAGCTTTTACATCTGGCTTTATATCAATCAATCAATAAAAAGGATTCATTAAGTGCCTAACATGTAGTAGGCATTGTGCTAGGGACTTGGAATACATGCACAAAGGATAGAACAATTCCAACCTTCTCAAGATCTTAGCCTGTAATGAGAAAGACATCAAATGCACATAGAAATACAGGTAGCATAAATAAAAAGTGAATAAATACAAATATATTCAACATAGTTAAATTCAAGGTAATTCCCAAGGAAGAGTGCTAGCTGTTAGAGGAATCAGGAAAGTCTTTATGCAGAAGGTATTATTTGTCTTTCATTTTTAAAGAGGAATGATGACCTTACAGGGTGATGTCTTGATTTGCACATGAATTGGATTTAAGTAAGGCAAAGTTGAACAAAGTCATCAGCCTTTCTTCCAGAGTCATCAAAGTTCAGTGGCAAGGATGATTGGTGATGGTCCACGATGCAGTGGATGGCCTCGGCATCTTCCATGATTGATCAAGGTCTGAGAGCTCCATAGCACCTGCTTCACGTCATTGAAACAATTTCTCATCTGCCCATCTCATTGGAGGAAGTCTTCACAAGCTTGGGTAGACTCCCTGCTAAGTCACCAATGAGACCCACTGGTTACCTTCAACCTAGTTTAGCCCATCTGCCAAGACTGCTTACCAGGATTTGTCCACTGCACATACTACAGCTTTTTGGAGTCACAGGTGAGAGTTGAGTGCCAGGTGGATGGCCCTGAAAAGGGATTGGCAAGCCCTCTCACTAGAAGTGTTAGTCCTCCTTGAATGGCCAATGCAGAAGGTAGTGATTAAGCTACAGTTTAAGTTTAAGAGAAGGATTCTGTGTTTTGAAGGTAAGGCAAGATTGCATTCTAAATATATGATATGGCCAATGGAAAAACACAAAAATGGTAAATAGATTTGGCTAGATTGTAAAACATCAGAAGGAGAATGATATCCAAAGGGCTAGAGAGGGAGGTGGATAATAAGTCATGAAGAACTTTAAAAGCTAAACAGAGCAGTTTATAATTGACTTCAGAGGAAATAGGAAACCATTTGGCATTGACAGAGTAGGAAAGAAGCATGGTCAAGTGAGCACATAAAGAAATTGACGTTAGATTGAAGCGGTGAGAGACTTAAGGTGAGCAAAAAATTTAGGAGACTCTTGCAATAATAGACATGGGAAATGTCATGTACCTCTGTGTATAAATATATTCATATATGCATGTATTTGCGTGCATATACTTAATATACAATATGCAAAACAGGATTGGTTCCCAGGTTTCAATTTGATCTTTTACTGGCCAGCATCAGAAAACTATCTTCTGGTCATTGCAGAATTATCATGATGTAGCTTAATTCTGTATCTGATTTCATCTCTTCATATATATCCTCATTCAGGTGTGACTTCATGAAAACTTTTTGCCAACACACACACACACACACACACACACACACACACACACACACACACATGCTCCTCCTTAGAATCTCCCCTCAACTATAGACTTGATGGGTCAGACCCTTGGAAACAAAAGAGTGATCAGGTCAGCAGAATTGGATTCAGGGAAGTAGCCTACAGTTAGGCACATGACTATGCTTTAAAAATTCAGGCTGTAGTTGAAAGAGTCACCATTCAGGAAATATCACCCAAGCAGGTGATACAGCTATACCAAGAGGTTCTTAATATACTGCTTGAGAACTGCAGCACTCAGCAATTCTTGTCCCTTGCCTTGCAGACAGAACCAACTGAATAGTGTAATTTGGCTCTTATTAAAATTGTATTTCCATGTCAACTTCCCAAGCAGAGCTCCCTAATTTAAACAATTCCTACTATTCTAGGGCTCTTTTATTGATTGGACAGAAAGGGACAGTTAACCTGGACACACAAGATAAAATGGTCCAATAATGAAGCCAGAAAAAAGAATAGAGATGGTCAGGAAAATATGAACTTAATAAGGTATGAATAGTAATAATACATATGAAGGTATGTGCTAACACCATTAGAAGTTGAATTTGGGACCTCTCCAAGAGACAAACTCTCTCCAAAACAAGTTAACCTGTCCAAAATCATTTTGTCAAAACCAATTTATGTGAAACCAATTCACCTAAAACCAATTTACTTAAAGCCAATTGGACTGATGCGTAAATCCACTGACCCTATTAGCCATTTTTTGAATCATTCTTCTTGTGCTTTATTTTCATTTGGATTTGTTTAGGATTTTTTTAGTATATAAAATGAAGAAGGAGGAGGGGACAAATACAACTGCCAGTTTACAAACCTGGGAAATAGAGAGAATGGCAGATATTGTAAATTAAATTTTAGAGGAGAGTCAAGCAATATGAGGGAGTATAATGGGCTTAGTTTTGGATATGATGATTTTCAAGTGCTGCTGGAGCATCCAGCTAGAAATATTGGAGAGGTAATTAATGATGTCCAAACCTGGAATTCAGAAGAGAGATTAATTTTGGGACTACAGATATAGGAGTTAGTGGAAGAGATGTGATAACAACAGTATAAATATTGATAATAATTATTTAAAAATAGAAAAATAATAATACAAATAATGTCATGAAATTAAAAATACACAGAAGATAAAAGAAATCAGGTGGGATCCTAGAAGCAAATTGAATTGGTTTTTTATCATGATTTCACAGCAATAGCAATGGTTTTAGAATATTTTGGAAATAGTTTGGAATATATGGCATTATTTAGAGCATTATTTTAGTCTAAAGGTGTCATTGATGGCTACTTACCTTAGAGTGTGTGTGTGTGTGTGTGTGTGTGTGTGTGTTACACTAATTACAAAACATACTTACAATTATCCTGGGCACCTGAGGAGATGAAGATGTATTTATTTGGGGAAGAGAACTTCCTGTGGAGCTGAGTCCAAGTTGAGGTTTCCAATCAGAGAGCCACAGAAAGACAATCCTTGGATTTGGGACAGAAATCAAGCCACAAGCTGAATGTTTTCCCATTATACATCTGCCAGAGAAGTGACACCTGTGGTTGCTTAAGGTCAATTTCAACCAGTTAGCCAGACAATTCAACTAGATGCAAAAAATGTCTACAAATAGATTGCCTCCACTCATGGTTCATCTCTTCAATCACTTTACTAATCAGATTATCAACCACATGCTTTAAAATGTAAAAATAAAGCTTATCAATGGTGAGTTTAGGTAAGCAGAATGCAACAAAGGACTTCAGAGCTGGGCAAAATCTCTGAAATCTAATCCAATCCTCTCATTTTACAAACAAAGAAACTGAAGTTTAGAAAAATAAAATAAAACCCTTTGACCTTATCTCATAGAGTTAATAGCAATGCTAGGAAAAGACCAGGATCCTAAATTCTCAGGCTATTGTTCTTTTCATTACAATGCAATCTCTTCTATAGAAAGAAATATTTCTATGCAGAAAACAAAATAAATACTTTCTCCAAAATTCAGAGGTAAGAAATAGATTCAGTTAATCCATACAATTTTTTTTCTATGTAGCTAAGTATATTGGTTTTCCATCTTGCTTTATAGCCCTTGATCATGACAATCCATATACACAAAGCTTATAAAAGATACTTCTGAAATCTACATTGAGACAAATTTTAAAAGTAGATCTTTAGGTCATAAGCTCTCAAATATTTCCTCCTAGGTTCACTTCTGGGTTTGGCTGTCCAAGCAGGTTAAGATGTCTAATTTATTCACTTTTTATTCTCATATTTCAATTTGTTTGATTACTCAAATTGCACTTATCTGCCTTATCTCACCACTAGATAGTAAACTTCTACCCAAGTCTAACAAATACCATAATGTGTGGTACAATATTAAATACTACTGTAGGCTGATTACGAATTATTGTTAATAAGTACTTCATGTAAGCCAATGTTCTTTTAATACACAATTTTACAAAATGTTGACATTTATGCAAACATGAGACTTAGAGGCACAATGTCCAAATTCCCCATATATATATATATATATAAGAAATTTAGGATTTTGTTGTGTTGGGTATTCATTTTTTTTAAGTTTAATTTGTTTTTGTTTTCAAAATAGAAAGTCTAGTAATCAAGCTTTAATGAAAAGCATTTTTAAAAATTGCTTTGTAATTTAAATTTCATTGACACACATGTTTGTATTTATAATTGAAATATTAATTTAGCTTTAGATTTCTCCAGGGAGTGACAAAAAGCTTACCTCCTTAAGAGAAAAGAAAACAAGTTTCTAAATGATTATAAGAAGCAGCCAAAGTAATTAATCTCTTTAAAATTGTATTAAATTATTTTGGATTTTATGTTTTTAATTCATTAACTGATTGTATGCAATAGTAATATCATTTTATGTATTGAAAGGATGCGTCTCCTTTCGAAATGTATAGACTAGAAAAATGTAGTCAATAACTATTCTCATTCTTTTTTTACTTTTTAAAATTTACTTTCAATATTCTAGCGTTGCTGTTCCATGGAGAATTCCCATTCATTTTTCTCTCACTTGCATTAGAAAATTAAACATTAATTGAACTTTAACCCTTTAATTTGCTCTGTTTTTCTTTTCCTTAAAGACATATCCAACATTCTTCTCACAATTTTCTTTTTTCTGAGAATAGAACTAATATAGTCTTCACCTATTGTTCTAAATACTAATTAAATTCTAATAAAAATTTCCAAGATATTATTCATGAGAAAACAACATTACTTAAACTTGTTTAATCAGTATGTGAATTTCAGAGCACAATCAAGTCTTTAGTTTTGGAAAAATATCTGATTTCACCATAATCACTTCTGAAATATCATGGTTAACACATACCTGAATGCTCTCATGCGCTCTCTCTCTCTGTGCATGTGTGTATGTGTGTGTGTGTGTGTCTGTCTCTCTGTCTCTCTATCTCTGTCTCTCTCTCTCATACACACACACACACACACACACACACACACACACACACACACACCTCCGTAAAGATAATAGCATTTCAAGTTTTGCAACAAACTTTACAAATATTTTTCTTTGAGCCTCACAACAACAAATATTTGTATCCTTATTCTACAGAGGAGGAAATTCAGGCAGGCTGTGTTTCAGTGATTTGCCTAGGATTACAAGCTAGTAACTGATGGAGAGTATATTTGAACTCAGATCTTCCTGACTAGGTCCAGCATTCTATCCACTGTGCCACTTAGCTGACTCAAGAAAAGATAAAGAAATGATTGTATAGAATTAAGAGACAAAGAGGCAGAGATGTGGTGAAAAGAGAGGACTATACAGACATGCACACAGACACAGAAAACTATTCATACACATCTATATAGAGAGATGTGTGCTATGCAAACACATCTTTAAATGGATAGCTTCAGTATCTGTTTATGTCTATAAACACATACATTTCATATTTATATTTGCCTATACATTGTTTTCTATGTCTGAATGGAGATTTAATTATACTTTGACATCTATACATACATACATACATATATACATACATACATACACAATCTTTATGTCTAAATGGTACATTTGGTAAATATGTATATTAACACACATATATCCTCATCATGCAAAGAGATCTAGAGGATGGCTGCCAGCACGTTGGGGGAACCCTCATCAAGATTTATGTGAAGATAAGGACAAGAATCAAACAGCATGAAAAAACACTGATGAACTGGGATCAGCTCTTCCACAGAAATTAACAACATGAATGATCTCATTGATCCAGTGAAGTATTAAAATAGGAATGCCTAAATTTAATTTATATTGAGAACAAACAACAGAGATGTACCTAAATATAATTAATCCATTTTACAGATAAATCGAACCTGGCTTGGGATTAACTATTTTATTGTGTTATGCCTGAGGCTCTAAAATATATCTAATTAAGATACAGAGCTTCCATGTCCTCTCCACAACTCACAATTAAATACAAACACACACATACACACACACACATACACACTCAAACACATGTGCGTTTTTCCCACTAAACTCCTTCTCTGATACTTTATTACAACACAGCAGTGAACACGAGTATTTTACCACTTCCAAACTCTGAAAGATTCCTCTATTCTGGAAAAGCACCAGATCTGGATTTAGTAATGCCTGTCATTTGAGAACCAGCCTCATGCATTTCAGAGAGTTTAAACACCAAGGAAGTTGCCCCAGTGATTAATTTTGAGGCTGCCATAGCAACTCTCTAACCCTTAGTAGAACTGCTGAGAAATCTTTGTGTTCATGGGATGTTTTAGTGAGTAGAACAATGCAAGGCTACTCGACATCTAACTTTGGGGAGATAAGGCAATTTGACTTTTGACAAAATAGTCCCAGATACTAGCAGGGGCCCTATAAAGACAATTCAGTCAAACTATTTATTGCTTATATATGTCAGATTCCCTGATGAGCAAGTGGAGGGTGATAGATACTTATTTCAGTAGCCTCTAAGCGAAAGAGACTACCTGCTACTCAGGCAAAGACTGACTGACACAGACAATGGCTTAGAAAACGACATTTCTGTGGAAGAAGACTATTTACAGGAAAACAACAAGATCAGACAGGTAGAAAGACTAAATCCAGAAGCAGCACTTTTTTCTTTCTGGAATTTCAACCACCCCACAAAAAAAGAGTAACACCATTAGGTAGGCTGGACCTTCCACAAGGTCAAATTTAGTGTTCAATGTCTATGGTTCTGATGGGAAATATGACCATATCATAGTTTATGTATAAAGACAGATAGGTCAGCAGGTGATATATCTGACCAGTAACCACACTAGCGTGACATTGTGGGAGAAATTGGAAAACTAGTTACCCATGTAGCCAGATGCCAATATAATGGTTCCTCATGCAGTGTGTGTCTTTTGTGTAATTGCTTATGTTCTTTGAATCGTGTGCTAATTACTTCATGGCTTGAATTTGCTTCTGCTTTATTATTTATGATCATTTTTATTTGTTTTTATGCTAGTATCTTACATACATTGTAGATACATTAGCCCATTAAAAGCACGGTTTTGTTACTGATTTATTTGCACATATACTGCTGTTCCTGCATATTTTATTATTCTGTAGATCTATTGACATTATTATAGCTTTAATTTTGCTTTACTGTTATACATTTCTTTGTGTTCTTTGTGATATGTGCATGTGATAAGTTCTATGCATAATTTAAACCAATAATCAATGAAACAATGCTTTATACAATACTATGTCTACTACATGTATGCTTCCTATGAATGGTGCTCTGAGATGACTAATTGGGATATTGAGTTAATTGTCTTCATTCTGTTAAGTGTTGATTCTGATGTTTATATTGTTTCTCTATAGTTCCAGATATCAGATATACTGTGACTGACCTTGAAAGGAAATACAAAACTTCTGACTCATAGTGAAACAAGGGAGATTGGTATTTCTGAGCAAATGTAAGGTTCCCAGAGGTAGTAACACAGAGGATAGAGTTCTGGACCTGGGATCAGTAAGACTTGAATTCAAATCCAGCTTCAGGCACCAGCTTTATAATCCTGGATAATTCACTCTGTTTGCCAAAATTTCCTCAACTGTAAAATAGGAATAATAAAACCACCTACCTCTCAGGATTGCTCTGTGGATCAAATGACATAATACTTGTAAAGTACTTAGCACACTGCCTGGCACATAGTAAGTGCTATATAGACACTTATACCCTTGCCAGTGCCTATTAGTACAAGTCCCTGGGAACTGTGAGGATATATCAGTACCAAAAATGACAGAGCCCATGCCTGTTGTCACCGCTACCAGAGAAGCAGACACTGATAGATTTCTTGAG
Source organism: Phalanger gymnotis (assembly GCA_028646595.1). Lineage (NCBI taxonomy): Eukaryota > Metazoa > Chordata > Mammalia > Diprotodontia > Phalangeridae > Phalanger > Phalanger gymnotis. Next base: position 487,355,963 of record CM053622.1, read on the forward strand.
CTCCAGAATTCTGGGTTTATCAAATTTTCACACCATTTGGCATTAAAAGAGGGGGAAGGATAGACAGTCCAGGTTGTCCCTAAAAAGAGATAAACTAGCCCAGGTTAGAAACAGAGTTGGTTGAAGCTCCATAGTAAGAAGGAAGGAAAGAAAGAAGGAAGGAAAGAAGGAAGGAAGAAAGGGAGGGAGGGAGGGAGGGAGGAAGGAAGGAAGGAAGGAAGGACACGAGAGATGAAAAGTGAATGTGTGCCTAAGAGGTCAAATCAGTAATAATGCAGTTGTTCCTACCACTATTCCTGCTGCCATATCTAAGGGCTGAACTATATAGAAACCACATGCAAAAAATGCTTCAGCTATCTTTGACCAAAAAAAACCCCACAATGGTGGTACTGCTTCCCCTTTCCCCACCTTATTGCTCCTTCCCTCTCAGAGATCATGTGTATGTATGTATGTATGTATATGCATACACATGTGTATGATATGCATATAAACATGTGTATGTGTATACATATTATATATATGAATATATATTCTAAGATTTGTTTCTCTTTCTTTAAATTTTATATTGTATGATGTTATTCATGGAGTCTGCAAGTCAATAGTAAGGTACAATTGGGGCTAACCCACAGCATTAGCAGTATTTTGTTTGCTCAAAGGCAGTTGAAGAGGAAGTTAAAGTCAACTAACTACACAGAGAGCCTGAAGGAAGCTCTCTTCTAAATCACTTAAGGGTTTCCCTGGCTGGGGGAATTGAAATAAACCAAAGAAATCTTACTCATAAATGGTATTATATCTCTTCCAAAGCAAGGAAAAGATTAATCCATGTGAACTCAAAACATCATAGACTCCCCTGGGCAAATAATGAGCTAAGTAGTGGTGTTAGGGGAAAGGAGGCTTAGTAAGTAAAGAACTATAAATCTCTTTCTTGTTCTATTTCGTGGGGAAGGTTCCAGAGGCATCCACCCTTGATGGATATGTGGAAGTCTAAAAGACTAAGGAAAAATGGAAATCTGAAGGGAGAAGGAAGAAATGAATAGCTCCCATCAGGCCAGGGTAGCAGCCATCCAAGAGGGAGTAGTCAATGTTCCTTTACTACAAAACAATTTAAATACCCATACACTGTTTCAACCAATTAACATTTTGTTTACTTAATAAATTATTTAAACAGGTCAGATTGAACACTCATAGTGTTTTCTCATTTTTCTTCCTTTTAATTTGATATTAATGTCAACCACTGTTGAAGATCTGACTATATGCAGAATCGTGGGCTCTGCATACTGACTCCCACGTTGGAGACAAATTATTTCCTTTATACTAAAATTCGTTCATTAATTTATGTGTGTCTTTGTGTGTACACACGTGTGTGTGTATGTACACTGTTGTATAGCCCCTTCTGACTCTGCCTGTAAAAGTTACTAGTCAAATACAGGCATGAAACTTCTACATAGTCTATAAACTAAATCGTATCAACCTCAAAGCATATGTAAGGGAAGCTGGAAGGAGGGCGAGAAATATTTTCCAAGATTGTTCCCCATTTCTGGAGTATACTTCTACCTTTCATCTAACTCATAGGCTCCAAAGTGGTTGATACCACCCCTGGGGGTCACTAGAATGATCCAAGGGGGTGTTAGTAGTCTTAGATGCAATTGGAGGGGGCATTAAATAAAAATAAGGGGGAAGAGAAGCATAAGGAAAGAAGAGAAGAGAATTTTGAAAAATCATTCATACATGTTTCATCTGCTGTGTAACAGTTAAAGTTGTAGTGATTACATTATTTTCCAAATAAACACACAAAATGCAAGTTATATTGAATCAGTGGTCCAGTCCGCTGACCGGTCTTAACAAGTGTTGGCTGGCAAACATGTCACACATTGACTGGAAGTCCAGAATCTATCAGCAGGAATATGTGTGTGTAATGCCTTGTTTATAATATGATGCTATACAGTTACATGATACAATATTGCATCCTCAAAATTTTGATGCAGAAAAAAGCACAAATTTACAATAAATTATTAAATTTAAGATGTGTCATTTTTAAAAAAATAATTTATATTTTTTTTGAAATGACGCAAATTTCAAAAAAAAAAAAAAAAAGAAACCATTAAAGGATTAAAGAAAGTAGATTTCCAGGGAAGCACTTAGTAATTTTTTTTTGAAACGGGGGCGGTAGGCCAAATAAGTTTGGGAACCTCTGATATAACTCAAAGAATCCTTAGTTTCCTCACAAAGTTTAACTTAAGTGCCACTTCCCACCGGAGAACTGTCTTAATGTCCTGACTGCAAAAGACCTCCCCCAACCCTGGACTGTGCTTTGTATCTATTTTGTGCAAATTTCTCTGAGTTTCTATTGCTTCCTCACCCAATAGATTATGATACTTGAGGGGTTCACCTTGTATGGTGCCTGGCATATAGGCAGAACTTAATGTTTGTTGAATGAATTAATAAATAAAAAAATGAAATCGTTTTTATAGTGTTTTTAGGTAGTTCCGTTTTTCTCCACAGGGCAGCTAAGTGACAATGAAAAGAATGCTGGGCCTGGAGTCAGGAAGATTCATCTTCATGAGTTCAAATGTGGCCTTAGACACTTACTAGCTGAGTGACACAGGGCAAGTTACTTAACCTTGTTTGCCTCAGTTTCCAACTGGGTAAAATTATATGGAGAAGGAAATGGAAAACCATTCCAGTGTCTTTGCCAAGAAAACCCCAAATGAGGTCACAAAAAGTCAGACACCAATGAAACAAATGAACACCAACAACATTCTTGTCAACAGTAACAATAATGGAATTCCCACATTTGGACTTCTTGATGTCAGTGTACAATCCACTCTCTAGGGAAGTGACAGTGGCCCTTGAACCTGACCAAGTACATAGAGAAGAAATCAGTGCCATAGGCAACATAATTTAAATAAGGCACAATTTTGAAGGTATCTCAAAAATGAGATGATTACAAAAGACTTCTTGTCACAGGACCTGCTCTTAATACAAGATTGAATGGGATGGATAATTGTGAAGACTTCACAAGGTATGTTTAATGGAGTAGGAGAGGCTTTGGGATTTGGTTTTGTGATTTTGGAAGGTCAGGGCCTGGAACTGTGGGCATGCCCTTCCCCCTTTCTCTCAGATGTTAGAAGATAATGAACTTCCTGTGAGCTATTTGTTCTCTGCTCCAGGAAGGTCTCTCCTCCCCCCCGCACCCAACCCATTTCTTCTCCTAGACTTTCAGACACCACCCTGGCAGTTGAGTTCTGATAAGCAAAAACCTGAATGCACTGGATCAACCTTGGTCCTCTGTGTAGTTTTCCTGCCTAGAGTGTAAGCCCACCTCCCAGCCAATGGTGAGAAGGGATAGAGGTGGGTGGGAATCTTTTCATTAAAGAGTATAAATTAAGGCAGGTTCCCTTTTACCTTGCCTCCTCCATTATGCAGGTGTACCCAAGTCTTGCAAGGTTTGTAAAATAAATTACTTTGTTTCTCCTAAGGATGTCTCTCCTATTATTTAAAAATCCTGTCTCAAACAAGATGTACTTTAGCCTGTCAAATGCTTGTTTGTAACTATCAAAAAATAAATGCAGCAGAATCTATTATCTGAACATTTTAATCAATTGTGAGACAATAAAAATGTGTTTTTAAAAAGCAGTAAAATATTATCTCATATTTTTATCAAAGATACCCTCAATATGTGGGTACTTGGTTTTCATCCAGATTTTATATAATTGACAAAATAGAACTTTGGGTCTGCTGTTACTGATGGCTTCTCAACTGTATTTTCAAGTAGTAACATCTGAGGATTTTCCCCTATTGCTTTTGTAATGTCCCATCCTTGAGAGATATTTTATAAAATGATATTCTAGCACCTCCAGGATAGTGTAACATTCTGAATGAATTTCCTCAGAATGTATTTTTTCCTGATGAGGCATTCTTCCTCACCTAATCTTCTTAAATGCCATTTTTGTATCCTCATATAAAACACATTCCAAACTGAGGTGTCAGAATCCAAATGTGTTGATTCTCTTCTCAATGGCAATAATATTGATCATTATAGAAATGCTTAAAGATAATTTACATTTTCATCTGTTTGTTGTCCTCCCGCCAGCTACATCAATGCATGCTTTTGGAATGCCACTTCTTCCCTGGGTCTCACCCAAGCTTTACGCAGAATTGTTTTCTTTTCCACTGCTTTTCATTTTTTTTGAAATGATGTTGCTGCTAATCTTTTGCCATCTCTCTCCACAACTGTTGCTATTGTTGTTTTTAAACCAATGCTTGTATAACATTCTAATATTGCCAAATATTGTAGTATATCTCAATGTTTGGGCAGCTATGTGGCAAGGTGGAAAAAGTGATGACCTGGAGTCAACAAGGCCTGAGTTCAAATCCAACCTCAGATACTCATTAGCTGTGTGATCCTGGGCAAGTCACTTAAACTTGCTTGCCTCAGTTTCCTCATCTGTAAAATGACAAGCCATTCTAGCACCTTTGCCAAGAAAACCACAGATTGCTGTTCATCAGGGAGGTGATGTCTTGACTTGTAAATGAATTGGATTTCAGGGAGGTGGAGCTGTGGAAAGTCACCAGCTCCACTCTCTCCTCCAGAGTCATCTGAGTGCAGTGGCAAGACACAGTTCAGGACCACTGGATTTGGCCCAGGATATAGTAGAAGACCTTGGCCTTTTTAAGCTAAGGTGTTTCCCAGGTCTCAATTTGTTTGGGGCAATTCCCATTCAGTATTTAGAGGCTAGGTAAGAATTGAGGTAAAATGTCATCTACTTTGCTTTCACAAAAGAATCAGTCAGGGAAGAGAAGATCCCCTGAGTTTCAGGCCTGGTAAGAAACAACTGCTATTTACACTCAATCTGAGCCATCGAAATACAAACAATGAGCAAGTGAGGCTTAGGCTGGGGCCTATTATTGGCCAATCAGTGACAGCCAGGATGATTTGGGTTTAAAGGCATAGTCAAGTAGCTCCATTTGAATCCCAATGGGCTTCATTGTCTCATGCAGTTTCCATTCAAGAAAACCCCAAATGGGGTCTTGAAGAATTGACACAACTGAAAGAACTGAACAACAACAAAATCCCAATGTTAACCTTAACTATCCTGTATTTATATATTTTTTTCCAATTGGCCAACTGTTCAAATGATTGCTTAGACAGTCTCTGGGCTCTTTTTGCTTCCTCAGTCCACTGACTTTATCATATGAGTTAAGCTTATGCAGGAAATAGTGATAATCAATGTCAATGTCATCATCTATTTTTTCTATTTCTCATGCATTACACTGATGGTTTATTTGAATAAGTCATGTTGAAGCTGACAGAATTGTTCAATGTGCTTTCTTCTTACCTTAGACTATAGGCTCTCTGAGGGCAGAAACCATTTTATTTGTATTCCCAAGGCCTAGCATAGTACTTGTGTGAGGTAAATAAAATATGAAGACTTCACAGGGAAGATATGTATAAATAAATACATACATACATACATACATATATAAATAAATAAATAAATAATAGATATACACTAAGAAATGTTTAAAAATCAAGAAATAGGGAAGTAAAAAAAATCCTGAGGCCATGAGAGTCTGATGGCTCAGCCTCTGGGAAAGTTTACCCTGAAACTTTTTGTTCTTTCTTCTGGTTCTGGTTTAAAGATTTGCTCAGTAAGATCAGGGTCACTATGACCTGCTTTCCTTTACTGTAAAAGTACTGTAGAAGAATGGAGAGGGTCTTCCCCTCCCCTTATCCTATTCTCCTTCTTTAGACTTATAGATGTCACCTCAGTTGTAATCATTGACTAAGGGAATGGGAATTGGAGTTTCTGTGCCTCGATTTCCTGGTTCTTTGTCTAGCTTTCATGCTTAGATTGTAAGCCCGCCTCCCAGCCATTGGTGAGAAGGGTCAGAGGTGGGTGGGAATTCTCTTGTGTTAGGTATAATTATTGGTGCTTTGCCTTTTGTAAAGCGCCTTCCTTGATAGATCTCTTCTGGCAGAGGATGCCCTATTCTCGAAAATTGAATAAAATTTATTTCTGTTCCTACCCTGAGATGGCTCCTTATTATAAACTAACTTTTTAATTGGTGAGTGTCTTTCATCCCACACGTAGTTGACACATAATGAATAATCAATAAATGCTAATTTATTATTTGATTCTTATTTGGTCTTGATTTTGACCTTTGGTCAAATTATTCAATGTTCTGATGACATACAAATTCTACATTCTCATTTCATGCAACTTCTTCATCCATCACAAATCATTTACTGTCTTTAGATGTTGTTGGGGGTCTCCGACTAGCAAGGACCCCAATCTCAGGATGCAATGGATGAGGCAGGAGTCAAGGGGGAAGCAACTCCGATTTACTGGGAGAAATCCTCCATTTTTATAGGGTTTGCACTACAAGAGCAGAAGCAGGTGGCCAATGGGTAAAGGGATGACAGCATGGGAAAGAATAGAAATGTTGCAGAGGGAAAGGATAGAAATGTTGCAGTACAGGTATATTGATGCACTTTGTTCTGATATGGGTATTGATATAGGTATGGGAAGGATCTGGATTGTTGTAATGTATGGTACACTATGGGATCTGCAAGCCTATGGAAAAGATTAGGATTGTTGCAAGATAGTCTCTGTAGAGGTATGAGAACAAGGGGGAATGTTGCCCTACAGTATCTACGGAGGCATAGGCATGCTCGGGCATGTTGCAAGATGGTATCAGAGCTGTATGAGCTACGTGAGGCACGAGGCAGGATGTCCTCGTAAAGTATCAAAGATGTTCCAGTAAGCAAAGTAACAAAGCACTGTGTGAGGCATTGTGTTAGACACTGGTTCAAGAGCATTAGGTAATGGCCAGTTGGGTCCCTCCTTCTGGGCTTGAGAGTCCTTGGTGGACAGACTCTGCCTGCATGTGTAGGACGACTACAGGGGCTGCTAAGGGTGGAGGCCCTCCCTCCAGGCACCTGCCATTCCAAATCCTACTAAGCCTGCCTGGTTTTACCCAGAAAGAGGCCAAGTGCTAGGGTCCTAACAGCCCCGGGGGCGGCACCAACCCCTTATAAGATGTAATCAGCTTCATTTATTTTAATGATCTTGTTTGATATTTACTATTGTCTAGCACCTTCCAATTCTCATAGAATAAAAAAAAAATTCATGCTATATATGTATATGGCTTTTGGGCAGACTACAAGCTTTTGGATCCTTTCATTTGCTAAACCTAAGCTTTATTTTCCAACATTATTTTCAATAGCCTCCCATGTGCCTATTCTTATTGAAGTCAACCACTATCAAAGTATATGTTGAGTTATTTATAGGAACTTTTCACATTCTTCAAATAATTCATTTATTTTGTATTGCCTGGAAATGATACTAAAGTTTAAGCTACAATTATGCTCAGAGAGGTTTCTTTGCTTATATTCATCAGGTATACTGCATGACAAGATAATCAAATGCCTCATAGAATCATGCTTCTTATTTCTTTTGGCCATTGGACAAAACTAACTCCATCAATTTTGTCTCTCTCTTTCTGTGGAGAACCTGTGAATTGCCCTTACATTTAGCTGAAAATCCCTTTTGTTACCCTGTTAAGTTGATCACAATAACATCAATATTAATTCAATTTGAGCCAAATTTATAGGAATACAAGTTATTCCCCAACTGAGAAATGGCCAAAGGACATGAACAGACAGTTTTCAAAGGAAGAAATTAAAGATACCTATAGTCATATGAAAAAAAATGCTCTAAATCACTATTGATTAGACAAATGCAAATCAAAACAGCTCTTAGATACCACATCTCTCCTGTCAGATTGGCTAACATGACAAAACAGGAAAATGATAAATGCTGGAGAGGATGTGGGAAAATTAGAGCATTGTTACATTGTTTGGGGAGTTGTGAACTGATCCAGCCATTCTGGAGAGCAATTTGGAACTGTGCCCAAAGGGCTATAAAAATACACATACCCTTTGACCCAGCAATACCACTTCTAGAGCTGTATCCCAAAGAGATCACACAAGTGGAAAATGGACCAGTATGTACGAAAATATTTATAGCAGCTCTTTTTGTGGTAGCATAGAATTGAAAATCAAGGGGATGCCCATCCATTGGGGAATGGCTAAACAAATTGTGGTGAATGTAATGGAATACTACTGTGCTATAAGAAATGAGAAGCAGATGGACTTCATTATAACCTGGAAAGACTTATATGAACTGATGCTGAGTGAGGGGAGCAGAACCAGGACATCATTACACATGACCACAGACACAAAGTATCTGTAAGGACTAACTTTGATAGACTTGGCTCCTCTCATTCATGCAAGGTTCAAAGACAGCTCCAAAAGACTCATGATGGAAAAAGCTGTGCACATCCAGAGAAAGTATTATGGAGTCTGAATGCAGGTTGAAGCAAACTATTTGTTGTCTTTTTTTCCTTCTTTTTTGGTTTCATTTCTTCTTTCGCATGATTCATCCCATTGGTTATAATTCTTCTTTACAACTGGACTATCATGTAAATAAGTTCAATGTGAAGGTATATGTAGAACCTACATTGGATTACATGACATCTTTGCGGGGGGAGAGGGGAGGGGAGAGGAGAAGGAGAGAGAGAAAATTTGGAACCCCAAAACTTATGAAATTGAGTATTATAAAATAAAAAATAAATTTATTTTAAAAATATTGATTCAATTGTTTCAATAACAATCCAATTTTGTGATTGTATTAAATACATTTTAACCTAACATTTAGATGGTTACATTGACCTTAATAGTTTAAAAACTGTGTTTCTTAACACTCTTCTCCTTTTCTACTACTCTAAATTACTGCAGAGTCAGATAAGACCCCACAGGATTGGGGACCATTAAAAATGTCCTATGTTGCATGGGTTGTCATGATCAAAGAATTCATCCTCTAATCATTATCATACTGGCTATGAGTCAAGGTTGGTCCTCAGTGAACAGGCCTGATTTGTAGCCAAGATTACACTCAAAGTCTTTCTAACTTGATAGCATCTCACAGAAATTAAGGTGACAGTCTTGAGAACCCAGACTACTTCTGTGAGACAGTTGTGGAAGTACAACATCTACATCCATTTAAAAATAGAAATATTTATATATGCATCATGTTTATTTGATCTACATGAGATGTTTGTGTTTATTTTAAATAACCAGTTATGTGGCATATTTCTTTTGGACCTAAATCAAGATCAAAATAGCAATTTGATTTGCACATGTGCATCAAAGATCTCTTGCAACAATTCCTCAGCCTATAGAGGGTCCTTGACTCAAACGCTGGGGGAAAAAATACTGTGGCAATTATATTTCAATGGGTCTATAACTGTTTGATTGTGAAAAGAAAAAAAAAAGATTTAAATCCTTTAAACGAAATTCATCCTTAAAGGCTCTTTTCAAATAAGGCATCTCCTTTCCATTTCTTAAGATGGTAGTATGACAGATGTAAGGAAGAAGATAACTTTGTTCCACAGTCCGCTGAGTTTCATTTTCAGGCAATGCATAAAACAGACACATACGTTCACCAAAGATGTTTGTCAATTCCATGGAGTATACACTAATGAGCATCTTTGGTGAATATAAACTGTGCAAAATACAAATGTGAGAGTGATTCCCTAGTGATGGATAGGTTGTCTTGATATGGTTGCCATATCACTGAACTGCTTGCATTGAGCCCCGTAACATTATATAGCCCCCTCAAATTTTCATTTAATTAAATGAGATAAGCATATCCGTAAACACTAGAGAAAAAAATGAATGAAGAATCCAGATGGTCCAGATTATGATAATTAGTAGGATAGGGAGCTCATTTTGTTACTCTATCAGTAGACATATCTTGGAATAGCATTCCTAATGGAGAAGAACCTGGTCAAGAATTAAATAGGCAGATATCAGGATGGATCACATTTTGGGAAAAGTGCAATACTAACACGGATCCCAAATCGCTCCCTACCTCAAAAGCTCTTTTTTTTTCCTACCCATAGTCTGCTACATGCCTACACCTAAGGGAGCATTAAAGTGTCAAAAGAATAAAAAATTGTATATGAACCAAAGCACTATGACAAGAAATATAATAAATACAGCCATGAAGCCACAGTGAAGACAAACATAAAATATATCATTAAGGATTTGTAAAAAAAAAAGAGAAGTAAGCTGGTTACCTAGAGCAGAGGTATTAAACATGGCCTGCATGGAGCCCACAACAAGTGCTGTGTGAACCAGAGTAAAATGTAGTTCCTATATGATTTTCAGGTGTAAATTATTAACAAATAAATTTTAAATAAATGTATGTGTGCATATATGTATAAACATGTTTTTCTAAGTATGCAGCCCTCAGGGATGCTTATGTATGGTTTTAAATTTATGTTTCTCTTTGAGTTTAACACCACTGATATAGAGAATAAGGGTTGACAGATGGAAAACCCAAATGCTATACCAATATTTATGAAATATGAGAGTAAACAGAGAAAGTCCTCTAGTACATTGGGTAAATGACTTGTAAAAAGATAGAAGTAACTTAGAATGAAAGTTTTGGATAGGCTGTAATCTGCACTAGTGGAGGACTGTCTACACCAAAGAGATTATGGATCCAATAAAGTATATATGTGTGTTCTTGTATACATATATATACACATATACATATATGTGTTCATGTGTGTATGTGTACATATACATATCTACATGCACATATATTTGTAGATATAAGTATACACATCTTAAAAGTTGCTTGGTCCTTTTCCTTATAGTCATTGAGAGAGTAGCTATTTAACAGGAAAAACTCTGGTCACAAGAACCAGTACACACCATTTCAAACACATGCAAAAAGTATATATAGTAGCAAACATACTCAATTTAAATGTAAAAAATGAGTCTAGTTACACATATACATATATATACAAATATACATACAGTCACATATGTACAGATTGAGGGAATTTATATTGCTAAATACATATATATGCATATAGAGACAGACAGAAAGATAGATAGATAGATAGATAGATAGATAGATAGATAGATAGATAGATAGATAGATAGAAAGAAAGAAATATGGTAGGACCTATTCCTATGGCTATCCTTAGAGAAATTAAATTGTTAACTAGAATATCATTGATATAGATAAGTTTTATGTGGCTTGTATAATATATGCTTCTAACATGTACTTGAAATATTGTGTACTGCTTCTTGTTCCTTGAGTTCTTTCAAGTAAATGGCCACACTCTGATTGACTACAAAACAAGGTTCCAGGTCGCTTTCAAAATTTGTTTCTCTGGCCTAAGGGGACAAAGAGCACAAAGAGACTATTAATTCACTATTGTATTGGCTGGTGCAATAGGAACTATATTTCTTTTGTTTGGAATTTTTTGGAACTACAGGCTATGAAACTGCTTTGTGGTCTTCAATAGTTATTGAGTTTCTTGAGGTCTTCTCATTTATGGTTTGAAAGATGAATCTAGTTACCCGTAAAATTTTTATAAAGGTAGCTATGAAAAATTCCACAGGGCCTTAGGTTCTATCACATTAACAAAAAAAGTCTCAAATAACTACCCAGCCAATCTAACTTTAATATAGATAAAATAAAATGTAAAAACACATTTCATGATGATAGAAGTCTTGAAGTTTGAGATAGCATAGTACTTTTTAGTAAATTTTTAAAAATTGCAATAATCTGTCAATAGCCATTTATTAAGTCCCTACTATGTGCAAGGCACTTTTCTAAGTACTGGGAATACAAAAAGTCCTACCTTCAAGTAGCTGACAATATATGCCCCATTCAGTTAAAGTCGACAAATACTTATTAAACACCCACTGTGTGCCAGTACTATGCCTATTGTCATTCATTTATTAAACATTCATTAAGTGCCTACTACTATGTGCTGGACACTTTGCGAGACACTAAATAAATATAAGGATAAAAAAATAAATAGTGCTATCCCTCCAAGAAGGCATTTCCCATAAGACCTGCTTACCATAGGCTGTAGAAACCTGAGTCTTAACTCTTAATAGACTGCCTCAATTTTTGCCTTGAAAATATTCTTGTGCCTTGTTCCATCCTATAAACCTGGTATTGCTTCTTCTTGGTTTGTGTAATACAGGTACTCACCAAATTAAAACTTAGATAGTATATAATACACCTGTTGCAACTAGAGGAGTTTTAATATTTGCTCTTTGTTGATCAGGTTGCAGTGCTTGAATCTCATTGCTCCATTCTTTGATTAGTGTAGATTTTATGTTAGTTAATGTCCCTTGAAACTGTATAAAAACTACACATCTTTGGTTACTCTTTGAATAATCTTAGGTTAGTAGGTCTAGAATTGTGCTTGACTATTACTTGGCTGGCAAAGGTTCTAATGTCAACATTACTCTCTAACATTAGGGAATCCCACGACCCTAGAAGATGCTATGGTAGATGCAGTACATATTCTTTTCCTGTAATCTTCACCTGAAAGACAGCGTGGGTTGTGGAGATACTCAATCTTGGAGATCAGAAGACCTGGGAGTGACATCTACTGGCTGTATCACACTGCACTGCAGCATAGTTCATTGGAAAGAGCTAACTCTGGGGATGTAGAAACTAGACTCTGGTCTTGCCTGATAGTCTGATGCTTAGTATTTGTGTAACCATGAGCAAACAATTTAACTTCCTTAAGTTTATTCTTCCATAAAATTATACGGTTGTACTAGATTGTCTTTCAGTTCTCTTCTGGCTTTAGATCCATAATTTTATGATGCTAATCACTTACCTACTTGCTTAGTAACTCTTTTAGACAATAACTTGGCAACTCTTTTAGACTATAATTTGCAGAACAGTTGTAGATCAGATTTAATAGAGGGAATTTCTGTATTGGGAGTTCCCTATGACAATGAAATAATAAGTATCATACATACACACACACACACACACATACACACACACACACACACACACACACACACACCCAAAACATACACACAAACTCATCCTAACTCATGGAATTGAATTGCTGCTGATTTGGTGTGGAAATACACACCTTGCATCAATCCTACTGGTGCAGAATGAATTGTGAGCCAAGGATGACAAGAATCATAGAAACAGAAACGCTGAAAATCTTCACTCTCAGACACTTAATGTAGTCTCTTGTAAACCTACCTGTGAAATGGATTCTCATGGACTTGGATATTTGGAAGACTAAAATTATGATGAAAGGAGTGGGAGACTAAGAAAAATGAAAGAAGTTCCAACAAAGAAAGTAGAACAGTTCCCTTTCATAGAAATGTTATTAATAATTGCATTGGTGGACATATCCATTGAGTTCAACAACATGGTTGGGAAGGAATATCCTCTATGAATTCTATGATTTTCAGAGATTTGTGATTCTTTGCAATTTTCTACATTTAGGAAAGTATCCATGGTAAGCCTCTAGTTGCTGCCTGCACACAACTATTTAAAAGTCAAAATCGTCCAGGAAGCTATGGGGTGAACATAAGGTAATCTGACTTGGAACAATTCTAGTAGTACAGGGGAAAGAATGCTAGCACAGGATTCAGAGGCCCGAAGTTCTAATTTTGTTATTGGTCCTTATTTTCCATGTGACTTAGTCACCTAACTTTCCTTGGACTCAATTTCCACATCTGTAAAATAAGGGAATCAGACTAAATGGTCTCCAAAGTCCCTTCCAGCTCTAGTTTTAAGCTCCATATCCATTCAATTTTTTAAAATAAATGGTGATATACTATAGTGAGGTCAAAGTCTGGATTTCTAAATAAAGTTATCAAAAGCTTTCAGCTATTTTTTTTCCTTCCATGGGACTGCTCATACAAGCAAAGTTTTGCCAGAGTTTATTTATTTGTCAGAGTTGGAAGCAAGGCCCATGTAATGAGTTCATCTACCTTCCACTTCCTTCTGAGTCCTTGAAGAGGAGAATCTATATGATGATTGATGGCAATATCAGCCACAGTTAGAAATGGAAATGTGTGTTGATAAGACAGAGTGGGCTCCTTAGCATTTGAGGAGTTTGGCTTTTGTTTACTTTGCTTACTTTGAGTGAAAGTACTTTCATCTGTTAAGTGCTAAGCCCAGGCCCAAAGCCCCATCAGGTGTGAAACCTGTGTGGGCCGTGGATTAATGACTTAAGAGGGGCAAACTCGGGAACCAACAGTCTCTGGTCTCTGCTCGTTGAGGCGGGGCTTGAGAACTCGGCTTCAAGGAGAGGCCGAAGCAGGAGACCTGTGTGAACCCAGGAGTGAAAGCAAGGACTTGAGGCCAGTAAATATGATTTGGCTAAATACTATCTTGTTTTTCTGTGGCCTCCTGGTTACTCTTGTGAGGCGGGCCTACTGGGCCTGGGTTTTTTTGGTCAAGATGTCGGAAGGGGGAGGCTGGTTCGCTAATTTGTTGCTCTGGGGCCTAAATAAATGTTTTGATGCTTTCTACTTAGAGAATCCCTCATACCTTGCTATTTCGAACCATTCAAATATATATATGATTATATTTGAGATTATAAATTCGGCCTTCCTACTACAAAATGGAATGGGGGATGGAGCAAAAAGATGTAGGAAAAGTAAAACACATAAAGAAAACGAAGGGAGCAGCTAGGTGGAGTGAGTAGAGCACCAGCCCAGGAATCAGGAGGACCTGAGTTCAAATCCAGCCTCAGACACTTGACACACTTACTAGCTCTGTGACCTTGCGCAAGTCACTTAACCCCAATTGCCCTGCTTTCCCCACTCAAAAAAAAAGAAAATGAAGGATGTGTCCTAGCATTCCTACAACTGTTTTTGCTGAGTCCTTTCAGTTGTGTCTGACTCTTCATGACCCTGTTTGGAGTTTTCTTGGCAAAGATATTGGAATGGTTTCCCATTTCCTTCTCCAGCTCATTTTTCAGATGAGGAAACTGAGGCAAACCAGGTTAAGTGACTTGTTCAAGGTCATATAGCTAGCAAGTGCCTGAGGTCAAATTTGAATTCAGGAAGAGGAGTCTTCCTGACTCCAGGCCTGGTGCGCTATCCCCTGCACCATCAAGCTGCCTCCTTATTACAATAAAGTCACAGATTTGAAATTGGAGAGATCTTAGAAGTGATCTAATCTAATACCCTCGTATTACAAATGAGAAAACTGAAGTCCAGAGAAGTCACTTAGCCAGGGTAACAGAGGAAGCACATAGAAAAGACAGGAATTGAACCCACACCTTCTGTTTTAAAATCTAATACTCATTCTCCTAACAACAAAAACCGCGTCGTTTTATTTTTGTTATTGTCATTGTTGTATAGCACTTTTGCAAAGTGCTTTACAAATATTTTAATTTTTCATTATAACAAACCTGATAGATACTATTATTATCTCTACTTTACAGTTGAGGAAACTGAGGCAGATAAAGACTAAATCACTTGCCTAAGTCACACAACTAAATGTCTTAGGCTGAATTCGAACTCAGATTTTCCTGGCTCCAAGCCCAGTGTTATATTCACTGCCTCATGCTGCTTCTGAGATAACAAGATGACCAAAGAAATTGACCTTCCAAGATACTAGTAATCAGACTGTGTAACACAGACAATGGTACCACTCAATGAGGCTGATTAAATTGTACCAGAAAAAAAATACCACATCTAAATTGTAGGTAAAAAAAAAAGACCCACAACTCGGTAGGAGGGTGAGGAATCACAGATAATTAAAGAGAATGTCAATCAAACAAGAACCAACTGGAAACTAGGAAAAGAATTAAGAATTGAGTGTATATAGCTCATTAAGTGATGACTTTGGCAGTAGAGAAGTTTTTAAGTAATTGGATATAGGAAAGAAGTAATATAGTTATAGATAGTACCCCTGACTTCAGGCAGGTATCTACGTATGACTGTTTCCAGCTGTTTGCTGCTAGGGAAATAACTTAAAATCAATGCAAATTAAGGCTATTTCCCCAGCAGTCAAAATTAACCTACAGGAATGTTTCAGGCATTGGTTCAAAAGGGTTTTAATGGTGAAGAGAGTGCTCCTGGAATCCCACCTCCTGTGTACCAAGTGATGGCTCAATTCCCAGTTTCTTTTCCTCAGTCCTGTCCAAAAAAAGGTACCAGATCTGAGCCTCTGTAAATTTTTCCCAAATTGAAGCTCTGATTTTTAGAGCTGTGCATAATAAATTAAAATGCAGAAAAAGAAGGCTGTTCCTGCATGTCAAAATGATCTCTCAGGTCTCTTCCAACTCTGAACTTCTACAATTCTGTGATAATGATGTGCTAATTGTATGGCACAGAGTGTTAGTGCTGGATGAGTTCAGAGGAGAAGATGATCAATGAGCAGTAGAAATGTCAAAGAAGGTTTTGAGCTAGGCCTTGAAAGATGGGTAGGGTTTGGACAGAGAAAGGAGAAAACATTCTCAACCAGAGGCAAAATAAGAATATAGTTGAATCAGTGAGAGAGTGAGGACGCTGGCTTCATTAGGGCAGAGAGCAGGAGTGGAGGAGTTAATACCTAGCTATAACTCAGTCTCAGAGATGCTTGAAGCTCTGAAAGACTAAATGATATGCCAACTCAGTAAGCGACAGAAGTGGGATTTGAGTCCAGGTCTACCTGACTAGAAATTCAGTAGTCTATCCAATATAGCATGCTGCTTCCAATTCTGGTCTTCTCTGTTGTTGAAAAGTAGTTGAAAACAAAAGAGTTAGGTAGGGTGCTACTCGTAACCAAGGTATCTCAACTTGATGTGGTAAGAAGCAGAGCTATTAATTTTTTTTTCCAATGGGGTGATCAGTTGAAAAGCCCTATTTAAGAAAAAAGCAAAGAAACAATATGCAGTAGGGATTGAAAGAAGACCCATATCATACCCTTGTCCAAAAAACATACACGGCTCCCTATTACCTATAAAATAAAGAATAAACTCTTTATCCAAGAAATCAAAGTTCTCTAAAGCCTGGCTACATATCACCATTTTTAGGCTTAATTGAAGTTAATTATTTCAATTAACAAAGATCTATTTTCTCTCTCTTCTGTTACCTTACCCACACTGAGAAGAAGAAGGGGAGAGGGAAGCCTAACAAATAATGGGTAATCAAGCAAAACAAATGTTCACATTAACCATGATCCCAAATTACATCTCATTTTGTTCCCCAAGTCAGCTGATGGTCACCTCATTCATTTCCAGTTTTTTAATTTCTAGTTTTTGCCACCAAAAACAGAGCCGTTGCTATAAATATTTTTGTACATATGTGGGTCTTTTCCATCTTTCTTTGGCTCTTTGAGGAAGGAAAATTCAACTATCTTTGCTCTGAGCTGCTCCTTAGCCATCTCCTCTTCATTGTCCCCATTGCTTTCAGGTCCCAAATTTCTCATCTGAAATTCCATAAACACATATGATTTGAAATATACATGTACGTAAATATTCCTTCAGTTTCCTCATTTGTGAAATGAATTGGAGAAGAAAGTGGCAAACCACTCTAGTATCTTTGCTAAGAAAACCCCACGTGTGATAGTGAAGAGTCAAACATGACCGAAATTACTGAACACACACACACACACACACACACACACACACACACACACCACATAGAGACATATGTCATTTCCTTATCATGGGCATAGATTTAAAACTGTAATGGGGCTTAGAAATCATTTAATTCAGTAACTTCATTTCATAAGCCAGTTAAGTAAGGCCAAAAGAGTTGAAATGATTTGTCTAAGGTCCCACATACAGTATTTAGCAGAGTCACACTTTGAGCTCAGGTCATCTGACTCTGAAGTGACACTCTTCACTACGTCATGCTGTATTCTCAACACCAGGGGATTAATTTCCTTTGTTCACCAGTGCCGTACACATAGAAGGTAGATAGAAGGTACAAACAATTTCTAAGTGAATCAATGCATTAAGTAAAAAAGCTGGCAATAGTGAGGTCATTGCTCCAAGGTGATGACAATGATATGATAAGGGCCTGGATTTAAGGCAATGACAGCAACAACAAATGGGGAAAGGAATTTCAAGGACATCTCATAGACATTTCTAGGAAAAAATGTACAAGAATTGGTAACTCCTTTCAAAAATGACTATAAGATATTTCATCTTGGTATTATTGATAGAGACATGGAAGTTGGATGAGGAAGCCTACCAATCTTATGTTAACTACACAGTTGATTTTATATTACCTTATTATCATATTCAGAACTGTAACAAGCAGTTGTTGCCCGTGGGAAAAGAAATTCTAAGACAAGTGATATGAAAAACTCCCTCAAGAAAAATTCACAGGAAGTTGGGAGTTTTCCTTCCTTTCCTCTCTCTCTATCTCTGGACCAGGATACCCAAAGTGCTTGTGTACACTGACTTGCTGGGAAGGAGCTTACATGGATGAGACCAAAAGGGGAAGAGGTAAACCACAGAAACTTTTAGATTTGACCAGCTATCTGATCAGTGCATCCATTATCTCCTTTAATATATGTAAAAACATTATCTAACATTCTCTCTACTTATGCTCATCCCAATTTATTTGTTGTTTAGTCTTTTTTCAGTCATGTCCAATTCTTCATGACCCAATTTGGGGTATTCTTTGCAAAAGATACTGGAATGGTTTGCTATTTTCTTCTCCAGCTCATTTTATAGATGAGGAAACCGAGGCAGAGTTAAGTGACTTGCCCAGGATCACACAAGCTATTGAGTGTCTGAGGCCAGAGCTAAACTCAAGTCTCCTTGACTCTAGGCCCAGCATTCTATCTCCTGTACCACCTAGCTGCTCCATCCCAACGTATAAGAAAACATTAGTGAGAGGACATCGTTCATGATAAGAACTTTCAAAACAGGGCAGCTAGGGAGTGCACTAGACCAGGAGTCAAGAAGATCCATGTTCATATCTGTCCTCAGACATTTACTAGCTGTGAGGTACTGGGCAGGTCACTTAATCTCTGTCTGCCTCAGTTTCTTCACCTATAAAGTTGAAAAATAAACACCTTTCTAGGATTGTTGTGGGAATAAAAAAGGTCTTAGAAAAATGTTTGGCAAACCTCAAAGTTCCATATAAATGTCAGTCATTAATATTATTTCAGTTTGTTAAATCTCGGTGTGTTGGATGACTTCAATAAAGCAGCAATTACTCTTGTTAGTTCACTTGTTTGTTGGAAGACTACAAAAACTGTCAATAGTCCTCTAAATTTCGGCATCCTGTGAGCAAATCTTCATTCATCAATTATGCTATCCTTACAGCTCTGCATGTCTTTAATTAACACTACCTATATGTAGACAATCTCTTTCCTACAATTTGTGTATATGTCCCCCAGATAATCAAAGTGCCCTTAGGCTACTTCTCATCATCATGTTGATCCAAGAAGGCTAACACATTTTATTATTAGTCTAAGCAACACATTCTTGGAAAAAGCTAAATTACACTTATGTTTTGAGGTATTTTTATTTATGCTGTTTATCCATCATTTTATTTCTTTTATTGTTTGTTTGTTTGTTTTTTTGGCAGGGCAATTAGGGTTAAGTGACTTGCCCAAGGTCCCACAGCTAGTACATGTGTCAAGTGTCTGAGTCCGAATTTGAACTTAGGTCCTGCTCGCTCAAGGGCCAGTGCTCTACTCACTGCGACCTCGCTACCCCAGATCCATCAGTTTAAAGCTAAACATAAATGACTTTTAGATTATCAATTGCTTTGTCTGAACCTCTGTTTCCATTAGCACATGTAATTTTTTTGTTGTTTAGTCATTTTTTCAGTTATGCCTGACTTCTCTTGACCTCATTTGGGGATTTCTTGGCAGAGATACTGGAGTGCTTTTCCATTTCCTTCTCCAGTTTATTTTACAGATGACAAAACTGAGACAAACAGGGTTAAGTGACTTGCCTAGGGTCACACAGGTAGTAAGTGTCTGAGGCCAGATTTGAACTCAGGAAGATGAGTCTTTCTGACGTCAGGCCTGGTACTCTATTGCACCACCTCGCTGCCCCCAGTGCAGATAATTATGACCATGCTACGTCATCCTATTAGGGGATACTTAGAACTAGAAAGGATCTGGAGAGTCCTTTAGTACAACAGACTTATTTTATAGATGATAATACTGAAACCCACGGTATGGGACTTTCCCAAAGCCACACAGAGAGTAAGGAGGAGAATAGGGTTTCATACCCATGTCCTCTGACTCAGGATCCAATTCTCTTTCCATTATACCAATACTAAATCAGCATGATATTCCTGGACTTAGACTTAGAAGGACCTGCTTCCAGGCTCTGTTCTGACATAACTTATTCATATGGCCTTAGGCAAGTCACTTAACCCCATTTGGCCTAAATTTTCTCATATGAAGGAATGGACAAATGAATGAATACATGCATATATGAATGAATGGATGGATGGGTGGATAATGAATGATTGAAAAAAGTCTTTATGGAGCATTTGTCATGCACCAAACACTGTGCTAATCCCCGGCCATACAGAAAGAAAAATTGAGACAGTCCTTGCTCTCAAGGAACTTATGCTACATATGGGGTAACAACATATAAAATCAAAGGTAGCTGTAAGAGTGACAGGAAGGGCCAGAATTCCTAATGCATAGCCGAGTGACATATTTCCAGGTCCAGAGATTCCTAAGTGTTGGCAGTAGGTCAGATGACAATGTTGGGGGATCAGCAAGATTTAGATGCAGAGAATACAGTAAGTCCTGGTGGTCCTCCATCTCACTGAGAGGAATGACTCCCATCTCACCTATGACATGTGCTCAGCAATCTGATGAGTTTGAGACTGCCCTAGCTCAGGGAAAAGTCGTGACCATGAAAGGCAAGGATGCTCTTGGTAGTAATGAGTCTTCTTTCTACCTAAACATACCAGCTAGACTTTGTAAAACAAAATTATTACTTGTTTGTTTTTTTTCCAGTGTTGTTATTTTGGTTTTATAAATTATTCTGGTTCTGGTCATTTTATTTTTCCTCAAAAACTCTATTCACCCAATGTCCAGCCACGATTTCAGAAGACTGATCATGGCAGAGAAGGAATGGACTCAGCATATACTTTTTTGAATGTGAACAATGAGAAAAATTGTTTTGCTTAAATATTTGTTACAAGGAATGTGTTTTTCTTCCCCTCCCCCTTCCCTATTCCATGGATTGGGAGAGTGGAAAAGGAAAGAAAATGTATTTCTGTTAATTAAAAAAAATGAAATTTAAAAAGAAAAAAATCTAATAAAATGCAAAATAATTCTAACAAAAATTAAAATGTGGGTATTACTGGTATTATCTCCCTCAGAAGCATGTTGTAAAGAAATAATTTTAGAGACTTTAAAGCACATATAAATGTGAGTTATTATTATGGCTTAAATTCAACAAACATTTATTAAGCTTCTACCATTTAGAAGACTGTCTGATAGTTGTTAGAGATACAAAGATTAAACAAGGTACACATCCTTCACTCAAGGAGTTTATGATCTAATGGGGAGAGGGAAGAAAGTATAAGCCATGTACACAACCAGCTATAATAAGGTAAAATATAATAAAAGCTTTGGAGAGAGGATAAAAGTGCTCTGAAAAATTTGAAAAAGGAGAGCCCACTCTCATATGTAGCATTAGAAAAGACTTCAAGAAAGAGTTGGTAACTGATTTAGATATTAAAGTAAGGTTTTAATAGGTAAAGATTTAGCAAAAATATCAGTTTCAGGAATAATGAATGGCAAAAGTAAAGACATGGAAATAGGAGAGGCCAGTAGGAGAAGAGGGGATAGAAAGAAGTCTTATTTGGCCAGACTTTAGAGTGAATGAAGAAAACCAATACTGGATCAGAGAAGAAAAGGTAATTTGGATCCATTCTGTGAAATATCTAGAATATTATGGTGTGGGTTTTATAATTCACAGAATAGGCAATAAAAAACCATTGAAGAATTTTGAACAAAAGAGTGAACAAATCAGATTTCTGTAAGACAAAGGTCATTTTCACAGCAACGAGAAAGATGGATTGGATGAGAGAGACAGGAAGCAGGGAATCTAACTGGACTGCTAACTAGGAAGCCTTTATAATAATCCAGCTAAAAGGTGATGAAGGCTCGAGCTAATGTATAGCAATGGAGGGAGAAGAAAAGAAGAAATATGTGAAAAATATTATGGGAACAGAATCAACAACACTAAGCAACTGATTGGATTGAGGGATAAAGAATGAAGAAAAAGGGGCAGCTAGGTGGTGCAGTGAGTAGAGCACCTGCCCTGGAGTCAGGAGGACCTTAGTTAAAATCTGGCCTCAGACACTTGACACACTTATTAGCTGTGTGACCTTGAGCAAGCCACTTAACCCCAATTTCCCTGCCTTCCCCCCCTCCAAAAAAAGAGAATGAAGGAAAAAGAACTAGGCTTATTAAATGTTACAATTCCCTTGTGCTTTGGGATCCAGGAATGCAATTTTAAACTCTGTAATCTAAGTATCTTTACAGAGGTGGTATGGATGGTAGCAAAAGGGCCCTGTCAATATTTTGGTCAGTAGAATTGACAAAGCCATGATACATATAGCTTACCATCAATTCAGCATACCAAGCCATTTACTATAAAATATTTTCTAACTGCTATTTTCATGTCCTTCTCTAGTCCTACACAATTCTCTGAGCAGATTCCCCTTCACACAAGGGTGCCTAGCATATTGCTTTAGGATGGAATGTGTTAATCATGAGATTCCTAAACGCTTCTGAAGCCCCATGACATGACAGCACAGGAATGCTGTCAATAGATGAACAGAACTGTTCCCCTGTTCTCTTTCTAGGACAGCAGCTCATAAAACCCGAGTAGGCCAGCCCAGATTGCATTCTCTGGCTGTGGGAAAGCTCCAGTGAATGAGTTTATTGAAGTGAAGTGATTAAAATGAGGGCACTCTGAAACTGGGAGCGTGTTCAAAGGACTGCGGCAAGAATTCCTCTGCCCAGAAAAGTAAGGAGGTAAGAGACCTAAAAACAGAAGGATTCTCCTTCTTAATGTGGAAGCCTGGAAAACACATCTCGGTCTTTCTCCCATAAAATGAAGCCCTTTGGGATGCCACAAATGCTAGGCAAGACCACAAATCAGTTCACTTTGTCTGGCATGAGCTTTGAAGTTCATGTATTTCAGTCACAAAGAATGCTGCTCTGTCTCTCCCCTCCCACCCTCGCTCCACTGCCCCATCTTAGACAACTATCATTCAGTCAGGATGTTTAAGAAGTGTCCTAAATCCTACATCTCAATCTATCAAACAACAAGTACGTACTGGGTACCACCAGCTAAGTACCTTGTCCTGTATGCAGTACAGGTTAAAACAAGAAACACAGAGGAGTCAGATTAGGTACAGTAGAGTCAGTGACTCAGAATTAAAATAGCTTTTATTTCTTCCCTTTGAGAGAGACAGCTGGATAAACCAAACAGTTTATAAAGGATTTCCTTTGGGGAAAAAAAATAATCCCTTTGCTTCCTTTCCTCTTTCTTTTTCCTTTTCCCTTTCCCTTCCCTCCTTTTTGTTTTCTTCTTCTTCCTTACTGTAACTGTCTATGACTAGCCCAGCAGCCAGGTAGAAAGATGGATCACCTACACATCACATTTGACTGCACTCTGACCCTATTTCTCCGATCACAGTTAATCCCCAAACCAGCTCTATCTTGTCAAGAGTAATACTGATTTCTTAATGGCCTTAAATCTGATTTGCAACATTTATATATCTCTGATTATGACTTAAACCTCCCACCTTCTGTGGTATTCTATCATATCTGTGTTTTTGAGGACTTCTAAACTCAATAAGACATATTCTGTAATTAGTCTATACTAATGCATCCTGATTTGTATGTGGAATAAGCATGTCCAATTCATGGTGGAATTAGTGTAAAAGTGAAAAAACCCTAAATTCTTTCCCAATCACCTTCCATCCCACTGAGTTGGATGACCTCAATGAAAAAGGCAGTGCAAATTCCCATGATGCCAAGCCACTAGACAGAGTTTCCAGGGGCAACAGGCTGCCACTGTTCAAAAGTACAGGTTTTTGACAGAGCCCAATAGGCCCCTGGGTAAATATTAATTTATGTTCTGGGGTAATTTGGTGCTTCCATAAGACCAATTTGGAAGAAAGAAATTTTAAACTATCTTTCAAACCAATAACTATATAAAGCAACAAAATGGCTTCTTAGAAAAGGTTGCTGCATTTAATCACTGATAACACACCACACAGATCACATCAGTCCACTGAGGTCTGTAACTGCGGAAGTGTATGAGCATGGGGAGGAAGAATTAATCACAATTTTTATAATGGAATATTAGGGACATAGCCCTCCAGAATCCAGAAGATTCACAGAACAGATGTCAATGTGAGGAGTTACCATAATAGCATTCTGGTACACGAGATCAAAGGGAACTTAGATTATACATACATTTCAAATCTCCCAGAAATAAAAATCTAAGCAGCTTCCCATTCTGATTCAATCTGCTCAACTAAAATTATAGGCCTGAGCAAAATATTCTGATTTAATCTTGAGGTATGTTTTTCCTTTGAATATTTTGTGAAGATTAAGTCATTAATTATAGCTAATATTCACATAGTGCTTACAATGTACCAGGCTCTATGCTAAGAGCTTTACAATTATTATCTCATTTGGGCTTCGCAACAACTCTGAGAGGTAGGTATTAATTATTAGCTTAACTAATATTAGCTATTATTATATTATTAGCTAATGAGCATAAAGGATCAAATTAATTTTATGAAGTTTTAGAAGAATCAGGTACAAAATCCATATGCGTCTGGCAGATCAATAACTACTTCTAAATTAGTCCAGCCTCTAAATTAGTCCTCCATGAGGTCTTTTTTCATGATCACTTCTGTCTATAACATACGATAAACCAGTGAATGTATTTTTTTTTACATTCTGATCATTTTCCAACATTTTTACTATTTTGCCTATTCATTTAAGTCTCAGATCTCTGTATGTGGCTAATATAATTATACTGTAATTCATTGCAAGGGTCTCAATGTAGGCCAATAGATTTGTTTTGTTCAAAGGTCACAGGTGGATCTCTTAAACATGGAACCAGCTCTTGGACAACTTTACCTTTGATTATAAGTGGGGATATATCAACATGAATCTATCAGAATTGTTCAAAAAGTTACTCAAAATATTGATGATGATTCTATTATTTTGGTTAATAGGCAAGGAGATTATTAATTTCATAGAATGTCTTTCACCCTCCTCTGCTGTCATAGCCTATTTCAGTGATGTTTACAGTTATAAAGACTGTTGGTTAATTTGATTTCTCCTTTTAGCTCTCCCTTTCATTGAACAAACAATATTATATAGAACTGTGACTAACCAGAGACAAACCCAATCAAAATTCCTAATTTTGTACCACAGAGAAAGAAGTATTTTACTAAATAGAAATAAGCAAAAGGAGCAAGACCAAGAGAGGCTTTCAGAATTTTTTAAAAAGTAGCTTTAACATATTGGTGAAAGTGATGAGAGGTGAACTCCCAGAGAGGAGCAGAGAATGGTCAGCTTTCTTATAATATAATGCTGGTCCCCAAACTGGTCAGGATTCTCTCCTTACTGGTGAAGATAAATGCTCTGTGATTCTGTGAGGGGCAAGGTGGAGTTGGTGAAAGCAAGAGAGCTCAACTCTGCTTCATCTTCTTTGAATTGTTTTATTCATTTACTTATTTTCAAATTCTCTCCAAGCTTCAAGTCACTTCAGGCCCCTCTGGCTTCCAGATTTAACAGAGAAGATGGACAAGGCAGGCTCCACTTCAGATGGCTGTAGGAAAATACTCTAGGAAGATGCGAGAAGAGCTGGCAGTCTCCATAATATCCCTATACCCAGCTTGCTACACTAGAGACTTTGGGGTACTTCCCCTTGGGCAAGATCAAGGCTGCTCTCTCAATTGAGCTGAATTACGTTGCTCCCAGTAAGAGATCTCTTTCACTCTATACTGTCTGGTATATAGTCTCTTTTGTGTATTTTCTATGATTTCTGTTTGGTTATTGAATCAGATAAATGGGTTTCTTTGCTATTCACTGTGTGGGTTCATTATAGAGCTAGTATTTGGTGGGGAAAGAGCTAAGCCTTAAACATAGAGCATGGGCTCCTGCTTCCTCCCAATAATAAACAGCAATAAGAATTTAGATTGAACCTGAAAATCACATCCTCCAGAGTAGGGGAACCTACAGGGAACCTGTGGGGAACCTGCAGCCTCAAGGCCACATGTAGCCTTCTAGATCCTTGGGTGTGGCCTTTTGACTGAGTCTAAGTTTTAAGGTTGAACTCAGTCAAAGGGCAGCACTTGAGAACCTACAGCCAATATATGGCCTCAAGGTCACAGGTTCCCCACCCCTGTGACTAATAATATTTAAGAGAGCAGATACAATTCTAGCCTGGTGTTCCCCCTCTTTGAGGAAAGCAGAGTGGTGGCCTCTGGCACCAACTTCCTGCTTCTACTGTTGGCAGGAATTAAAGTCTCCCTTGGAAAAAGTAGAAGAGACCTCTCTGGGAGCCACATAATGATACCACCACCCCCACCCCCACTGCATGTGGAAGACAGCCCTAACAACATATGGGCCTCATTATACATGGAAGAAATTATGATAAATAATCCTACCAGTCAGAAGCTCCAGACAGCATAAGGCACATTACTATTGAGGCAATGGCAAAAGTAAGAGATGTACAACAGAGCACTATGTCATCAAATTGTCCTTAATCCCCTACGTGGAACCAGCTGATACTGCTCAAAACATAACATCCAATAGCCACAAATACGTTGCATGATGACTTCGGACATATGAGTCAAGAAAGGACCCTAGAGTTGGTAAGAAACCAGTTTTATTGGTCTAAGATGGCTGCATATATCACAAAGAAGTATAAAATCTAAGCCAGATGTGTACAAAGTAAAATATTACTAACTGGTGCTGCCTATTTGAAGCATATAGGCAACAGGAAGCCTTTGGACCTTGTCTTTATTGACTTTCTATCCCTGAAAAGAGATAATAAAAATGTTATATCTTGGTGGTAACTATTTCACCAGATATGAACAAGAATATCTGGGAAGAAAGCAAAAAGCATCTGCTATTGCTAAAGCATTACAAAAAAAGTATTTTTTAGTATATGGATTCCCTGTCGTGATCCATTCTGACCAAGGTAGAGACCTTGAAGGGAAGCTACTCAAGGAAATGTTGACCTTGGCAGGTATGAAGAGCTCTGGTACTACTCCTTACCATCCTCAAGGAGATCCACAGCCTGAAACTTTTAACCACATTCTGTTGAACATGTTGGGCATTTTGTCATTTCTATTATATGCATATAATTCTGCCAGGAATGATGCTACAGGCATTATAAAATACTTGCTAAAGTTTGGGTAAGGACCACTTCTGCCTACTGACTTTCAGTATATCAGATGAAGGATAAATCTCTCAATTGAAGGAGAAATTGAGAGCAACTAAGCCACAGCTTCATTTAAGAAGATCAAAAAATATTACAATACCAGAACATGGTGTCAAGAACTTCAATAAGGAAACAGAATTCTATTGAAAATTTTTAACATTCAAGGGATTCATGTTAGCTAACTGAGGGAAGGCTAACCAATTCAAGGTAATAGAAAGAATGAGCAACTTGCTGTTTACAAAATAGACCAGATAATGGAGGGGGCCCTATCCCACTATTCACTGCAACCATGTGTTCCCCATAGAAGAGTTAGTTGGACTTTGTAATGAGCAAGTGGAGAGAACTAATAGACACTCATCAAACGTCCCACCAGCTTTACAAAGACTTTCTGATCCAAATATGCACATTGAAAATGATGTATCCACTTATGGAAACTATGTATTATTATAGGGAAGGAAAACTGAACCCAGAGACAGCTCTTTTCTGATCCAGAGCACATAACACAGAGATCAGCAAGCAGACAGGCCCCTATCTGTCTGACCAAAGAATTACATAGTTACCAGAGAGAGAGGCACCAACATCTGGGTTTTTCAAAGCTGGGAGGCTCCAGCAGCTACCCAGAGTCTTGTCTGGTCAAATCACACCACACTCTCCCAGTGAGTGAGAGGCCCAAACCAAAACTCCAACCTCAGATCTTATATACCCTTCTCAGGGTCAGAGGGTGTCACAACCATGAGACTCAAAACCATGTAAAGCTTTTTCAGGCATCACAACCATGCAACTCAAACCTATGTAAACTAAGCTTTCTTATTTCTTAAGCAGGTCAAAGACTCTCGATTTAATCAAAGAAACAAAAGACAACAAAAAGTCCACTTTGCTTACCATTACATTTGAAAGTCAAGACTCATCAAAGATACTTGGTTACAAAAAAGTCCCAGCCTAATTACCATAATACTAGCCAAGAGGCATGCAACTAAGAAGTGTCTGGGGATGGATTTGAACTCAGATCCATGTAACTCCAGGGCAGGCACTCTATATACTGTAACACTTTTACAATTTCAGCAATACCAAAGATTGGTCAGCTGGGATGGCAGGATAATCACCCTTATTGTTTTAAAATGTTGATGCTTGTGTTTATATTGTATATACACAGGGTTTTGGACCAGCTCCAGCTGATCTTTGCAAGGGACTGCAAAGAATCTTTGTATATGGGAGGAATGTATCCTCCATCTCAAAGCCTATTGATATAGGACTCTCACCTTGATGGTATGATGGTAGAGCTCAATCTCCTGAGCCTAAATGAAATGGAGAGCACAGTTGGTGAAAATAGGAGAACTCAAGTCTCTTCAGTCTTTGAGTTGTTTTAGAGTTCTCTCAAGCTTCAAGCTGTTTTGGGCACTTCTGGCTTCTAAATAATAGATCAGGCCAATCCTATTAAGGTTGCTAAAGGAAAAGGGAAGACATGAGAGGATCTAACAGTCTTCATCATTTCCCTTTCTAGTCTTTCTCTCTCTCTCTCTCCCTCTCTCTCTGTTTCTGTCTCTCTCTCTTTGTCTCTGTCTCTTTGTCTCTCTCTTACTTTCTCTCTCTTCTCTCTCTCTCTCTCTCTGTCTCTCTCTCTCTCTCTCCTCCTCTCTCTCTCTCTCTCTCTCTCTCTCTCTCTCTCTCTCTCTCTCTCTCTCTCTCTCTCTCCTATCTCTACCTCTTTCCTTTCCTTCTCCCTCTCTCCTTCTATCTCTCTCCTACTTCTTCCCTCTCTGAATTACCTTATTCCCAATAGAATTCCTTCACTACATAAGGTCTGTTATATATTTGCCTATATATAGTATATATGTGTATATATATATATGTATATATATATATATTCTATGATTTCTGTTTAGTTATTGAATTGGATAAATGGGTTTCTTTGTTAGTCATTATGTGGGTTCTTTGTGGAACTGGTATTTGGTGGAATGGGGTCAAATTTTGGATAAACAGCATGGGATCCCATGATGAACAGCTATCAGAAATTATATTGAACCTGAAAATTATATTCCCTAGTCTAATAATATTTAAAGGAGCAGATATAATTCTAGAGTATTTCCCCCTCTTTCTGAGGAGAGCAGATTAGCCTCCAGATCCTCTGCTTCCTGCTTTCTCTTCCTGGCAGGAAGTGAAGTCTCTCTTGCAAAATGCTAATGAGAGAAGAGGCTAGATATGTGTATTCTGTTATATATATTTTGCAAACTAAGTAAATTATGGGCAGCTAGGTGACTCAGTGTATAAGAGCACTGGGCATTGAATCAGGAAAAATCATTTTCATGAGTTCAAATCTGGCCTCAGACACTTACTTAGCTGTGAAATTCTGGGCAAGTAAACATAACCTGATTTGCCTCAGTTTCTCATCTACAAAACGATCTGCAGAAACAAGTATCAAACCACTCCAGCATTTTTTTCCAAGAAAACCCCTGAAATAGTGTCGCGAAGAGTCAGATATGACTAAAGAATAACTAAACAAATAAAATGTAAAGTATATATGTGTACGTTAATGATATAGACATATTGTTATGTATATGTGTATGTTAATGATATCAAATAATATTTACATATTACATATTGTATATCTTTCTATATTACATAATTTAATGTAGTAGTAATGAAATTCTTCTACTTGTGTATATGGATTTTTTTATTCTGTGCATTTGAAAAAGTTTTATTGGTGTTATTGTTTTTTGCAATTATTTTTCCCATATTTATCCATAATTGCTAACTTATATAACACCCTAGGGGTTGATTGGTTGAATTAATTTGTATTTTCTGATTGGGGAGGTATTTAACATATTTTCAGGTTGTTGTTGATCCATATGGTGCAGGCGCTGAGGGTGTGTGTGTGTGTGTGTGTGTGTGTGTGTGTGTGTCTGTACAAAACCTGGTTTATTTTTTACAATGGGAAATAACTGGAAACTAAGGGTTTGTCCATCAACTTTACCATTGGAAATAACAAAAGAGGCAATTGTAGAAAAACCTGGAAGGACTTGAATGAAATCATTCAGAGTGAAGTTAACAAAGAAAAGAAAAATCCAACCCCCCCCCCGCAAAAAAATATGAAAACAATGTTGAAAGATTTGATGAATGCAATGACCAATTATGATTCTAGAAATCTAATGATGAAGTATGCTACCCATATCTAGACAGAGAGGTGATATACTCAAGATACAGAATGAGACTTTCAAGAATGAAAGAAATTTTTGGATCTGGCCAATGTGATCATTTTTTTAAAATTATGAATGTTTGTTTTAAGGGTGTTTTTTCTTCATTTTCAATGCAGGGAGTGGGAGAGATAGAACATAAATGCTTGCTAATTGAAAAAAATGTTTTAATGTGAGACTTTTAAAAAAAAATGAAAGTTCACTAGACATTTAAAAAAGATATGAAAAAAATTACCCTTGCTATATCCAGATCATTGGGTCAAGGTACAAAAAAAACCAAAACAAAACAAAGACATATACCCTGGCAAGATGAGACAGAGATATGTTATATATATATATATATATATATATATATATATATATATATATATATGTATATATATATATGTGCATGTGTATGTATGTATGTATGTATATAATTCATATATGCGTATGTACATATACATATATGTATATCTTATATATACAAGTATGTACAAGACAGAAGATAGCCACAGAAATTGTATAGATATAAGGGCTATGGGTATTCAGCAGAAAACACAATCATTGTTAACTAGGGGAGTCAATTAAAATTGCAAAGATAAAGTGTGCCAACCATTGATGAAACAGTCTCTAAATAAGCACTGAGCAGGAACAGGGCATTAGCAGACTGGAGAAAAGGATGAGCAAAGGATTTAAAGAAAGAATGGGTGTGGATTGTTTGCAGAAACAATTAGCAAACCAGTTTTGCTAGTGGTAAAGTTTTGAGTGGAGCAATGATGCAAATAGTTAGAGTAAGCATTTTCACCAAGAAGCGAGGGATAGGAGATATACAATCTCTGACTCCAAAGGAATCATGCCCACCCCTGTCCTTAGTCCTTAACTGCTTACCTAAGATTAAGGAATTTTTAAAAGACTGCCACTTTGTCTGTCTTGATGTAAAATTCCAGAGCTTTTAACATCTGCAGGTCTTGCAGAACTAGTCAACTCTTGGACAGAAATTATTTCTTGAAATTCAACATGTGATTTCACTTCCCTGAGGGAGCCAGGGGTAATACAAAAATGAAGAATGTACATGTATTTTCCCTTTGGTGCTTATATATGTCCACCAAATTTGTTCTTAGCTTATTTTAAAACAAAAACATGCAATTAGGTCAACTTAATGTGAGGTTCTGCATAAATTTGTGTAAGTTCCTTGAAATTCACAAAACTGACTGGCACAACTAGTAAATGAGAGATACTTTGGGATGACAGGGGAATGTTTTGGATGACTTTGAATACCAGGATTTGGAAAGTGAACTTTATTCTGTAGTCAATAAGCCTATTGTAGTACATTAGAGTTGATAATTCTTCTAAAAGATTTCAGGATCAAACAACCAGGGATGCTTGAAGTAATAGACCTTTATTATAGAACATATTGCTTCACACAAGGAAAAACTTTGGGTTTAACAAAGAACACCTAAGGCAAAGTCATATAGGAAGTGGGGAGAAAAAGATAAAGAGGTTCAGGGTAAAGAATACAATGAGATCACCATTGGGAGAAAGAATGTAGTGTTTCACTTACCCAATAAATCCTAAATCCAACTGTGATGGTCTTCAAGCCATGTCAGAAACAGGAGAAAGGCTGAGACAGGATGCTATAAGCAGTTGCTCTGAAATTTGGCACACTCGGGTTTTGCCAAGATCTCATCACTCGTGCTAGTAAATAGCCAGGT
This sequence comes from Phalanger gymnotis, assembly GCA_028646595.1. NCBI lineage: Eukaryota > Metazoa > Chordata > Mammalia > Diprotodontia > Phalangeridae > Phalanger > Phalanger gymnotis. The sequence continues at coordinate 487,388,133 of CM053622.1, forward strand.
TCCCTGTCTTCATCTCTTCAACCCAAGGACAAATCAATGATAAGCAATGGAAAGATCATAGTAAACAACTTACCAGGATGTTTCATTCATGTCTGCCATACAGTTTTACCATCTCCGATGTCACCAGCAGATAAATGTTAGGTAGAACCCAACCACGGGTTTTTTTACTTCAGTTGAAGCATAACATATTCTATTCCAGCCTTTTACCTTTACCCTGTGTGTATCCCCCTGTTTCAAATGTATTTCTTATAAACAACATATTGTAGGATTATGGTTTTTAATCCATTCTGCTATCAGCCTCTGTTTTATAGGAGAGTTCATCCCATTCACATTCACAGTTATGATTACTGTCTTTCTCTCCATCCTATTTACCCTCTTGTTTATGCTTTTATTTCTCCTTTCTCCCTTCCCTGCCTCAAAAGAGTTTTGCTTTTGACCACCACCTCCCTCGGTTTTCCCTTCCTACTAGCCCCCACTCCCTTATATTAACTTTTTCCCTTACTGCTTCTTCCCTCCCTTCTAACCGCCACCCCTCTTTCTCCTCCTACTACCTGTAGGACAAGTTAGATTTCTATACTTAACAAAGTATGTTATTCCCTTTTTGAATTAAATCCAATTAGTAAAGCCAAAACAATGCTCATCTTCCTCCCTTCTTTCCCTCTGCTATAATATGTTTTTGTGCCTTTTCACGTGACATAATTTACCATTTTCTGCTTTTTCCTTTCATCTTATCTCAGTACAATCCCTTTGTACCCTTTAGTTTGCTTTTTTATCATCACATCAGTGAATTTATACCCCTACCCTCTATCTATGTATATCCCTTTTAAATGTCATAATAAATATACAATTTACAAGATTAAAAAGTATCATCCTCCCATATGGGAATGAAGATAGTTTGGCCTTATTGAATAACTCTCTTGAGTCCTATATTTGAAGATCAAATTTCTTTTCATCAGGAAGGTTTGGAAATCCCTTATTTCATTGAATGTCCATCTCCTTGCTTGAAAGATCAAGATTAATTTTGCTGGGTAGTTCATCCTTGGTTGTAGTCCAAGCTCCTTTGTCTTAAGGAATATCATATTCCAATCCTTCTGATCCTTTAACGTAGAAGCTACAAGCTCCTGTGTGACCCTGACTGTAGTTCCTTGATATTTGCATTTGGGTTTTTTTTTGGTTGATTGTAGTATTTTCTCCTTGACTAGATGATTCTGGAATTTGGCTACAATATTCCTTGGCATCTTCAATTTAGGCTCTCTTTCAGGAGGTGATCAGTGGATTTTTTCAATAACGATTTTGCCCTCTGATTCTAGAACCTCTGCACTTTTCCTTGATGATTTCTTGGAAGATACTGTCCAGGCTCTTTTTTCATCATAGCTTTCCTGTAGACCAATAATTCTTAAATTTTTTTTCTCCTGGATCTATTTTACAGGTCAGTTGTTTTTCCAATGAGATATTTTACATTTTCTTCTCTTTTTCATTCTTCAAATTTTGTTTCATTATTGATGCCTCATAGAATCAGTAGCTTCTACTTGCCTAATTCTAATTTTTAACAAATCATTCTCTTCAGTTAGCTTTTGGACCTTCTTTTCCATTTGGTTAATTTTTCCTTTTAAGGAGTTATTTTCTTCAGATAGGCTCTCTACCTCCTTATCCATTTGGCCAATTTTACATTTTAAGTAATTGTCTTCTTCAGTGAATTTTTTTTTCATTTTGTCACTTGTGTTTTTAAAATCATTGGTCAGTTTTTCTTCTACCTCTCTAATTTAGTTTTTAAATTCCTTCTTGAGCTCTCCCGCTCCCTACATTGAAAATTCTTTTTGGGCTTGAGACCAGTTCATATTCTCTTTTGAGGTTTCAGATGTGGGTATAGTGTCAATGTTGTCCTCTTCTGAATTCATATTTTGATCTTCCCTGTCCCCATAATAATATTCAATGGTATTTACTTTTCTAATTTGCTTCTTATTCATGGTGGTTGCCTACAATGTTGCTGCTCACCTGGTGCTGAGCTGGAGCTAGCTGGTCTGTGCCACGGCCAGATTTTTCTGAGTTTCCGCAGGGTTATACTGAAGCTTGCAGCATGAGGTATGAGGGTGGAGTGGTCTGGCCACTGGAGGTCACCTCCTCCTCTTAGGCTGGATAGGCTCAGCCACTGGTGGACACCCCTGCTGATGTCTGCTGATTCCCCTGGCTGTGCAGAGGCATACCTGGGGTCCTGGTGTTGGTGCTTGCTGGCTCCACTGCTCTGGGGCTCAGGATCTCCAGCTGGTCTGCTGAGGTGGGGCTTGCTGGAACAACTCTGGCCCTGCCCTGGACCCCTTTAGACACCACAGGAGGGTCCCTTCCCTTCCCTCTCCCTAAACTCCCAAGCTAAAAGACTGCTGTACTTCTAAGATCCACTAATCCAGGACTTTTCTGGGGCAATATTCTCTAGGTTTTTCTTTTCTTTTTTTTACTTTTCCAAATATATTTTACTGTGTTTCTGAATAATTAATACTATTATCACAATTTTCTCATCTTTGGTTAAAATATAAATATGACATACAGTGAATATTGCAATGCTGCTACATATTCTACATGAGCTAGATATTGTGTTCTAAGTGTAATACTCTTTTTTGTTGTTTATTTAATTTATTTAATATATTTAGTTTTCAGGATTGATTTTCACAAGAGTTTGAATTACAAATTTTCTCCCCATTTCTACTCTTCTCCCCACTCCAAGATGGTATATATTTTGGTTGCCCTGTTCCCCAGTGAGCCCTCCCTTCTCCCACTCTACTCCCCTCCCATCCCCTTTTCCCTTCCTTTCTTGTAGGGCTTGTGTATCTTATTTTCTAGTTGCAAGCAAAAACTTTTTTTTTTTGTTTTTGAACATCTGTTTTTAAAACTTTGTGTTCTACATTCTCTCCCCTCTTCCCTTCCCACCCACCCTCCCTAAGAAGTCAAGCATTTCAACATAGGCCACATGCGTATCATTATGTAAAACCTTTCCACGATACTCATGTTGCGAAAGATATATTTTGCTCCTTCCTAACCTATCCCCTTTTATCCAGTTTTTTCCATTGACCCTGTCCCTTTTCGAAAGTGTTTGTTTTTGATTACCTCCTCTCCCATCTGCCCTCCCTTCTATCATCCCCCCCTCTTTTTTATCTTCTTCCTCCTTCTTTCCTATGGGGTAAGATACCCAAGTGGGTGTGTGTCGTATTCCTTCCTCAGGTGAAATCTGATGAGACCAAGATTCACTCATTCCCCCTCACCTACCTTCTCTTCTCTTCCTACAGAACTGCTCTTTCTTGACACTTTTATGTGAGATAATTTACCCCATTCTATCTTTCCCTTTCTCCCTCTCTCAATATATTCCTCTGTCATCCCTTAATTTGATTGTATTTCTTTTAGATAACATCCGGTCATCTGCAACTCACCCTGTGCCCTCTCTCTCTCTCTCTCTCTCTACATATATATATATAATATATATACACACATATATATACATATATATGTATATATACATATACATATATACATACATACACACACATA
>CM053622.1:487392169-487410454 GCA_028646595.1 Phalanger gymnotis
TCTTCAGTTGTCCTTTGGCCCTCCTTTTCCATTTGGCTAATTCTGCCTTTCAAGGCATTCTTCTCCTCATTGGCTTTTTGGGGCTCTTTTGCCATTTGAGTTAGTCTATTTTTTAAGGTGTTGTTTTCTTCAGTATATTTTTCAGTAATTTTTTGGGTCTCCTTTAGCAAGTCATTGACTTGTTTTTCATGGTTTTCTCTCATCCTTCTCATTTCTCTTGCCAATTTTCCCTCTACTTCTCTAACTTGTTTTTCCAAATCCTTTTTGAGCTCTTCCATGGCCTGAGACCAGTTCATGTTTTTCTTGGAGGGTTTTGTTGTAGGCTCTTTGACTTTGTTGACTTCTTCTGGCTGTATGTTTTGGTCTTCTTTGTCACCAAAGAAAGATTCCAAAGTCTAAGACTGAATCTGTGTCCATTTTCACTGCCTGGCCATGTTCCCAGCCAACTTCCTGGACCTTTGAGTTTTTCAGCATGGTGTGACTGCTTGTAGAGTAACAAGTACTTTGTTCCAAGCTTGAGGAGATGCGCTGTTGATTTCAGAGCTATTACAGCCAGCTCTGCCACACCAGCACTCCTCCTGCCCCAAGAACCCCCAACCAGGACTGGACTCAGATCTTCATCAGGCTCTGCACTCCTGCTCTGATCCACCACTTAATTCTTCCCACCAGGTGGGCCTGGGGCCAGAAGCAACTGCAGCTGTAGCTCTGTAGCTGCCCCACCTCTCTTGCCCCCTGGGCAGTGGCTAAACCAGGAACTCTATCACCCTGTCCCCAGCAGCTTTTCCCACTAACTTTCTCTGTTGTCTTTGGTGTTTGTGGGTTGAGAAGTCTGGTAACTGCTGCAGCTCACTGATTCAGGACGCTAGGGCCCACTCCGCCCGGCTCCTGGTCTGGTTGGGCCATGCTGGGCTCTGTTGCACTCCGCTCTGCTCCCAGCTCCATGTGAGATAGACCTTACCCAGGACCATCCAGGCTGTCCTGGGCTAGAGCCCTGCTTCCCTCCACTATTTTAAGGGTTCTGCAGTTCTTCTCTGTTGTCTTTGGTGATTGTGGGTTGAGAAGTCTGGCAACTGCCACAACTCACTGATTCAGGGTACTAGGGCCTGCTCCGCCTGGCTCCTGGTCTGGTTGATCCGCATGGCTCACGCTGGGCTCTGCCCTGCTCCCAGCTCCGTGTGTGATAGACCTCACCCAGCAACCATCCAGGCTGTCCTGGGCTGGAGCCCTGCTTCCCTCTGCTATTTTGTGGGTTCTGCAGTTCTAGAATTGGTTCAGAGCCATTTTTTATAGGTTTTCGGAGGGACTTGGTGGGGAGCTCACGCTAGTCCCTGCTTTCCAGCCGTCATCTTAGTTCTGCCTCCCTCTATTCTCTAGGTTTTTCAAGAATAACAAGGGAGGAATGAAAGCCCTTACGTTACTCTGCCATCATGGCTCCTGGAAGTTCAAGTATGTGACTTGTCTGTGAGCTGATGTCCTGGGGAGTAGCTGCTGCCATTGCCATTGGCCCTGCTCTGTCTCATCCAGTTCTGAGAGACCCCCATTCTGTGCTGAGAGGCTTGTGGATCACTACTGCTACCACTGATTGAGTCTGCCAGGGCCATGCCTGCTTCTGCTCCACTATCTTCCATCCTGGCACAACAGATCCTTCCCATTCACCTTCTTGGCCTCTCCTAGGCTGGAAATCTGCCACTCTCTATCTTCCAATGGATTCTGCCTCCTCAACATTTGTTCAAATTCCAGTAAATAATTTTTTTAAAGAAGACTAAAGTCAGACCTGAAATATTGTGAAGACAAAGCTTATTTGGACAGTGCATATCTCTCTTTCTTTACCTGACCATTTTTTTTATCCCTCTATTTCCCAACTCAAAAACAAAACATCAGAGCTTTTGTGGTACTAGGTTTTCCCTGCAAAGAAAGAAAGTGGCCTGATAAACTCAGTCAATAATGTGAGATATTTCTGTAGGCTGCCATTCTCATGGGGCATTTACATTTTAGGACAGAATGTCTCGAGAAGGAAGCACTTTAGGAAAAAGAATGAGTTAATGGTGTGACTTTAGATTCTTTGGCACCCATATGGGGGAGATGGGAATAGGAGGACTTCCCCACCATGTATTAGATGAATAAGACACCATCTTTTCTGCTTTCCCATAAATCCAATCTTGGCTAAAGTAATAAGAATTATTTAGCATGGAGAGGAGAAGAATGTGTACAATGAATTAATCAGCCGTTCTATTGACCAGCTATAGCCAATCCTACTGAGGAAAAAGCAAGAGAAAAATTAAAAAAAATTAATAGGGGGATTCAGATTAGATGGTAATTAGAAATTCCTGATAGGGTGATTAGATTGCTGCCTAGAGAGAGAAAATTTCATTAGTCAGCCATTTAGACTGTGAGCAGTGCTAGAGCTGGGGCCAGCCAAGCCGGAGGATGGGGGCAGTTCAGGGGGAGAGTAGGGGGAGGGGCGAGGTACTAGAAGAGTTTTACATTTGTGATCCTATAACCACCTCTTTGTTGGTGAACACAAAGAAAAGTGGAAGGATATGTCTTCTGTTCCTTCATTGTTATTCATCTAACTCTCAAAATAATGTCCTATTCTGCTTGGACCATAAAGCCAATTGGTAAACATTGTTTAGTTTTCTGGGTCAATTTGCTCTTGTTAGGAGTGCTAACCAAAAATCACAGTGATTTCCTCCCTTAACATAGATTTGGTTTAATATCTGCCTTTTTACAACAACAAGTAGAGTTGAGATGGATTTGTATTTCAGGGCCATCAAACATTTTCTTGTAAAAATAAAAATAAATTTAGCTCATTGTTACAAGCTACATGCCAATCTTCTTTTCAGCTTTGGGTAAAGTAATGGTCTCTCAGAGTCTGAGAAAAATGTACATGTGTTCATCAAAATAAGGTTTCTATTATTTCATAAGTAAGTGGCTTTGATTATCTGATTCGACATAATATTGTTCTAATTGGTTATACCTTCATGTCTACAAATGTTCTAATTCTACAGGCTTTCATTATAGTCAGAAACATTTTGCGTAGAAAATACATAATTTTGTACTATTAAGGTTTTGTAATGAAACCTTTCTTGATGATAGAGAATGGTAAAACATAAGGATATAAGCCCTTTTATCTACCTTTGCTTTCTGACAGAATAGTATTTTCCTTGGCTACAAAATTCCCTTCCTAAGTAGGCTTTCCCTCTGATGTAAACAAACTGAACATATGGCTTAGTAATTAAAATATTGAAGGAAGCTTTTATTGCCAGAGGCTGTTTCTGATGAATTAAAATATGTGGAAATTTATCATTAATCTATATAGAATGTATTCTTCAAACATCACCCTTTCTGTCTCAGAGACTTTCACTTCGGCCAGTCTAACAACCCTTGTGATTGTGTAACTTTCCACCTTAGCTTTCCTTGATTATTTTTCCCCCTACTGAAGTATTCTTTAAATTCCTCGTGTGCTGGATTTGGACTCAGACAGATCTGAGTTGGAATCCTTCCTCAGTACTTGCTAACTGTATGACCCTGGGTAAATCATTCAACCTCCTTTAGCCTCAGGCCCCCATATGTAAAATGGGGAAAATAGCACCTACCTCAGAGGGTTGCCATGAGCATTAAGAAAAAATATGTAAAGTGCTTTGCAAACCTTAAAGTGCTATATAAATGCTAGTGGGTATCATCATCATTACCACCATCATCATCATTGTTATCATTATTACATTTTTGTTGTCTTGGATATAATAAATATTTCCATATAACAGGAGTAACATGGCGTAGTGCAAGGGCACTGGATTTGGAATCAAAAGACTTGTGTTCTAATTCTCTGTCACAACCTGTGTGATCTCAGCGCAGTCCCTTAATTTATCAGGATCTCAATTTTCTCATCTGTAAAATGAAGAGTTTGGACAAGATAGCTTCTAAAGCTCCTGGCCTTTCTAAAAGTGAAGGTTTACATATTTAGGTTTAGTTTATTCAAGATATTTCAAAGATTACCTGGTTTTGAAATTTGCCTTTATTTTCTCCTCAACTTTAACATCCCATTCCACAAGCCAGATTTCTCCTTTTAGCTGGACAATGTTTAGGCAAAGATATTAATATCACATGTCGTAAGTTTTTTTTCTTTAATTTCTTCCCTATCTTCGGACAAAGAAATCAAAGCTATCTATAGTCATACGAAAAAATGCTCTAAATCACTAGTGATCAGAGAAATGAAAATCAGAACAACTCTAGGTTAGCACCTCTTGCCAATCAGAGTGGCTAATATGACAAAAAAGGAAAATGTCAGATGTTGGAGGGGATCGGGAAAACTGGGACACTAATGCATTGTCGATGGAGTTGTGAACTGCTCCAGCCATTCTAGAAAGCAATTTGAATTATGGCTAAAGGGCTATAAAACTGTAAGTAGCCTTTTATGCAGCAATACCACTGCTAGACTACAAAAAGAGCTGCTATAAATATTTTTTGTACAAATAGGTCCCTTTCTATTCTGGGGAATATTTATAGCAGCTCTTTTTGTAGTGACTAAGAAACAGAAATCAAAGGGATGTCCATCAATTGCTGAATGCCTCAACAAACTGTGTTATATCGTTGTAATGGAATGTTATTAAGAAATGATAAGCAGGATGATCTCAGAAAAAACCTGGAAGCACATGAACTGATGCATAATGAAGTGAACAAAACCAGGAGAATATTGTACACAGTAACAGCAATATTGTTCCATGAAAAACTGCAAATGACTTAGCTATTCTCAGCAATACAATGATCCAAGACAATCCCAAAGGACTAACAATGAAGCATACTATCTGCTTCCAGAGAAAGAACTGATATTGATTGGATACAAACTGAAGCATGCTATGTCCCATTGCTTACCATCTCAGGGAGGGGGGAGGAAAAGGTGGGAGGGATAGAATTTGGAATTCAAAACTTTAAATAAAAATGTTAAAATTTCTTTACTGTCTAAATTCTGCATACTAATTTAATGCCTACATATTTAATTACCCTTTGATATCCATATTTATTGCATGTTTTGGCTTTGTTTAAATTCATATGTTTAATAAATTATATTGCTTCTAAACCATTTATTCTCAGTGGTTGTCATTTTTTTCACTCCCGTTCCCCTACTGCACTTCACTACATCTTTATTTTAATTATCCTTGAGGCTTTGTCTAGTTTTATTACTATAAATATCTTTAGTATAAGAAAAAAGAGAAGAAAGAATGTTTTTTGCTTAAAATCACAAAAATATCTTGAAGCACCATGAGTCCCCTCCCCCAGGAATGATGCATAATGCACCAGTGAAAGCACTGTTTGTTTGAGGATGAATAATATATAGTATCTATGGAGCTTCTTTGAAATTAAAGTTACTGACTTTTCAGTAAAATTTGCCCATCTATGGTAGTTACGGTCAGTTAGATGGTACAGTAAACTTGGAGTTAGGAAGATCTGAATTCAAATTCTGTTTCAGACACTTACTATATGATCCTGGGCGATTCACTTAACCCTTTCAGCTTTAGTTTCCTCATCTATAAAATGAGAATACACAAGGTTGTTTTGAGTATCAAATTAGATAATACATGCAAAATGCTTTGTAAACTTTAAAGCACTTTGTCACTGTTAACTATTAGTATTCATATATTTAGTTTCCAGAGTTTTATTTGCCAGTCATAGGACTTAAAGCTGAAGAAGAGCTTCAGAAGTCAACCAGTCAATTCCTCTCATTTTACAAATAAGGAAACTGGGGCCCAGAGATGAGAACTGATTTATCCAAGAGTACAGAGACAGAAAGGAGTAGAGTTAGTATTTATTAGGATATGGGAATTATGAAATATTTACAATTAGGATCATAGGATTATAAATTTAAAGCTAGAAGGGACCTTGAAGGTCGTTGAATCCAAACTCCTAAATAACAAATAAGGAAACTGCGGGACATAAATTGAAGTGATTTGCCCATGATGAGACAAGTTGTAAGTGTCTGAAGCAGGTTTTGAACAAAATTTTTCTGACTCTAGGTTCAGTGCCCTAATCATTCTAGCGTGTCGCCTCTCAGGGCACCATAGAGTTTCAAGAACAGGGTCTTTTTCTGTTGGCAATCCAGCACCTACTATAAGCCAGCACTGTTCTAGATTCTGAGAATACAAATATTTTTACTGAAACAATCTTTATTCAAAAACACCTTAAATTCTAATGGGGGTAGGGGTGAATTGGGAAAGTCAAGCAGAATAATGTAAGCATATAAAGAACAAACACACAGAGAATAAATACAAATAATATAAATTAAATATAATGTAATTTGAGAGGGAAGGCACTAGGGGCTTAGTACTTAGATGGTACTTAGCAGCATCTTCAAAAAAGAGTGGATTAATTGTGTCTTCAGGAAAGAGAGGTTTCCTATAAATTGGAGACAAGGAGGGAGTATATTCCAGGCATGGAGAACAGCCAGTTGAGATCACAGAGAACAGAGATTAGAAGAACAGTTTAGCTGTATCACAGAATACAGGCAGGGGATTAGTGTAAAATGAGGCTAGGAAAATAGGTTGGGGCAAGATTGTGATGAGCATCAAAGGCAAAACAGAGGAGTTTATATTTGATTCTTTTTTACATGAAAATATACTTCTTCTTTCTCTCACCTCTTCTCCTTGTGTTGAAAAAAATTTTTACTTCATGCTAGAGAAAGGAAGCCAATGAAGTTTTTTGAACCCGGGAAGGGACATAGTCACCTCATCTCTGAGGGAAAATCATTTTGTCAGAAAAATGGGGAAAGGACTTACAGTGGGGAAAAACTTTGGGCTAAGAGACCAATTAAAAGATCATTACAATTATCTAGCTGAGAGATAAGAAGGGCCTGAAATGAGGTGATAGATGTGTGAAATGGTCAACTGTGAGATGCAATATGAAGATGGAAATGTCAATATTTGGCAATTGATTGCATACGTGATTCAAAGGAGACTAAAGAGTCAAAATAACTTCAGGGCTATGAACTTGAGAGATTGGAAGAATGATGGTTCTTTCAACATAAATAGGGATGTTTGGAAGAGGAGTGGGTTAAGGAGTAAAAATAATTAATTCTGCTTTTGGCATGCTAAGATCAAAATATCTTTGGAACATTGTAACAACAATGCTACTTGCTGCTACTGTGGCTGTGTAAGATCAACAACACCAGCACACAGGAGAGCTGCTAGCACAGGTTCTTTGATCTGCTTTTCTAAGGAAAGCAACTTTAAGGGGTTAACAATCTTACTTTAATTAAACATGCATATATCATTCACTTAATTCAGGGGGGAAAGTCAGCAACCTTAACTTCAGAGAAAACACAAACAGAAATTACAAGCAAAAATTATATAAACAGAACAAAATAACACAAATCAACAGACAGGCATCTAGCTGTCTGACCAAAGCTACACATACATAGTTACCAAAGAGAGAAGCATCAACATATGGGTTTTCAAAGCCAGGTGCCTTAACAGCTACTCAGAGTCTCATCTAGTCAAATCATACAACACTCTTCCAGTGAGTGAGCCCCCCAAGCAAAACCTCTCCTCCCACAGTTCTGGGAATTATAGCTTAATGGCTACCGTCAGAGTATATATACCCTTTTTCAGGTCCCAGGGCTTCACACCTCTCAAGGGCTCTACACCTCTCCTGACCTAATTAGCAAAAGGGTGTGGGCCTTCCTACAAACAAAGGCAAGACTCAATCAAAGGCACTCAATTGCCTTAGTGCTGAGAAGCACTCCAAAAGAAAAAACAGTAAAAAGTTGCACTTTGCTTGCCATTACAAATATCCAATTTGAAATGTCCGAAAGGCAACTGGTTATGTGGAATTCTATAAATTGGTACTTTATTATTTGTTTCAAAGCTTCTGCTCAATTTATTTGAATTATTATTTACCCTACAGAATTAAGCCTTTTAATTTATCATTCTTTTCCAGGAGACCTCTCACCCATAACTATCTCTGTGGGCTTCAAGGTCCAATGCTTGTCTCATTTAAGTTCATGCATGTTCTTTCAAAAGTATCTCTTGCTTTACCCCTGCCATGTTTTCTTCATCTTTTGTGTATTTGAGTTACAAATTCATTATTTTCTTTTCCAGTCCCTAATATTTTGAGAAAATTCTCTGTCATGTATTCTAGGTTGTCTATTTTAGGATTTGTCTTAATTATATCTCTTTTTAAAGATCTGATTCCTGACATAGTTTCTATCCTAATAGCCCCTTAAATTTTATTTCTTTTGAATCATTCTTTAGTTTCTATAGTTCCATGCTTTCTGGGAAAGCCATCTAATTTGTTTTTTTTTTTTCACTGAGCATTTTGGTTCACTTTCCTTTAAAATATAGTTTCCCAAAAGTCTTAGGGCAGTTTCTAGTAGCTTGAAACTGCATTAAGACTTTGGGGACACCCTGTATAATACCTGTTCATTGTGTTGTGGCTTAAAACATTCTTCCTAATTTTTCCTGTTGTCTTTGTGAATTTTACTGTTGATTTATCCACTTTCACACTAAGCTTATACCCAAACTTTCTCTCTTGCCCCTTTTGTTCTTTCATCTTTTTCCTTATATTTTGAATATGCATCAGACTTCCCTCTTCATTATTTGGCCTCTTCCATGCCTGCTACAGTGGTCCTCAGGTTTCTTTCCTATCAAGACCCCTGAGGTCAAGTAGTCTCAACTTTCTCAAGTTGGATTAAGGGATCCTGGTGACTGGTTGGATCCTTGTTTCCTGTTAACTCCCATATGAGAAAATTGACCATAGCTAGGTTTCTAGCTCCTCTTTTCCCGTGGAAATAGGAGCCTCTTCCAATAATCACCTTTGAACTGCTATATCCTTCACCTACACTCACAGTTGCAACTCATTTATGTCACATGACTGGTCAGGATCAATGTTTTCTACCTCTTGTGGGATATGGGTGATTCAAGTGAATCACAGCCATTTAGAGCTGAGTAGAATCCATTACTGCTTAGGTCTGAAACAAGCTTTGCACTGGTAGTGGGTAGGGTGAGTGGGAGCTTTAAGAATTTCAGCTGTCTTATGTTATTAAGTTACATAGCTCTTACTTTGTGAAGTGTTTCTTCTAATTATATTGATGCATCATTAATTATTATAGATATAACATGTTATTTTAGGCTGTTAGTTTGGGGGGAATCTATGCTGAAAATAGCCATTCTGCCATCTTGCCTATTGCGCAAATTCTCAAGGATTTTTTTAAACTACTGAATTAAGCACAATTCTTTACAATGTGCAAAACTGTGTCAAGTGTCATCTCACTTGGCCTTCTCAGCAATTTGGTGGGAAGGTCAGGAACTAAGCATTGAGAACACTGAGAGTTTAGGTTGCTTTTCCTAAGGTGACATAGCTAATAAGTGGCACAACTGAGACTTTAACCCAGTTCCCTGACCACAAATTCTAAAATAATTAGTGTGGTTTTCTTTTCAATGAAAGAGAGATTACCGTGACCTGGGAAAGGTTTGTGGAGGAAGCTTGACCTTAAAGGTTGGATAGCATTTGGGCAAGCAGAGAGGGGGAAAGGAGAACACAAAGAAGAAATACTATAAACAAAAGTGTATATGTAAAAAAGAACAAGAAACATTTTGAGAAGTATAAGCTTCAGTTAGATTGAAGCATTAGGTGGAAGCCATTCTGAAAAGGTAAGTAAGTCAATACTAATACCAATACCAATACCAATAGTGGAAAGCTTTGAATGTCAATTTGAAGGACATAATTTTTGCAAAGTCCTGATTCTTCCATCTTCAGGGAATAAATGAATGAATCATTCTGAAAGAATGATAATCAGTTGAACCCAGAAAACCTGAATTCAAACCCCAAAATACCAATCAGAAAAAGTGACATTTTATCAAGTTATAGAGAGTTATGGAGAAATCTTGTTAAATTTTGAGTAATAGCATGAGGATATTATTTGTGATTTTTCCCCTATGATACCCTATTCTACAAAGAATCCAATGCTAAAATTTCCAGAATCAAAAGACATATGATTTAATCAACCTAGCAAACTTCCTCCACCAACACAAACACAGATATCGAGTCCTCTGTGATTTAAAGGATAAATCCTTGAGATGTATTTGAAGCACATTGAGTTAATTAACCTGACCTGAGTCAACTTCCTGGTAAGTTTTAGAATTATGAATCGAGGTCTTCCTGCCTCCAGACCCAGTACTCTGCCTACCATATCATGCTACTTCTCAGTTAACTCTCTTGTGTATACAGGGTGCTCCAAAGGCCAGTTTTAAGGTAGTAAAGCTTTAAACTAATACAGGTCAAATCTGCACCAAGATAGTTGGAGGACCTTGCATTTGTATTAATTAGTTGTCTTTCCCCATTATACTGTAAACTCATTAAAAAAAAAGGGATTGTTTCATTCTTTGTACTTTTATCCTTGGTGCCTAGCACAATGCCTCACACATAGTAGGCTCTTATTCAGGGGTGGGGAACCTGCAGACTCGAGGCCACACGTGGTCCTTGGGTGCAGCCTTTTGACTGAGTCCAAGTTTTACAGAACAAATCCTTTTATTAAGGGGATTTGTTCTGTGAAGTCTAGATTCAGACAAAGGGGCCTCTAGGCCTCAGGGCCCCACCCTTGTTGATTGAATGATTAAAGCTACATTTTCAACATCTTGTCCAATACTTTTTGTTATTGTTGTTGGACAAAATAACCAATTCCTAATTGGGTATTGACCAATTTCTTTTTGAAAAGAGAGGCTCTCTTTTCCACTCAACGATCTTACTTTGTAACTTCACTTGCCCTAAATTATAAACTCTGCTGTGTACAATCCCAAAGGCCCAGGAAGGCAAGCTTTTTACCAAGGCGACTGAGCAAGAACCTTCTGAGATGTCATTGCACCTGGGACTACTTAGTCCACATGGAAATATTGTTCCTAGTGGATCGAAATACCCTTTGAGATCTCAGGTGATAAAATTAGGGTCTTTTCTTTCCCTCCTGGTGAGGTTAATAGTCCCTTTGAAGAAACAAAACAAAGCAAACATATGTCACTATTGCTCAAAACATGTATCTTTTGCAGATTAAGAAAAACAACTATTCTTCACAGAGGACTAGTCAGCAAAGACATGGATCTTATAGAATATTAGTTTCCAAAGGACCACACGATTTTCGATATAATTCTAGTTAATAGTCTGTGATCATTGTAGGACTTAGTACATAGACACCCGAACAGAGTTAAGCAATTGTCTGAGGACAACTAAAGAAACCAGAATGGAAAAACTCCATGCTTCCAACAGCCTCTCCCTGACTCCACTGAAACACATAAGGTTTTTCCACCTGATTTTCTTTCAGGATTCATTTTCTTGGGCCTGGGAAAATGTACCTCCAATAAAGCTCAACTCTGATGCCTCATCCTGGCATGAAGATGAATGGTGATAATGATAATAACAATCTCACAGGATTGTTGTGATGATCAAATGAGATAATAAATATAACTCCTTTGTAAATCTTAAAGCGCTATAAAAATAGGAGATATTATCACTGACATATTATTATTGTTGTTGTCACACTCACCTCAGGTTTCCTTCTCATCCTTTTTTATGGAATTTGGACAGAAAAGTTCTAGGGACAAATAGCGATTCTTGCTTGTTGTCAAATATGTTTAATGAGAAAAGATTGCTGCACAGGTGGTTAAATGAATTTTCTTTAAATAAATGAATAAGAGCTCATTTTAGATGTGAGCTCATTTTGGGAGGACTCACTGAAGTCAGGACAGTTCTAGGAGCAGAAGGGATAACAGGGATGGAACATACCTCATTCTATTCCTTCACGGCTTCAATTTTTTTCTTCTAGGCCACTATATTATGAAAGCCTTTACTTCCATGAAATTCCAGGAATACAGGTTTTATAGTGACATCTATGAAAAACACTGTTCTTAAATATTTATGAATCAATGTAGTGATGATTGTAACCGTCTATCTTTAATAATACTCCAATTCCAATGCACTTTATTTGTTGAATTATCAAGGGTATTATGAAGTATTATTTGAAGGAGAGAGACTTTTTGGCTTTTAATTTATAAAGGAGAGTATGTTATTCTAGCCATCTGATTATGTCTTTTTAAGTAGTTGGGAGACACTAAATTATTACAACTTGAAGTGATGGTCTTGCACAGTTTCTACAACTTAATTGCATATTTTAAATCAATCCAAAAATCCAAGTTTATCCTTAGGATCAACTTCCTGAAATTTCTGGTGGCAATGACTTGATGCTGAATCACTATTATAAACTCTTTTCATTCTATAAGCAATGACCCAACCATTCTTCCATGAAGACAAATGTGTTTGCCCTCCATGTTTTCCCTTCATGAACTCAACCATTTGTTCAGTACTTCTTTGTCAACACATTGTTGGTTGAGTTCTTTTAAATGAAGTGCATGGAGTTCATCTGGATTCCACTCAGATCTTAGCTCTTTCATAGGCTCCATTTGTAGATGATTACATTTGGTTACATTTGACAAATCCAGTGGTATATGACTACTGTCAACTTTTTGTTTTATGAAAAGGAGTCTATTTGCCTCTATAGAATTACTGAAGTTTTTTTAACTGTTTATCATATATCTACAAATATCTAAAAATCATCTTCCTTTTTTCATGCAAAAACTTCAATCTTTCTATAGCTGCCTTACAGTGATGAGTCTTTTGTTTCATTAACATTGTACCAGTTTTAACTTAGATATCTTCTGGAAACACTATAATTAATTTTACTATGCCAAAAGAATAAACTAAGCCTCTTGTTATATAGGTTTTAGTTGGCTTTTAATTACAATTTAAATTGCTCTTCCCATCAAGCTCTCACTTCTTGATGCCAGTAAGTCTCAACATAAATAGCATCAACTTTTTCTTAACAGAATTAGGCTCAATGTATCTTATTTTGAGAAGATTAAGGTATTTGTTAGCATTTCCTTCATCTATTTGTTGAATTTTGCCTCCAGATTCAAGCACAAAGCCTTCAGTCAATTTTTCTTCAGTGCACATTAAAAGTTTTATATGTATCAAGTCCAAATGACATTTTGATATTGTTAGAGAAAGTTTCAGGATGCAGTAGGTGTTTAATGTGCTTTTTAGTAGAGCTATTTAAGAATGTTATCCAAGTTCATCAAGCAATTAATAGAATGTTTTGCTATCATATTCAATTCTATTCAGTAATGGCGATAATAGATTTGGTGCTGGGCAGAACCATGCCAGTCTTGCACTATCTCACTCTAAGATAGCATGCTTTATATCAATTGTTCTTGATATTATTGAATTGGGGGGAGGGTCAGATAGATAATTCCTTGTGGACATAGACTATACCATTATTTTCACTATACTTGAGTCTACTTTATGCATTTGCCATGAATGACAAAGCCATGAGTATGAAACTGAGTTAAAGGCTTTGTAATGATCATTAAAAGAAGTGAAAATGTGATATCACTTCCAGGCAATTTTTTTTTTAAATAATCATCAAATTGTTCTTTATACCCAGGTTTTTTTCTTCTACAGGCAAAATATTATTTACATTTAAGGGCTTTTAAATTTATTGAATGATACAAGCTATGAATGCTTTCTTAATGATCTAAGCATGTAATATCAGAGAGGTCTCTGATGCTATTATCTTTAGGGGAAAAATGAGTGATACCTTTTGATAGAAAAGCCAGGAACTGGCTTATATCTAAGATGAAGCTAAAAATGTGATTTGTTAGTAATCTCTGCAGTCTGGGTTTTTAAGCCAAATAATTACCAATCATATTCAGACCCACCATTGTTGAGTTTTGCAGAGAAGCTAGGGTTTCTATTATATTGTAATATTCTATATTACTGTAAAATTTCTATAATTTATTATATTAATGATGCACATGATGTCTCTTTAAAGTTTGATCCAACTTCAGCTTTTGGTAGAGTGAACAGAATATGGGATAAGAGTCATGAGTTCAAATGCAGCCTCAGATACTTACTAGCTATGTGACCCTGGACAAATAATTTAATCTCTGTTACCTCAGTTTCTTCATCTGTAAAATGGAGATAATAATAGCACCTACCTCCCAGGATTGTTTTGAGGATCAAAAGAAATAAATTTATAAAGTTCTTGCACAGTACTGAGTACAAGGTCAGCTTTGCATAAATGTTAGCTGCTACATCTTCTAACGATGATGATAATGATAATGATGATGATGATGATGGTGATAATGATGATGATGATTTTTCACATCCCCCTCCTCCTTCTTTGCTGAAGAATCTTTGCTGTTTCTCTCTTTTGTTGTCCATGTCTCTTAAAAAAAATTTTGTTTAATTGTTGAATTTTCTATTTTTTCCTTTTCTATTGCTTTGGCATCTTGAGTTGCCATAACTTTTTTGATTTTCAGTTGTAATTATTGATTTTTTTTCTTTGCCTTCAATTGAACAATGTAGTTTTCACATGTTCTACTACATATATTGGCTAAGTATTGAAGTTATCTTCAGTTTCTTTCTGTAGCTCTTTAAGTTTTCTCAAGCCATAGTTACCATAGTGGTATTGGGTGCCTTTATTTATACATGTCCACAGGCAGCAGTCACAGCTCGTACTATGTCAAATATTGTAGAATAATTTATTCCTTCGTTTTGGTTAAGTCAGATACCAGCTTTTTTGAATTACTTCGTTTCAATATGGTTATTCTAATAATAATAGTAATAGCTAGCATTCATATAGCCCTTTAAGGTTTACAAAGCACTCTTCATATGTTTTTACATTTGATCCCCACAACAACCCTGTAAGGTAGATGCTATTATTATTCTCCCATTTTACAAATGAGGAAACTGAGGCTAAGGGAAATTGAATAACTTACCTAAGATCACACATCCAGCAAGCTTCTGAAGCACGTTTAAAATTCAGATCTTTCTGATATATACAAACTAGTTGCATAAGTCTGTTAATTTAATTCCTACAATAAAACTCAAAAAAAGAAGTGAATTGACATACCATTTCCAGGAACAATTAAGCGAATTTCATTATGGTTCCAGAACTTGAAAGGTATAGTAGGGGTATATAAAGTATATGCACATGGCAGCAAGGTGAGTGGTGTTTAAAAGATGAATGGTGTATCAAAAACAAAAAAGGTGAATTCACACCAATGAAGAGGAAGTTAAAACAATAATTAGGAATTATTTTGCTCAACTGTATGCCCATAAATTTGACAATCTTAGTGAAATGGATAGATATCTACAAAAATATAAATTTCCCAGATTAATAAAAGAGGAAGTAAAACACTTAAATAACCCTACCTGGGAAAAAGAAATTTAACAAGCCATCAATGAACTCCCTATGAAAAAAGTCTCCAGGGCCAGATGGATTTACAAGCAAATTGTTTCAAATATTTAAAGAACAATTCATTCCAATACTACATAGATTATTTGGGAAAATTGGCAAAAAAGGAGTTCTACCAAATTCTTCTTATGATACAACCATGGTATTGATACCTAAACTGGGGAGAGTCAAAACAGAGAAAGAAAATTATAGACCAATTTCTCTAATGAATAATAGATGCAAAAATTTTAAATAAAAAATTACCAAAAAGATTACAACAATTTACCATGAGAATAATACACTTTTTTCAGGTAGGATTTATACCAGGAATGCAGCACTGGTTCAATATTAGGAAAAATATCAGCATAATCAATCATGCCAACAAAAAAACTCACAGAAACCATGTGACTGTGTCAATAGATGCAGAAAAAGCTTTTGACAAAATACAACACCCATCCTTTTAAAAACACTAGAAAGCATAGGAATAAATGGAGCCTTCCTTAAAATGAGAAGTAGTATCTACCTAAAACCATCAGAAAGCATTATATGTAATAGGGATAAGCTAGATGCATTTCCAATAAGATCGGGAGAGAAACGTGGATGTCCATTGTTACCACCGTTATTCAATATGGTGCTAGAAATGTTAGCTCTAGCAATAAGAGAAGAAAAAGAAATTGAAAGAATTAGAATAGGCAAAGAAGAGACTAAGTTGTCACTCTTTGTAGATGATATGATGATATACTTAGAGACTCCTAGAGAATCAAGTAAAAAAAACTACTTGAAATAATAAATAACTTTAGCAAAGTTGCAGGATATAAAATAAACCCACATAAATCATCAGCATTAATATATGTTACTAACAAAGCCTATCAGCAAGAGATAGAAAGAGAAATTCCATTTAAAGTTACTATAGACATTATAAAATATTTAGGAGTCTACTTGTCAAAACAAACCCAGGAACTATATGAACACAATTACAAAACACTTTTCACACAAATAAAGTGAGATCTAAATAATTTAAAAAACATCAGTTGCTCATGGGTAGGTCAACCTAATATAATAAAAATGTCAATTGTACCTAAATTAATTTACTTATTCAGTGCCATACCAATCTAACTAGAAAAAACTGTTTTATGGAGCTAGAAAAAATAATAACAAAATTCATTTGGAAGAACAAAAGGTCCAGAATATCAAGGGAATTAATGAAAAGAAATGCTAGGGAAGGTGGCCTAGCCCTACCAGATATTAAATTGTATTATAAAGCAACAATCATCAAAACTACTTGGTACTGACTAAGAAACAGAGGGGTAGATCAATGGAATATGCTAGGTAGACAAGACACGTTAGTCAGTGATTATAATAATCTGCTGTTTGATAAAGCCAAAGACCCAGCTTCTGGGATAAGAACTCACTATTTGACAAAAACTGCTGAGAAAACTAGAAAATAGTGTCGCAGAAATTGGGCATAGACAAATGTCTGACACCGTATACCAAAATAAAGTCCAAATGGGTACACAATTAAGATGTAAAGGCTGATACTACAAACAAATTAGGGAAGCAAGAAATACTTCTCTGTCACATTTATGGAGAATGGAAGAATTTATGACCAACAAGAGATAGACAACATTATGAAATGCAACATGGATAATTTTGATTACATTAAATTGAAAAGTTTTTTGCACAAATCCAATGCAACCAAGATTTGGAAGGAAGCAGAAAATTGGGAAAGAATTTTTACAACTAGGGTCTCTGATAAAGGCCTCGTTTCTAAAATATAGAGAGAATTGAGTCAAATTTACAAGACTAAAAGTCATTCCCCAATTGTTAAATAGTCAGAGGATATAAACGAGCAGTTTTCAGAGGAAGGAATTAAAGCTATCTATAGACATAAGAAAAAATGCTTTAAATCACTATTAATTAGAGAAATGCAAATTAAAACAACTCTGAGGTATCACATCACACCTATCAGATTGGTTAACATGACAAAACAGGAAAATTATAAATGTTGGGGAAGATGTGGGAAAATTGGAAGACTAATTCATTGTTGGTGGATTGTGAACTGATCCAACCATTCTACAGAGCAATTTGGAAATATGCCCAAAGGGCTATAAAAATGTGCATATCCTTTGACCCAGCAATACCACTTCTAGGGCTATATCCCAAAGAGATAATAAAAACGGGAAAAGGACCCTTACGTGGAAAAATATTTATAGCAGCTCTTTTTTGGTGGCCAAGAACTGGAAAATAAAGGGATGCCCATCGATTGGGGAATGGCTGAACAAGTTGTGGTACATGAATGTAATGGAATACTATCATGCTCTAAGAAATGATGAACAGGAGGACTTCAGAAAAACCTGGAAAGACTTATATGAACTGATGCTGAGTGAAGTGAGCAGAACCAGGAGAATATTGTATACTGTAACAGCCACATTGTGAGATGACTAATTTTGATAGACTTAACTCTTCTCATCAATGCAAGGACCTAAAACAATTCAAAAAGACTCATGAAGGAAAATGCCATCCACATCCAGAAAAAGAAATATGGAGTCTGAATGCAGATTGAAGCAGACTATTTTCTTTTTCTGTTATGTTTTATTTTATGTTTTTCTTTCTCACGTTTACTCACATTCATTATAATTCTTCTATACAACATGACTAATATGAAAATATGTTTAATAAGAATGTATATGTAGAGCCTATATTGGATTATTTGCCATCTTGGGGAGGGGGAAGGGAGGGAGGGGAAGAAAAAATTAAAACTTAGGGAAGTGAATGTTGAAAACTAAAAATAAACAAATTGACTTTAAGAAAAAGAGTGGCACGTGAAATGAAACATGGCTGGAACTGGGCTTAGACAAAGGAGGCCATGTGATACACTCACCAATCAGAACCCAAAGCACAGTTCCATGGAAAAAGCACTAACATAGGTGAAATCCTTAATATTTTCCTGTATCAGAATATTGTAAGATGTGACTTGCTAAAGATATGACATCCCATGATGCAAGCCAGAGGGC
>CM053622.1:487410954-487428680 GCA_028646595.1 Phalanger gymnotis
AAAAAAAAATGTTCTTTGTGTATTAAAGACAGTGACTAAAAGTAATCACTTTGTTGCAGGAAAAGAGACATATAGGGAGACAGTAGCCCAACTGTTCTCTTCCCTTATCAGATCACCTCTACAGTATTTCGTTCAGATCTGGGTGTTACATTTTTTGGAAGGCACTGATGAGCTGAAGAGTATCCAGTGAATGGTGACCAAGTTGCTGATGAGTCTCAACATTATTCTTTATGAGGACCTAGATGTTCAAGGAACTAGGGGTGTTTGGCCCAGAGCAGAAAAGGCTTACAGGGCGATCCAGTAATTATTTTATATGTTAGAAGTTCTGTTGAATGTAAGGAATCAACTTCTACATGAACACAGAAATCATAATGAGAAACGAGAAGTAAAAAAAAAAAATTAAATTTGTTATAAGAGGTAGAGGGGGAGACTATCTACCAATGAAAGCTATCCCCAAGTGGAATGGACTGCCTTAAAGCTGTCATTTTGGCTTCATGGGAACAATTCAAATATAGGCTAAATGATCACTCATTAACATGGCAATGGAGACTCTTAGTCATGTACAAGTTGGACTAGATGGTTCTTTCTGATACTGAGATTCAGTGCTTCTATTGTATTGCTTTAGTTTTGGGCCAACACCATGTGAGTATTACTGCAAATCTAACTTAATAAAAATGAAATTATTTTTGTACAAATTGTTATAAGGAGCTTAAGTTTGCTATGAATGAATACTTTAAAAGCCTCTATCCTATCTTTAGGAAATGCATGTCCTTCAACTGTGCTTTGCAATAGCTGCACTGATTTTGTTTTAGGAGCTTTGTCATTCTTACATATTTTTTTGCAGAATGTGGATGATAAGGCTGAAATTAAGGAAGGGATTAAATGCAAAAATATGGGTGTTGGGAAATTGGGTCACCTTTGTCAATTGTAAAGTAAAAATTCTTCAGCAAACACTTCAGTAATACATCATTACAATTTTAAGCTTATAGAATCTTGAGTGTTCTTGAGTAATTAGAAATTGTACTCTACCCATCGCCCTATTTAGGAAGTTATTAGACTGGTTCCTTAATAAGAGCTGCATAAATAGCATTACTAGAATGGCCTAAATGGTGTCTTTCAGAAGAATAACTCTTGCACAACAAAACCGCTTTGCTAGTAATTATTCAAATAGGAAATTATTATCGACATAGTAGAGCAAAAACGAACATTCTTTAAGTTACAAAAGAGAGATTTATGTCTCAGAGAGCAGAATATTCATGTGCTTGCTGAATTTATATACATATAATCAATCAATGGAATTTGCCCTTTTGTACAAGTGCTCAGACAAATTTTAATATGATCTTTGACACAGGGACAATACATAACTACATTACTCTTCTGAGTTCTTTGGCAGACCTTTAGATGTCAAGGCACAATTTTAAATAATAAAATAAATCCATCCTTTCTTCTTTGAAATGTGTCATTTGAGTGTCTCTGCAAGATACTATCCTTGACTATGCTTGTGCATACCTACTAAACACTGAAAGGGCTTAGCTGAGTTGCTGCCTCTTCTAGACCTATCCCATGGAGGTGGAAAATGCTTTTTTCTATAATCCAACAAGAGGAGAATCACATTTTTTCTGACCTGCTCATGAAATGAAAATGATTTATGATATCTCCTAGCATACGAAATATGGTCAAGGAGCTACACATGCTGCTTTATCTATTTATTTATTCATTTACATATGAATCTGTTTATATAGTTATTCATTCATTTGTTCATTCATTTATCAATCTATCCATTTGTTCATTCTTTTGTTTGTCTTATAGGCTAGGCTTCCCTATCTTAGCCAGAATGAAGATGCAACAGCCACACCTGCTGATTTCACAACTTGATGGGCACAGAAGCTTTGTCTTCCTTTGATTCAGACCTGGGCATGTTTGCTCCTCCTTAGGCAGCATAGGGAACAACCATATTAGTGCAAGACTCATGGCAGACATAGGATTGGCTTAACCTACTATAATTTAGAACTCCTGAATACAAGCAATCCATCAGCACCAACCACACCACCACCCCACACTACCCAGTAGCAAGCATTACAGGTTGTGCTGTTATTACTGGCTGCAAGCCACTTTATTGGCATTGTCTTCAACATGACAAGATTTAATGAAGAATAGCAGGTGATGCACAATGTCTTTTAATCTTAGGGAGATTTCGTCGGGGGAGGGCAGTAATTGGCAGTGAAGAAATATTATCTGTTTAGATTGATGCCACCTATTAAGCAGATGATTAATAAATCATTAATATAACTATAAAAATTGCTGAGCAATGGCAATTGTTTTGGACTAGACTTAACAATTTCCATTAGAAACTCCCCACCCCCCAAAAAAATCTAAAAATTATTTTTTTAAGTTATGCTTATCAGTTATACCTTTATTCATAATTTAAAACTACGTATCAATTACCCATTATGTGCAAATTAATAAGAGAAATTTGGAACATGATAACTTGCTCAATGTACTTATCATTATTAATGACAAGCAAGGTATAAAAAGAACAAAACATTGCCAAAGATGTTACGTATGTTACTATCATGGAAGACATCTAGCTCAGAATTTAGACAGAAGATGAAACCTCTATAAGTACTGAAGTCCTCTAGATGTTCCCATTTGCACATTTTACTTATTTTATGAAACTCTCAAATAATTCAGAGCCTCCTGAATGAGGTCCAAAATGACGCAAAAGAAGACTAACCCCACAATAAAACAAATAAATAAATAAGTGCCTGAATATGATATGCAGGTGCATAGACTGGGAGCTCATCCACCAGTGCATATATCTTGGGCAGCCACTGTGAATAGACAATAAGCTGGATCTAAAATTGAATAGGAGGTGAATGAGTTATATATTGCCTTTTGGAAACTATTCAGTACCTTTAATTACCCCCAAGGTTCTACTTGAAACAAGAGGCCATTTCTTAACAATTATGCTGTATGAATATTTCGAATTGGTTCATGCCAGCCTAACCTCATTTCCTTTCTTCACAGACTTACTAAACAGTTTACCACGATTTTAGCAAAATGTTTGATAAAGTCTCACATATTTTCCTTAAGGAAGAAACAGAAAAATGTCTGTATGATGATAGTAAAACTAGATAGATTAGAAGTTGATTGAAGAACCAGAATCAGAGTAGACAGTGCTGATTCCATGTCAACTGGCAGTCTTCAAATAATTAAGATCACCTAACGTGCAATAGAGAGGCCTTATATGGCTATAATACATTCATCATCAGGGAGCAACCACATTGGAGAATCATGTCATCAGAGATGCATTCTTAGAAAGGAGGTGGGCTAGTCATGGGACAAGAATGAAGAATAACATAGACAATCCTGATGCTTCATTAATAAATAGGGTAGGGGCAGCTGGGTGGCACAGTGAGTAGAGCACTGGCCCTGGAGTCAGAAGGACCTGAGTTCAAATCCAGCCTCAGACACTTGACACACTTACTAGCTGTGTGACCTTGGGCAAGTCACTTAACCCCAATTGCCCTGCCTTCCCCCCTCAAAAAATGTGAAAATTAATCAATTAATTAATAAATAGGGTATCCATCAAGAGACTAGAAGAAGGCCCCAGGACCTTGGAGGGAGCCTCTCTAAAGGATTTACAGGGAGACATGGGCAAAGTTGAATAGTATTGATATCCAAATAGATGAAATCAAAGACATACTGAGTATCTCTCCGCCAGTATCTACCACATATGTATTTAGTGCTCAATAAGCACCTATTTAATTGAATCAAATACTGACTACTTCATTGTTTTGTGAAAATTAAATGATATATGTAAATGTAATGCACAAACCACTCTACAAGTATAAGATACTGTTAATATGGTGCTCACAGAATGATTGGGGGGTGGGGTAAGAATGGAAGCAGGAGGTAGGTACAACATGATGCAGCTGATATAGAACTGACCTTACAGCCAGGTAGATTAAATTCACGTCCCCCTTCTGATACATAGCAGCTGTGTGATTCTGGCTAAGTTACTTAAACTCTCCGTGCTCTGGGCCACAGGTCTTAAATTTGACACCTGGGGGTACATATAGCCTGCGAAATTCCATGTGGTGCCAAACCAGATTAAAATTTAATTGGAAAATGTTTTTTTTAAATAAATGAAAATACAATAAAACATAGACAATGTTAATTTGTGGTTTTCCAAGTCAGTAGGTGGACTGCAGAGATCTGTTTCTAATTGAGTTTGACATCACTGCCCTAGACAGCTCATTAAGATTATAAGTAATAGACAGGGTGCCAATCTGCATTGAGTTTCATCACCTGGAAAATCTATATACCAATTAAATCAAAAGCTTATTCCCTAACCCTAATGAAAACCAGGTCCCTCTTTATCATATTCATATCTTTTCAGTTTCTATTTTTAAAATTTTACAACTTTTCTGGTTGCACAGACAGTTTCCAGCAAATACCCAAATACTAAGACACCCTTTAGATCATTCTTTGGAACCGTTAAGGTCAACTAACTAAATAGAGTGATTGGGAATAGTAGTACATGTCACATTAACTTTTCTAATTTCTACTTGTTCAAAGAAAAGAAGAATATGTGCTTTAAGTTTAATAATTTGGCAACAACATTAAGGATTTTATTTTAGCTATTTTATTACATTGGATTTCATGCCTTTTATATTGCATTTCACTGGTTCTCAACAGTGATCTCATTAGTCATCTACTACAATTATTAATATGCAGGAAGACTCTCAGATTCACATCAAATGCATCCTTTTGGGATAACTATAAATTGACAGATATTTCAGAAAATGACTCCTAATTATGAATATGGAATGGATTAAAAGACATGAAGTATTTACCCAGCAATTGACTGGATTAAGAGAAAAATGGACTTTGTAGACACTTGTTCTCTTTTTGATTTAAGACAAGGATATATACATCACTGCTTTTAGGAATTTAAACAATATATCTTGTGCCCAATTTATAAAACCTGATAATAAATCCAGCTCAACTTTTTATTTAGAAATCATTATCTTAAGTATCAGCTCCAGCTGATTCATAAGTCAGCATTCGCAAGTCAGGAAAACGCATTTTAAAATTCTACCAGCAGTTTTTCAATCATACTAATAAATCTTAAGCACAAAGTTTTGATTTACAGGTACTTCCCTTATGCTCAGGATACTAGTGAAGGATTTATAAAGCACGACCTTTAAAATTCACAATTATTTTCAGTTTATTATAAACCCTTATCTGGTTTGACTTTGACATTCTATAAACAAAGTATTTTAGCACTACCTTTTAGGATCAGCATAATAAACTAACTCTATAATTGACACATAAGTCACCTGTTTTCAGGTGAATACTTCTGTAATGTTATATTTCTTTTATGGTCCATGTGCACACATTTCCTTTTTTCAGAATGGCCATGACATTCAAATCCATTTTCGTTCCTAATTTTCACAAGAGAGATTAAATAAACAAAACCCTATTCAAGTGGCAGCATAATCTTCAGCCTTTCTTTAATTTCCAAAGTCAACCAAACCAAGTCATTAACCTTCAAGTGTTTAAAAAAAATGTAAATTTTCTTTATTTACACTCCAGTGTGAGTCTGTGATATCATGGATGTGATGATGTCCTCCTGTTTAACCAAATCACACATGCCTCTGTACTTACATTATTAATAGCTCTTTCCAAATCCCTTGGCATTTGTTTTGTTTTTGAATCATTGACCCTAAATGATTCTTTGCATTTGGCCAGGACTTATCTGGCTCTTTGAAGAAAGTCATGCTTATTTTCAAAAGAGAATATTTTTAGATATGAATGATATTCCAAATTAAATCAAATCACTTTGAAGAACAGTCTACCTTCCTTTAAAAGAGTAATATATACATATGCATACATATGTACGTATATATATATATATATATATATATGACATGAGAAATATTTTAAACTAGAGTGGAAATAAACCATGGAAACATTACTTTAGCTTAGTGACAAATGTAGTAGAGGATGGTAGCCATGATATTATTGACTTTTAAACAAAATCCTGAATTCATAAAGGATTTTCTGTAAAAGAGGTAGTGAATAGACCCATAATTTTGTTGTTTTAGGGAACTCCCAATTGAGAAAACTCTCATTACCAAGGCAAGTCAGTAACTTCTCTGTAATATACAGTCTTAGACCATTACCTAGAACATTAAAAAGCTAATTTATTTGGCGAGAATTACACATTCTGTCAGACGAACAACTTAGACATAGTCTTTCTAAATCCAAAGCCAGTTCTTAATAATTAAATTGATCCAAATTTTTTTAACAATCTTTGACAGGGAAGAAAATTTTCCCCTCTCAAATATACCATGCCCCCAAGTGACACCTTACAATACTCTAGTGGGTGGAGAATGTAAATGCAATTCCTCAGATTTAATTAGTACATGGGGAAATTCGACTCAAGAAATAAGAGATCAGAAAGAATATATGAGTGTGTGTTGCACATGGCAGGCATTTAACAAATGTTTGTTGAGCTGAATTATATGATGACTTTTCTCATAGAATGCTGACCATGCAACACATAGTTATAGTAGTATCTCATATCTCTATAGTTCTTTAAGGTTTTTTAAAGCACTTTGCATAAATTGTATGAAAAAGAAAGACAGATGATTCATACATACATATATACATAAATACATACATATACATAATAAATTTAGACAGAAGGGGTGGAAAGGAGGCTTTATTTTCTTTTCTAAGGCAAGCATTTATATTGAATGACCATAAGAAACAATGGTCTCCTTTCTCTTTCTGTCACCATTGCCTATCAAACTAGGCCCCTCTTTCCTCCTCCATCTGATCTTCACCCTCCTTCCAATAATCCCTTTCCCAAATGGGCATTTCTAAGCTGCTTTAGACTATAAGGAACAGTGCTGACACTAATTGCTGTACTCTCCCTGACAGAAAAGGACTGTGAAGTACTGGTCATGGGAAAAAAAAGAGGTAGAGATTAGTGAAAGCACAGGTTGTTAACGTGGAGTGGGATAAAAGCTTTTACTGATTGAGGAACTGATTGGTACTTATACTTTCATAATTTGTGTTCAGAACAAAGCATTTGGAACCTAATTTCAAAGCTGGAATCTCTTTATCTGTACATGGGAACAGCTGCCTATGTATTTTTTAACAGATGCCCAATATTCCTAAGGGCCTAATTCCTAAAATGCACATATTTTCCATTAGAAAATATATTGTTAATGGAAAGGACACTCCTGCTTGATGCTAGGTTCAGGGTGCATTGCTGACATTTAAAAATATCAGAATAACATTTTGACTGGTTGCTGAATTTAAAACATGAAATCGATGAAAGAAAAAGACACAATACCATTCCCAACACTGCTATATAAGAAAACATCCATTCAATTCTGCACTTAATGAGAATTATTAATGAAAAGAAAAGTTTGTATATTAACTACAAAACAATTTTCAAAATAAGATTCACTTTAATGAACCAATACACATTAAATTAGAAAGTGACCAGTGGTTAAAAAGTTAGTCTCTAAGAATGAGAATAGGATTTCAGTTTAAAATATAGAAATGGCAGGCTCTTGGCCAGGAATGAAGGATGTATAATAAGCATGGTAAGAATGTATCTGGCTAATGTCTATCAAATATTAAGAAAGAAAAAAACTAATTAAATTAAAAAGGAAGGAAAGAAAAAAAACTGCCTATGTAAAAACACTAAGGTATCACATAGCATATCAACATATGAGTGCCATGTTAATTGATGATGGAGAGAAACCAGAGCTGCTCAATTCATATTTTGTTTCTTTTGTCTCTTTTAATGACCTTTGGATATAAAAGGTCAGAACAAAAATGGTTAATGAAGAATTGATACCCAAGATTAGTAAGGAGGTAGAAAGAAAGAAACTACCTATACTTGGTGCATTCAAGTCACCTCTCTCAAAGGAACTTTATCTGGAGAAACTAAAAGAATCTGTAAATTTGATAATTAAGCCACTCACTGTTAGTGATATCTGAACGGTCTTAGAAAACAGAAGTACATCCCCAATTGATAAATGGTAAAGGATATGAACAGGCAGTTTTCAGAGGAAGAGACTAAAGATATAGTCATAAAGTCATATGAAAAAATGCTCTAAATCACTATTGATTAGAGAAATGCAAATCAAAACAACTCTTAGATACTATATCTCTCCTGTCAGACTGGCTAACATGACAACAGGAAAATGATAAATGCTGGAGAGGATTTGGGAAAATTGGAACATTGTTATATTGTTGGTGGAGTTGCGAACTGATCCAGCCATCCTGGAGAGCAATTTGGAACTATGCCCAAAGGGCTATGAAAATGTGAATACCTTTTGACCCAGCAATACCGGTTATAGGGTTGTATCCCAAAGAAAGCAGACAAGTGGGAAAAGGACCCCTATGTATAAAAATATTTATAACAGCTCTTTTTGTGGTGGCAAAGGACTGGAAATCAAAAGGATGCCCATCAATTGGGGAATGGCTAAACAAGTTGTGGTATATGAATGTAATGGAATACTATTGTGCTGTAAGAAATGAGGAGCAAATGGAAATCATAATAACCTGGAAAGACTTACATGATCTGATGCTGAGTGAGGGGAGCAGAACCAGGAGAATATTATACATGATTACAGACACACAGTCTCTGTGATGACTAACTTTTATAGACTTGACTCTTCTCAGGATTGCCAGGTTCTAAGAGAGCTCCAAAAGACTCATGATGGAAAAAGCTATCCACATCCAGAGAAAGAACTATAGAGTGTGAATGCAGATTGAGGCAAACTATTTGCTCTCTCTTTTTTGTTTTTTTTCCTACTTTGGTTTTGTTTCTTCTTTTTTCATGGCTCAGTCCACTGGTTATAATTCTTCTTTACAGCTTGTCTATTGTGTAAATAAGTTTAATGTGAGGGTCTATGCAGAACTTATATTGGATTACATGCTGTCTTGAGTGGGAGGAGGGAAAGAAGGAGGGGGAGAAAATTTGGAACTCAAAAACTTGTGGAACTGAGTTTTATAAACTAAAAATAAAAAAAGAAATTAAAAAAAAATAAAACAGAAGTACAAACCTCAGAAATGAAGAAAGATAAATCTTATCCTAATTTTCAAAAAAGGAAAGAAACCAGAATCTGCAAGTTATTGGACATAGAAATTGCCTTTGATTCTTGGAAAAATTTTAGAACTTGTCCCTAAAGACATGGCTAATGATTATATAGAAAAGGATCTTGTAATTCCATAGAGTCATCATATTTTCTTTATCAAGAATAGGTCATTCCAGCTTAACCCCATTTCCTTTCTTCACAAAGTTAGTAAACAGTCAGATCACTGTCATAGATAGAGTTTACCATGATTTTAGCAAAACGTTTGATAAATTCTCACGTTTTCCTTACAGAAGAAACAGAAAGATGTCTATATGATGATAGTAAAACTAGACAGATTAGAAGTTGATTGAAGAACCAGAATCAGAGTAGATAGTTCTGGTTCCATGTCAACTTGGAGAGAGGTCTCTAGTGGAATGCTTAACACTGTATGTTATATTTTTATTGTTTACTTAAATAAGAACATAAATGGAATGCTTTTCAAATTTGCAGATAAAAATTGCTGAGAAGAGTGACTGGCACAGGGGATGATTGAGTCAAGGTCCAAATAGAACTTCACAGGTTAGACCTGTGGGGAACCTGCAGCCTTGAGGCCACATGTGGCCTTCTAAGTCTTTGGGTGTGATCTTTTGACTGAGTCCAAGTTTTACAGGACAAACCCTTCAATTAAGAGGATTTGTTCTGTGAAGTTTGGGTTCAGTCAAAGGGCTATACCCAAGGACCTACAGGACCACATGTGTCCTCAAGGAAGGCCATAAGTTCCCTGCCCTCTTAGATCATTAGGCTAAATCTAATAAGATAGTATTCAATAGGGATAAAAACTAAGTTTTACAGTAGGGTTAAGAAGTCATCTTAAAAAGTCCAAAATACAGGAATCATTGTGAGCAGTTTGTGTGAAAAAAGAATCTGAAGCTTTTAATAAGTACAGGAAGTTAGCATTGGGATATGGCGGCCAAATAAACTAATGTGATCTTAACTTGAACTGAGTGACTTACCTTCTAGGAATAAGGAGGTCCCATTGAATCCTACCCTGGTCAGAACACAAATATAGTGTTTAGTTCTGTAAACCACATTTTTAAAAGGGTACTGATAAAGGGGAGAATTCATGGGAAGGTAATCAGGCAGCAAGTTCATTCCATATGAGTGAGTATTAGTCTAAGGATCTGGAGACAGTTAGCCTAAAGAAGAAAAAAAAAAACTTAACTTGGTAACTGTGTTCAAATATCTTAAGGATTGTCATGTGGAAGTATGATTGGACTTCTGCTTGGACTAGAGTGTAAAATGAAGAATAATTGTTGGACAAAGAAACAAATACAAGTCTAATGTAAGAAAAATTTTCCTAAAATCAAGAGCTCTCTAACAATGGAAAATGAGCCACCTCGAGTGGTAGTAGGTTCTGTCTCGTTGTGGTTGTACAAGGTAAGACTGGATAACCACTTGGAGGATGTTGCAGGTAGCATTATTTTGCGGTTATTGATTGAACTAGAAAGCCACTTTGGACTCCAATTATGATTACTCTCTATTAATGAATATGTCAAATGTCTTCTCTTCCAAGAAGCCTTTTCTGTTTCTTCAGTCAGTAAACACTCCTTCTCTTGGACTTAATATAGCATTCTTTTTTGCCCTGATGTAATATTATTCATTATAGTTACCTGTTCATGTGTTTTAACCCTCTTCTAGATTGTAAATGCCATGAAGGCAGCAACCACGTCATCTAAACTTTTCATTTTCTCTTATATCTAACACTCCTATTAATAGAAGCTTAATAAGTATTTGTTGAATGAATGAATAACATTAGTTTTTTGTATGATGTATTAGGTAGTTGAACTTGTTTGAAACATCCTGAACTTATCACACATTTTGTTATTGTTATGATTTTAACATTTAAATTATTCATTTTGTCCAGTGAGAAGATCCCATTCAAGCGTTTGCATTTTATCCCTCTTCTGGACTGTATTATGATGGCAGAGACTATGTCACCTAAACTTTGTATTTTTTCCTATGCCTAACACACAGTTGGAGCTCCATAAGGTTTGCTGAATGAATGAATGAATGAATGAATGAATGAATGAATGAATGAACAACATTGGTTTGTTGCATGATGTATTGCATACATTAACCTGCTTGTAATCCTCCATGCCTAACACACATTCTGTAACTATTGTTTTTATTTAAATACTTTTCTTCTTGATAGAGTATACTTACCAAATGGAGTCACTCTATTGAAAAATACATGAGAAAGGACCAATGAGAAGTCATAGCATTGATGAAGACTCTTAAGAATTTAGTTGCTCCAGCAGCCAGGAGAAGCCATTCAATCAGAGATCACTGGCTTGTGAAGCCCTTGAAACTCCACTTATATGAAGCTGATAGCCCCCATACTGAGGCCAAGTCCCAGATAACTTCACTGGAATCCTACCTGAGGACCACATGAAAGATCATTGTAATCTTTGTTGTTTTGCTATGGATTTTTAAGTCCTTCATAAACACTTTTAGAATTAAAGGAGGGGGAATGAGTGTCAGTGTGTTACTTCCAATATCAGAAACTTAAATAAGAATGAGAAACTGAGATACATGGAAACTATAGAATCTGATCATGTTTTTCAAAATCTATTTTCTAGCTCTAAGTATATACTGACTGAGTTATCTGAAACTTGTTCACACAACTCCAGGTGACAAAATCATAGAACATTTCAATTAGAAAAGATCTTAAAGATTATGTAGCCCAACCTCCATTTTTTTTTCAGTTTAAGTAACAGAGACCTGAAAGGTAGAGTGGCTTGAGTTCTAGACTTGGAATCAGGAAGACTTGAGTTTGGACACTACCTCAGATACTTATTACCTATGTAACATTAGGCTAGAGTCACTTGATATCTCTGAGCCTCAATTTTCTTATATGCAAATGAGGAGGATGGATTTGATGGTCTCTAGGGTCCGTTCTAGCTCTAAATCTATGATCATAGAATCCTATTATTTGTTCAGGGCCACACAGGATTGCTCACCATCTCAGGGAGGGGAGAAGGGAGGTAGGGAGGTAGAGATAGAATTTGGAATTCAAAACTTAAAAAAAATTAAACATTAACACTAAGTAACACTAATTAAAAATTAACATTTAATTGGGAGGGGAATAAAATATATGATTCATAGTTAATTGGCCTGAGAATGTGGGGATCAAAAATCTCTTAGTGGTCAGGTTACCATGCCTCTTACCTATAAACCTATAAGTACTAAAATGTCATAGAGATGTACAAGTGATAGCTATAAATAGTCATTAGATAATATTAACATGAGATAGTATGTATTATTAAAATAGCATTAAAATTTAAGTCACAGAAAAAGTGGAAACAGATTTTTTAAAACTTTCTGAATCATGGATAATCTTTAGCTTTTCATTCTTTTAAGTTTTCTACCTAATGCTATCAGGTAATTTTTTCTTAACAATGGGATTATAATTTAGAAATGTGGCCAATACTAAAAGCACCTCATATTGTTGCACTATTGAATGAGTAGTTTTTTTTTATTATTATTGGAAACAACTGTCTGATAAGCACTGCTATTGCCATCATTGGATAGCACAGATTTTGCAGTACCCATTTCCAAAATGCTTTTAAATCATTTTTATTAGTTATTAGCCTGTGCCCTAGTTTGTTGATTTTTTTTAATTGGCAAAGGCTTACTTTCAGAACTATGTCCCGAATTAAATCCTCAAACCAGCTGGTGACAACTGGGCAACCTTTTGCCATTATATCATATAGATGCAATTTATTATTGTTGTTGTTCGTCCTTCATTCAGGAAGCAGACCATGACATCAGGAAGGTGATGCCATGACATGCAAGTGAATTGGATTTAAGTGAGGAAGGATCGTGAAAATTGCCCAGCCCCAGAGCCATCTGAATCCAGTGGTGAGATATAGATCAGAACAACTGGAGATGGTGCAGTGGGAGACCTTGGCCTTTATAAACTAAGGTCTTTAACTGGTCTCAGTTTGAATGAGGCAAAACTCAAACTGAGATTAAGGCTAGGCTATAAACGGGGCCTCTTTACCTAGTCAAAAAAAAAAAAAAACGATCTGGAAGGAGAAGACCCTCAGGGTTTCTGGCCAAAATAGAAACAATTGCTATTTACATTCATTCTGAGCCAATCTGGGCCCAAACAATGACCAAGTGAAAAACCGAAATCACTCTGGTTCTCATTGATTGGCCGACAATAGATACAATTTGAAGAAAGGATAAAGAAGGTTTAAATGTGTTGCTCCTCTTTGAAAAATCAGTAACAAAATGCTGGGTTTCAGAAAGTAGCACTATTAAGGCTTCAAATCAATTATCCCTAAATTGGGGTTTTGTTAGCTTATCTTCAAAATCAAAAGAGAATTTTCATCTTAAATTACAGTTAAACCTGAATCTATCCTAGTCAGATCAAAGTGGAGGGTTTGGGGGCTAAAAGGAGCAAGATCAGTGCTTGAAGATAAGAGAAAGAGAGAGAGGGGGCGGAGGAGGGGGAGAAGCAGAGAAGGAGGGAGTAGAGACAGAGACAGACAGAGAGACAGAAAGAGACAGACAAAGAGACAGAGATGAAGTTAAAGTAATAGAAATTTTAGGATGTAAAGGAAATTTAGTGATTATTTAGTTCAACCTCTCATTCTACTCATGAGGAAAATGGAGATTAAGTAACTTTTCCAAGTTCAGACAGTGTCAGAGCCTAGAATAAAATACAAGTCCTGGAAAATCCTCTCCTATAGTATGTTGCAAAGACTTCAGTTACAAATGTAATTCCAAAGGATCTCCACTAAAATCCTACTGCCATGCTTCAATGTGATGCGGAGGTGACCCTGACTTCTTGGCAATTATAACAGAGCTTAAGCTCTGGCAGGTCTTACCACATTAAAAAGGCTTTGGATTTTGGACCCAGCAATGGATGGTGTGAATGTTGTAGGACAGGCCTGGCTGTGTTTGGAGATATCATCACCAGGCAGGCTGTGGTGATGAGTTTTCTCACCTGAAACCTCTGAAGAATAAATTATTAAGAGATTGAGATTTTCATTAATAGAAGTAACCACACACAAAGCCATAGATTCTTGAAATATTGAAGCATTTCATAGATTATCAGCTGTAATTTTTGGTAAGAGAGTTCTTGTAACCAGCCTATGGTAAGAAATGAGTCAGAAAGAAAATAAATGATAATCTCCAATCTCACTTTATCTTGTCCCCTCTTTCTCCTTACTGTGACTTGCCAGTCTTCTTAAAAGAATAGTCTCTGTTGCCTTCACTTCTTCCTCATCTATTTATTCAACTTGCAGTCTGGTTTCAGTTCCTATCACATTCCTTAAATATTGGGGTTTTTTGTTCTGTTTTGTTTTGGTGAATTTTTCCCTATTCATTTTTACCCCAAATTATCTACTTACCTTAATAACCAATGGCTTTTATCCATCCTAAAGCTCCCTGGCCTGTCTATTGTATCTGCTGACCATTTCCTCCTTAAAACTCTCAGCTTACCTGCTTTCTATAGATTCTCTTTCTCTATATGACTGATTCTTATTCCTTCCACTCCTTCAATGTTGTTTTCCAGAGTTCTCTTCTCTATACCTCTGTATTCTTTTCCCATGACCATGATGGAATTGTGGAAAATAAAACAGGAGGTAGAAGTGTCCTCTGATACTATCATTCAACTTGCTTGTTCTATAGATGAGGAAGCTGAAGCTCAGAGAGCCAAATGTCATACCCAAAGGCTAACAGGTGATAAATGTCAGAAATGAAATTTTAACCCAAATCCTCCGAGTCTGGGAGCAGTGGAGTATTTTTTCCCCATTGCAACAACCAAAGCCATCCCTTCAATGTTTATGACTCTAGAATATGATCCCCACCTGTCCCCTCTCTCCCAAGCTACCGATAGATATTTTAAACCTGTACCATAGATTTCTTTGCCTGCGTGTTCCCCTGGCACCTCAAACTGAGCATGTCCGAATTTTACTCCTCATCTCCTTCCCATCCCTACTCCCTCTTCTGACCTCCTCATTTCACCAGTACCGCTTTCATCTTAGTTGTCTCACATAAAACAAGTTATCTTTGAGTCTTCTTTCTCTTATTCCCCTTTCCTCCTCCCATCTAACCAGGTCTAAAGTTGTGTCATACGCAACTCTGCAAAATCCCTTGCTTCTGCCTATTTCCCCAACAAATCTCTTACCTAAACTCCTAGAATTGCTCTTATGTGATATCCACCACAATAATAGTAATATGTCCTTGAGCCCCTTCCCACTTTAGAGTCATCCTATACATTTTGCAAGATAAATCTAGTTAAATTATTTTGACACTTGCAAAAACAAACAAAAAAAGCCACAAAAGCAAAGGCTCCACATTCTACAATTCTTCTTCCTGGCATTCACGGCCCTTCATGATTTGCAATCCTGGCATGGCCCTGACTACAATCCTTCCTACATCCCCTATTCAAATAAAAAAAATGAAGCTTTTGTTGTTCCTGAATATGTCCTGTATTTTTCTTCCCTTGCAACTGTGATCATGGTGGTTTTTTTTTTCCTCTTTGGGGTCCACTTAAACCATAGTTCTTTCTATATTACCCCCATGCAACCTGCAAAGATCCAAGGATCCAGATCCAATGATCCAAATTTCCAGATCCAATGCCATCTCCTCCATTTAGCTCTCCCTTATTGTCCCAATTAGAAGTAATACTTCTCTCCACTAAACCAGCACAGAGCTTTGTACTGTCCATTTTACCTTCATGTTCATAGGATCATGGGATGCTGAGTTTCAAAGGACCTTAGACCTCACCAAAATCAGTTTTATACCTCTGTGTTAGCTATTTATGTTCTTGTCTTACATGTTCTACTAGATTTTAAGGTCCATGAAGGCATATACTATTTCTTTCAAAGAATCTTGTACAATTTTGCTGTATATACGGAGTCATCTTGCTGGAGAAGAACCTTTAAAGATGCATTTTGTACTACTGAATGCTTTTAAATTGTTTTTTTTAATAAGTACAGTAGAATCCTCTGTTCTCTCTACCTTTTGGTCAATTGCTTGACTATAAAGATATGATCTGCCACATAATAGCATTTGCAAATGGCATCTACTCTCTTCTCCAACTTTCATCAAGATGGACCTTGATAGCTGTAGATTATGTTGTTTGTTCGTGTCTGACTTTTCCTGACCTCCTTTGGGGTTTTCTTGGCAAAAATACCAGAATGATTTGCTATTTCCCTCTCCCGTGGATCAAGGCAAACAGCTAGTGAGTGTGTTCGGTCAGATTTGAAGTCACATCTTCCTGACTCCAAGCCCAGTGCTATATCCACTGAGCCACCTAACTGCCTTTAGATTTGAGCATAGGAAGATGAGTCTTCCTGACTCCAGGCCCTGCACACTCTCCACTGTGCTGCCTGTAGATGAGTATGGATCATACTCATAAAGATTTCGTAGCTATGGAAAAGTGGGTATTTGGGGTATTGATATTTTCTCATTTGCATTGTTTTTAGTGAGGATTGTCTCATTATTTTTCTTCAGGCATTTTGGTTTCCTTTCAGATATCTGAGAAACTGATTCCTCAACTCTTTCAAAATTCTGCTAATGCCAAAACAGGCACCCTCTGGGTACCCCGATCTACCCTGGGTGGTCTTCCCATTTTTGGTTTTCCTTCCTGCCATGTCTACTTTCTCATGTAAAGCAACAGGACCTGTAGCGTTAGATTCCTAAGAGGGCAGATTCACAGTTACTGAGCAAGAAAACAGTTTACCCTAGAAGTATTTATAGATTTTTTTTTCATTTTTGTCTATTTTCTGCACACCTGATTTTATCCATAAAAGCCTTTGGGACAATCTAGCTTAGTTAAGTCTCTCACTAAGCGTTCTAAACCTTGTTTTTCCCCACTTCTTACCATTTTATGAAGCAATAGTGTTCAAAATCTACTAACCTTACTTCCCTATATGATTTTGCAAGCACATTTGTATTCCAAACCAAGGTTGTTCTTAACAACCACACATTTTTACTTGGCAAGGAGATCACCATCTGCTGAGTGACCGGCTAGGCTCTTTTAGTATCCTCCATGGCAAGTGATTTATGTAGGCAAACCTTCCTTCAGAAAGAGTGATCATCTATGTAAATACTTGTTCTTTTATCTATTTCTCACTTTTCATGGGAATAGCTTAATCGAATAAGTCGTATTGGAGATGCCTCATTTACACATCATACATTTTTCTCACTTTTATTTTTTCTTCTAATTTAGTATTGATGTTTATCTTTGTCATAACAAGTTGGTGGTCTCAGTCCACATAAACAGCTAATTCAGAAATGCTTCCTACTTCAGTAACTCATCATTTACTGTCTTTTAAACTATAATCCATTTCATTTTCTCTAACAGTATATGGTACTATGTACAGTATCTACTTTCTTCTTGAAAAAAAAATTTTCAAGATACACATATATATACATATATATACATAAATATATATGAAGTTTCTGCTTTGAATTCACCAAAGATTTTGTAGGTACCCACTATGTGTAAGGCACTTTTCTGTGTACCAGAAATAGAAAGAAAGAAAGAAAGAAAGAAAGAAAGAAAGAAAGAAAGAAAGAAAGAAAGAAAGAAAGAAA
>CM053622.1:487429180-487453538 GCA_028646595.1 Phalanger gymnotis
GATCTTCATTAAAAAAAGCTGAGTTCTTCATGCCTACTACTTAAGCCACACTTCAAAATATCATCAGATACATCAATTATCAGTATTTCTTTCCTTCTTCATCCATTATTCCTGTCCATGTTCTACATTCCTCTAGTTTTTTTGTTTGTGTGCTTTTCCATCTCAAAGATAGTATGGAAGCACCTGGGCTACCATATGTTATAACATACAGCAGCATATAACCATCCTACCACCTTTTCTGATTATACATTTACCCAATGATATCCTTTACATCTTTTCTTGAGTGTAGATCATCAAAAAGGTACTATACAGCTCCATTGATTTTTGAGTCACCTACATCTTTATTCCTTGGAGACTGTGATGCTTCAAGATTCATGACCATAGATTTTTTTTCTAGGAGAGAATTTGTTTTGAAAAGATGTGAAAGATGCACTATGAGGGAACTGGAATCATTAAAAGCATTAGTAAATTTCCAAAACATCATCCTTCACTTTTATATTATTTATTCTTGAATATTTTTTGTACATGTACCCCCTTGTAGACTCAAAGCTCCTTGGGGGGCAGAAATGTGTTCTGTTAAATCACGACATCTTAATAGCATAGAATTTTGAGCTGGAATGGGGTTTTTTGGCATGTGTTTTATTTCTACATGAAGTTTTTCAGAACCTAATAAATATATTTCCTGTGATTTTTTCCACATTTAATAAATATTAGAGGAGTGAAAGAAAAGTTAATGCAAGACCTTAAAAGAGAAGAATGTATTCCATTCCTAAAAGCAAGACCAGGCATTTTAGTGGTGATGTAAATTTGAAAGGCAAAGGCAGTATTGACTAGAAATGTAAAAAAAAAATACATTTCGTTTTCCTCCACTAACTCACTATAATTGAGCATGGATACATTATTTAACGTGTTTGTGCTACAGTAGTTCCATTGCTAAGATATATTTAATTGCCAACTGAGTTGTTTTGACAACCTCAGTGAAAATGTACTGCATGACTGGACTTAGCTATTGATCAGCAGATCTCCGACATCTCTCAGTGAGAGGATAGTCCATATCTGAAGCCTCAAAGCTACCTGTAAGTGGTGCTACATTTGCCACCTACATCATTTCTCTTTCTTCTCTCTTGGTCGCACTTTTGACATATGATATTCTTTAAAAAACTGGATCAGATTATGTTTGTAGTATAATACATAGAAACTTGGACTAGGAATCAAAGAACTGGATTTGAAGCCCAGCCTTTGACTTCAAATAGTTGTGTGACCTGAAGCTTCTTTTTACTTCTTTAAATTCCATCTGTCAAATAAGGAATATAATCTCTGCATTTTCAAACTCGCAAGGCT
This sequence comes from Phalanger gymnotis, assembly GCA_028646595.1. Lineage (NCBI taxonomy): Eukaryota > Metazoa > Chordata > Mammalia > Diprotodontia > Phalangeridae > Phalanger > Phalanger gymnotis. The sequence continues at coordinate 487,430,522 of CM053622.1, forward strand.
ATTGTAAGACATGGGCTATAGAAACGTCATCTACTATTACTTCATGAAATAGGGTCTTGCATTTTTGTTACCATTTTTGTGTTTGAAGATTAATATTACCTGACTAAGTTGTATGTGCCTTTGTATTATTTAACAAGACAGACAGTAGGAGGGAGGAAGTCTTTATACACCAAAGTGATTTATTGAAAACCTTTTGTCAAAGCTGACTCCTCATTTTGTTAGAGCTGCCTAGCCCAGTGACACTGACTTCCACTGGCAAAATGTAATCTTAATACACCATTTTATGTGGTGTATTACGAATACAAAGAAAAGCAAAAACTAAATCCCAGACAACATACAATTACATACAGATATATGTGTCTATATGTATTTATACATACATACATACATGTATGTATACATATACATGTGCATATTTGTATAGAGTAAATAGTTCTTTTGTATCTACTTTATGTATGCTTAATATGTACCTTTTATACCTCTGTCCCCACTCCATTCTATATTATAAGCTCTTTGAGAGAATTGTTTTCGCTTTTGTTTCATTCACTGGCTCATAGTATGAGAAGGTGGCTTTCCTGGCATATAGTGAGTAATGAATGCTTTTTGAATGATTGCCTGATTGAATATCACCTGTTCTAATGTAAGTTTCTCCCCCGCTGCATGTAAAATACTACCAAGTTAATAGAAGTCATTGACAATTCTCACTAGAGATATTTGCCAGATGACTTTTGGCTGCATTTTTTCCTATACCATCTCTAGTTAACCTCTTTGATAACTTTAGTAGCTAGGCTGATTGCCCACAATATACTTTGGCCTCGTAATTCTCTTGGTAAGTCCAGAAATGACAGTCAAATTTTGATTCTGTGATTTTGATGATACTTCCTTAAGCTAATCTAACAAATAACAGACATCTAAAATTACAATGTGCCTCATTTTTATTCATTATTTTTATTGTCCAGTTAAACCTAGGCCCAATTTAGCAATACCAACACACACACACATACACACATACACACTTACACATAAAATATACCATACCACACAATACACAATAGCAATACACACATATACACACTTCAATATATATTGTTTCAGACGTTGACTTCTACTTCCTTGGAAGTTCAAAGGAAATACTTATTATATGGAGAAAGGAGAAGGAGAATGGGGGAAACACTCTTTTTTGACTTGAGAGGAGAGAAAACTAAATTTCTGTTTTTTCATCTCTAGCTCTTTCAGATCTTTTGCCTCTTTCATCTACATGCATTTAATGCCATGTAAGTTCCTCCCTTAGGATAGGAAGTGATCTGAGAAGCATAATACCTCATCTGAAAAGGTCTCCTGAAGTTCCTGTTTACCCAAATGGAACCTGTTGTATGGCCTCCATTCTATCCCAACCAATCCCATTTCTAGGAAAGGAAAATCTAAATTTCAGAGCTATCTTCCTCTATAGTTGGCACCTGACTCATTTCCCCACAAACCTCTGGAAGACCTAGAGATGAAAAATAAAATTTAGCTTTTCTTTTAAGTCAAGAAAGAATATATTTCCCTATCTCATTTCTGCTCTTTCTCCCATATAAGTCTTTCCTTTGACCTTCCCTGACCTATCAACATAGGCAGATAGATGATGGAGAAATAAATGATGATAATGATGATAATGATGATGATAGGTAGATATACTGACAAATAGACAGATAGATGGATAGATAGATAGATAGATAGATAAGAGAATATAGGTTTTACTCAAGAAATATTAATTCAATTCTTTAGCCTTCCCTCCTATGTGCTCTTTCAACCTCCTTAAATGATAGAATCATAGATTTAGAGCTTCAAGAAACCTGAGATACTATCTAGTTTATTTCCCTAATTTTACATTTAAGGAATTTAAAGAAGGATAAAGGAATTGCTGAGGAAGCAGCAGAGGCAGGTTTTGAAGTCCACAGCCAGAGCACTTTTCACTAGTAATTGTGTACTCTGAGTTTTGGTATGTTGAGCGAAACCATTTTATTAAAAATTGTTATTCAGCTACATCCAAAGCATTTCTAGCTTGGAGAGAGACAGACAGACAGGCAGATAGACAGACACGCGTGTGCACACATACACACACACAGACACACACACAAACACAGAGAGAGAGAGAGAGAGAGACCGGATTGGTCTAGTCTTTCTTGGTCTCTTACCCAGCACTCTGCCCCAAGAAGATTGCAAGTAATATTTAAATGAATCTTGAACAAAGTAAAGATATAGTTAACATTCCATCCACTCCTCCTAGAGTACTTGCTAGTGTAAGAATCAATGGGGCTCCTTTCAGAGATCTTTATGTAGACTATAACTGAATAACCCAATAGAACAGTAGAAAGAATGCTTCCTTTTCAATAGAAGATGACATTTTCCTTGGGTGGGTCCCAGCACTATTGCTTCAGAGGTGCTGTATGTAATGATCTTATGAAAACCAGAGTAAAGACTTTTAGTTATCACCCTCAATACACTTTCTAGAGAAACTAATCATTTATATGATTCCACATTAACTGATAGCTTTATCTAACACCCAAAACATAAGTATAAATTTCATTAATTAAGTTTTCCTCTTAGCTGTGCTCACTTATTTTTTTATCTTGTTTAAAGATATGATATGCATATGAAATACCCCAATCACCCTTGAATTCTTCTCAAATAATGAGTAAAATTCACTTCTATTACAACAGTCTCAGGATATGTTATTTTGGTGTGTAAACCTTTGTGTTCAGAATATTATATTCCAATTTCTTGTTTGCTTTCTCACAAATAGAAAGTATCTTGAGTAACACAAACTGATGTTCCTCTATAGTTAAAGGCTTTCTTTGGTGTGATAGAAACATTTGTTTGACTTTGAATTTCTGAAATTTAAATAGTGTATTTCTTGGTGATTCAAAGTTGAGGTCACTCTCAATCAAGAGACTAAGGAATCTATTGATCTGTACTTTTGCCTCTCTTTGCAGCATTTGCAGATAATTTTCATATGTTATTTTCTAAAATATGATATCCAGGATTTTTAATTAACCATAGTTTTCTCTGTACTTTAGAATCTAATCCTACAATTATCTCACTGCCTTAATTCTTCAAAGAGGGTTGTTTTGAGTTGCATAGAATTCATGTGTTCTTCCAAAGTTGCTGCCTTTTGAGTATGTTCTACCAGAGTGTTCTTCACCTCCACATGTTGAGCTCCAAATGCACCAATATAATTGTCAGAGTGTACTTATTTGTAGATCTTCTCCACAAGTTCTAAATTATTTTCTCTTTTGTCTTTTTAATTTCCTGCTTGAGAGTTCTGATCCTGTTTCTTGTCCTTATGTTTAATTTTTTTCTCTTCTGAACCATTATGATATTTTTAGCCTTAGTATTTATAATTAAGAGAAGTCTTGTAGAATTCATTTCCTTAATTTTCCTTCCAATGGAGATTTTCCACTAATTTTCCATGTGTGTTAGAATCAGACAGGGCATATTGTACATATTATAAGTATTCTCACTCATTGAAGTTATATAACTATACATACACACACACACATATATATATGTATATATATGTATATATATATATAGCTATATAACTGTACAAATAATGGGCAACTGGGTGGCACAGTGGATAGAGTGCTGGTCCAAGAGTCAGGAAGACTCATCTTTCTGAGTTCAAATCTGGCCTCAGACACTTACTAGCTGTTTGAACCCAGGCAGGTCATTTAACCCTCTTTGCCTCAGTTTCCTCATCTGTAAAATGAGCTGAAAAAGGAAATGGCAAACCATTCCAGTATCTTTGTAAAGAAAAAAAACACAAAAAAACAAATGGGGTCACAAAGAGTCAGACACAACTGAAAATGACAACAACAACCCACACAATACTCAACTTTCTTACCTGCCACCCTGCTGAGATCTGTCTAAACCAGACCCCACCCTGAGTATTTCTGCCTTTCATCTCTGGAACTCCCACCAAGAGATCTTTGGTGTCTTGAATTGTGAGTGGTTCACTTACATGGTTCACTCTATCTAGCTGGCCTCAGCCAGACTTTATTCTATACATTGTGGCCATCTTCTTGCCTGCTACCAAACATGAAGCTTTGCCCACACTCCCTCAGCCTAGCTTTCCAGATGCAAAAATAAGCAAAACAATATTACCATTGCTCCTGGAAAGGGTAATTTAACCTATTTCCCTATGGCTCTAGTCACTATCCTATGACTTGCCAAATACTCCTCCTTGGTCACCACTCCCTTCTATGTTTTCTTCTCCTATTAGATGGTAAATGCCTTGAGGACAAGAACATCTTTGCTTTTGAATTCTCATTCCTAGAACTTAGCAGATAGATTCATTCACTCACTCACTTGTTGAGAATCTCAAGGTTTAGGAACTTTCCCTGAAGTTTGCCATGTGCTTCAGCAAATTGCCACTGTTGATCATGACATGATCTGCCTTGCTATATTCTGGTTTAGAAGTCAAAGATAGAGAAAATGCACAAAAGGGACTAAGTAATTTTTCAAACTGTCTTCATACACCACAAGGATGCTTCTCTTTCTACACATCTGTCAGTCAATAATCAGGACATATCTCTAGTACACACACACACACACACACACACAAACACACAGACACACAAAACCTCTAGCAGTGATATTTTAGTCGGAATACTGGATCTGGTTCTCCTCTATCAACACTTCCCTTTCCCTAACTTATGATAACTCCAAATCTAGGACTTAAGAGTAATAAAGGTGAAAGTGAAAAAAATAACAAAAGTCTCTCCTTCCTTATCCTTCATAGCCTACAGTTATATTTGATTACTCAGTTCTGCAAAGGAAAATATTCCTTCTTCTTTGGAGGAAAATTAGAATGGTCCACAAAGAGTTGAGCCTCTGTAACATGAATTCTCACCTCATGGTTTTATGATACACTAGAGAATTATCATTTTTCAAAATCAGATACAGTAGAATGTTTTAAAAAAAGTTAAATTAACCACATGTTGAAAAAATTTTACATATTCCATACATTAATCATATTTACTTTTTTATTTTATCACAGGGTTTGGCAGATGGTATTATGTATTTAGAAAGTTAGCTCTGCATAAGATCTGTGAACAAGAGCATCTACAGCTTAAAATGAATATTGGCTAACTTTATACTAGTTCTTTTCCTTGTCACAGTCTAAAAACTCTCTGGAGAAAATGAAGTGATAGAAAACCATAGAATATCTTCCTAAATATAATTGCTTTCTCTTCTCAGCCTTCATACATTCTATTGTTGTTATACAGTAGCAGTGTAACATGAAATCTTAAGTAGTTGTGACAGGAAAAGGGGCCCTTCAAAAAGCATAGTGGGGAAAGTGTGGCAGGGATCAATGTTTGAGGAATAAAAAAGACCAAAATGACAGGGGGCTAGAATGGTGATAGATGGATAGGTGGGTGGACAGATAAAAGGATATGGTGAGGTAACAATGAAATGTCAGAGCACCTAGCTGGAGGATTGCATACCTGATTTCCCCTCATCCCCTTTCCCAGAGCCAGATTAATTCACTTCAATTCAACAAACAACTACTATGTGCTAGATAGTATGAGATGGGATTTTAAAATCCTAGCAAGGGTATTTAGAAAAAGAAAAGCAAAAAATGAAACAGAACCATCCCTCAGAAATTTTACATTTTCTTGCAGACATACTATATATAATATGTATGGATATATGCAGATAGATGTGTATACACAATATATATTTAATATATTAATATATGATATATCACTATGTCATATATTAATGTAATATATTACGAATATGAAATATATCATATATATATAAAATAAATATAAAATAATGATAAGAGGTGCTAATAATTGGAGGAATCAGAAAAGACCTCACATAGGCAGTAGCACTTAAGCTAAGCTTTGAAGAAAGCTAGGGATTATAAGAGGTTGAGATGAATAGGGAAAACATTCCAAAGGGTTGGGAGAGGAAGGAAGAGGGGAAAGCTTACACAAAAGCAGAGAGTCAGGAGGTAGAATATTGTGTATGGAGAACAGCAAATTAACACCCAGAATAGCATTGTGATCAGGGTAATTTTACAGGCATCCCTAACGGAGGGGAAAAAAAGCCTACCAGAAGAAAGGAACTCTTTCAACCTTGTGGACTAGGATATGAATCTGGCCTGCATCTTTTCCTATGTAAACAAAATCCGTTCTATGTTTGAAACCTTGTGAGCCTGTTTAGAAGGGTAGCTTCTACTCCCATTGGGGGAGATCCTCAAATTCCAATATTTTACCTAGTCAGTAGAAGAAAGACAAATAAGTACAAGATTCCCCCAAAGTTAAGGACACCCTTCAAATCAGGATGGAGTCTCAAAACTTGGATGGATTAAACTGCATTTTATATATGCAATTGTTACATAAAATGCCTTGAAAGAATATGTAATACCCAAAAACAACAACAGCATATTTTTTCTTATAAATGGATCTCAGGCACGGTAAGCACTAGATGCTAGGGGGCCCAATACCTTCTTCTGTCTTTCAACTACTGTCGCTAATTCATGCCTGGACCCTCAGTTAGTGGCTGCTCTCCTGGCCTGTGTATCTAGACTCCCTTTCTTCTCTTTGGTGTACTTGAAAAATAGGTCTAAATTTTTAAAAAGAGTTTATTAAAATTAACCCATAGGGTAAAGGAAACATTAATTAATCTTAATCTAGTCTTCAGTGGCTGGCACAATTTCTATTTTACTATCCTTTCAATAATCAACCACCATGCTGCCTTGAGAAAAGGAATTTTCCTGTCCTTTCCCTCATCCCACCTATAATCCATTTCCTTTCTGCTTCCATGCTAGAAACTCTTCCTGCCATTATCACCTTGAACAAGTCACTTAACATCCCTGAAATCTGTTTTCTCATCTGTGAAATGAAAGGATTTGGACTAGGCTTCTAAAGTCCTTTATGCTCTAGGTCTGTGATTGCTTGTTTCTCTCATCAGGTCTCCAAATGAGTAAGGTTCCAATCTGTTTGGTAAGTGATAGCTCATGCGGGGAGGTGGGGTTCGAGAAACCGTGTACTGGAAACCCCTTCACAGTACGACATCACAGAAAGAGTTAAAGAGACATGTGAGGAATATGGTAAAGTCCCAAGATATTCTGAACCATTTAGGGGAGAAGAGAAAACTGGTTAGAATGATTTCTACCCTATCACATTTACAGTAAATACTTTCTATATTATGGTTGTGATTTTGCCTTTACCATAGACTCTCGAGAGCTACTTTATAGGGATAATACATCCATTAAGCATTCTGTCTAATAAAAAGCAAAAATTATTTCCAATTTCCAAAAATAAATATGAAAATCCAGCAATGTTCAATGGCAATCCATTTGAATTTTATAGGCAACTGTCATCACTGGTAGTTGTCGAGGTACTGGAAATGTGATGTTACTTGAAAAGAATATTTTAATTTGAAAAATGCTCTACGATCACATTGTGCTCTGTATTTTATATCTCTGGCATAGAGGTGTAGCTTTTTGTTCTCTTCTTTAATGAACTTTTTTTTAATATATATGTTTCCTTCTGCAATACATCTTCAAAAAAAGAGACTGATAAATCTTTTTCTTTTATTTCACAATATATTACTGGCATACCTTTCTAAGTTATGCTATTGCATACTAATAATTTCCTGTCAGTCAAAAGTCCTTGATCCTCTGTATTTCAATTATGAGTCAACAAATGGAGTTTATTGATCCAAACACTGTGATCTGTAGATTTCAGTTTTCATTAAAATGAGTTTCGATAGTTTTTTATTTTAAAGGGAGAAAAAAGTCTCAGACTTTTGTAAAGAAGATTTTGTCAGTTGTGTGCATGTGTGTGCGTGTGTGTGTGTGTGTGTGTGTGTTTAAACAAACCAAACTGCTTGTTACTCAAGTGTTTTTTGTTGTTGTTGTTGTTGGAGAATCCCACACTTATTCAGAGACTCAAAAATAAATGAACAAAGCACATGAGCTAGCCTTCCAGGGAAAGTTTATTCTAGGGAATTTCCATGAGATTCTACTTTTTTTTTTGAACTTGTATTCACTTTTAGCAGATGGCTGGATGGGGAGTGTTTAGGTATGCTTGTATAAGGATTAGTAGAAATCTTACTTCTCTATAATGTTTCCTTGAGGAGGAATATTTAATTGGGTCAATTCTGAACTACAGTTGTACCTCAATTAACTGGCAAGGCTAATTAAGTTTTCTGGTTAATTGAGTGAAACTTCTTGTGGTGAGAGTGGCCTTGCACAGGATACAAGGACAAGCACATCAGGAGCTCTTTCAGGTGTGCAGGATATCACGGGTTTATCTCTCAGTTCTTTATTCTCTGAAATACAGCACTTCACTGATCCCTTATCTTCAATGTGGTCACCAGAGCATCATCTTCAGAGTAAATTTGAAGAGACGTCATGAAAATATAAAGCTCAATTTGTCTCTGATGACTATAGCTAAGCAGATTAAACTTATAAGAAAACATAATATCTTTTTCTAAAACTTCTCATGCATAGAAAACATAAGATTTCAGAAATCATGAGATGTCTTATTTCAAAATAAAATTTGATTTGAAATAAATCAGTCAGTAAGCATTTGTTAAGCACTGTATTGTGTAAGAAGAGTGGAAAGGCAGGAAGACAGCAGCTTGTGGAAAGATTTAAATACCAAAGACAAATTTATATTTATCCTGGAGGTAATAGGAAACCGCTAGAATTTACTAACTGGATGTGGGTGGGATTTGTACAGATTGATGTAATCAGACCTGAGTTTTAGGAAAATTGTTTTGATGGTTGTGTGGAGAACAGACCGTAGTAAGGAAATGCTTGAAACAGAGAGACAAAATGCGAGGTTACCAGAATACTCAAGATGGGAGGTGATAGGGCCTGAACCAAATGCTTAAACATAAAAAAAAAAAGATGGATGTGAAAAATGTGATGGAAGCAGAAATGACAAGATTTTGCAACTGCTTCGATAAGTGAGGTAAGTGAAAGTGAAGAGTTAAGAATGAGTCCAGGATTGCAACCTGAGTAACTAGAAGGATGGTGATGATGATAGTTCCCTTGACAGTAACAGGAAAGTTTGGAAGAGGGGTGTGTTTGAGAGCAAGGAAAGAAAAATCAGTTGTTTTAGACATGCTGAGTTTGAGAAGTATCAGAAGGATGAGATATTTCTATAAAACAAACAAAGGAACAACTGAAAAGTCCTCAAGTCATAAATTATAGTACTGTAATCATATGATATATCTTGCCATATAATATCTACCATATCATGTATCACATACATATCATATTGTACAATATATCACATATCTCATATCATATAGCATGGCAGATTATATCATACCATATCACATCATATCACATATTATATTATATTATATTATATTATATTATATTATATTATATTATATTATATTATATTATATTATATTATATTATATTATATTATATTATATTATATTATATTATATTATATTATATTATATCATATCATATCATATTATATTATATCATATCATATCATATTATATTATATTATGTTATATTACATTACATTACATTACATTATATTACATTATATTATATTATATTATATTATAATGTCGTGTTGTGTCATGTCATGTCATGTCGTATCATATTACATTATATTACATTACTTTATATTATATTACATTATGTTATATTATGTTATGTTACGTTACGTTACGTTACGTTACATTACGTTATGTTACAATACATTACATTTTATTACATTGTATTGTGTCATGTTGTATCATATTATATCATATGATATCATTATATTGTGTTATATTGTGCTGTGTTGTGTTATGTCATATTTATTCTATTCTATTATTATATAATGTTAATAATGGATTTAGAGCTAGAAAGAACCTTAGAAGCCAACTACTCTAATCTCCCCAACTGACAGTTGAGAAAACTGAAGAAACCTTGGAAGTTAAGTGACTTGCCCAATTTCACAGAAGTAATAATTGGAAGAGCAAAGATTCAAATACAGAATCTATGTTTCCAGATCCAAGACTCTGTATCATGATGAAATCATCCAGACTGATGGGAAATAAAGTGATAGCTAGTCCTTCCTACCCCATCCCACCTCCTTAAATGGAAGATATTACAGGAACTCTCCTCTCTATTGTTCCTTCTTTACAGTCAGAAGTAGGCGAAGTCCCCAGGGGTAATGGGTACTGAGAGGCTGTTAGTGATCTTACAGGATGATGAGATTCCAATGATGTACAAGAGTGTAGGCAAGTGGGAAATGATGAGATGGCTGCCCTAGATGCCCTCCTTAAATGGAGAATCTGCGAGGAGCCCAGGGCACTGCAAGATTAAGTCAGTCAAGCAAGGCAATCCACAAGCATTTATTAAGCACCTGCTCTATGCTAAGCCCTGTGCTAAGCATTGATCATACAAAAACAAACCAAAACAAAACAAAACAGTCCCTGCCTTCAAGGAGCTGAAACTCCAATGGGGATACAGCATGTAAATAACCATATAGACACAAGATATAGATACAGGGTAGGAGAAGATAGAAGAGGAAGCCATTAACAATTGAATTAACCAGGAAAAGACCTCTTGGATAAGGTGAGATTTGAGCTGAATATTGATGGAATTCAGGGAAACTAAAATGGGGATGTGAGAGAAGAGAGCATTTTAGGTATGGGGGACAGTCTGAGCAAAGGCACTGGAAGGTGTGATAGAATGTTGGGTGTGAGAAGTGTAAGCAGTCTGGTGTCACTGGGCTGTAGAACGTGTGGAGGGAAGAAAGATGTGAAAAGACTGGAAAGGTAGGAAGGAACCAGATTATGAGGAGCTTTTGATACCAAGTAGATGGCATTTTTATTTGATCCGGAAGGGGATAGGAAGCCGCTGGAGCTAATTAAAGAGAGATCTCATTGAAAGTGATTTGATCAGACCTTTACTTTAAAATAATCAGTTTGACAGCAGAACGGAGGATAGATTTGAATAAGGAGACACTTGAGGCAAGGAGACCAGTTAGAGGACTATTGAAGTGGTCCAGGAGAGAGGTGATGAGGATTTGTACTATAATGGTGGCTGTATGAATAGAAGGAAACATATAATAGAGATATTGTAAACATAGAAATAATAAGTTTGGGCAAAGGATTAGATATGGGTGGCAAGTGAAATTGAATAATCGAGGATGACATTAGAGTTACAGACAAGTGACTTGTCCAGGGTCATACAGCCAGTACATGTCAGATGTAGGGTTTCAACCCAGTCCATCCTTTCTCTGAGGTTAGCCTTTTATCCATCACCCCATGCTGCCTCTCATGTTTTTGCTAAGTATATATTGAAAAGAATAATCAAATATCATTTTCAGTTAGAATTAGAAAACTTGTTAATTGATTTCTTATAAGTCAACATGTTTTGATAAATTAGTGATTTGATCAACATGGGTATTCTCTCCATTGATGCTAGTTGCAACCTTTCCCATGGCTTCTGATCTTGCGCAGTTCATACTTCCATGAATCCTTTCATGAATACTCTATCTCCTTTAAAATTCAACTCCACTGCCTTATATTGGCATGGGGGTAGCCCTGACAAGTGGTGACCCATAGGATTGCTTCTTCTGGCAGATGGTGCCAATCTGGAAAGCTATCACATATGTGCTCATTGATGTACTGTGTATATATCATCTAACAAGGGATGCATATTAACATATCCCATTTATATTTGTTTATGTTATCTTTCCCAATTAAATATAAGCTCCCTAAAGGGAAGAGCACTTTCATTTTTGTTTTTGTAACACCTGTACTTAGCACAGCGCCTGGAATCTACTCTGTGAAACATAATAAATCTTCTTTTTACACTAATGTATAGAAGTAGAATTGATAAGGACTTAAAAGATGTTTTGTTTTTGTATTTTTTTCAATTGGTAACATAATTCAGTGGTGAATAAAATCATAGCTTAAAGAATCTCCTGCTATTTATATTGTATATACAGGAAGATATAAATGTACATATATATGTATATATATATCGATAAATTAAAATACACTAAAATAAGTAGATATTTAGTCAGACATGAAGAATCTAAATGTGACTGGATGATAGTTCAAATGACCAACAATTAAAAAAAATTTAGGACATGTCTGATTGTAGGCAAATAAAATTAAAATATAATGTTGAATATGTTCATAAATGAATTACCAGAGTTTTAATTGGCGGTGGCTAATCAATATATTTCTCTAAACTCCTGGCTTATAAGAAAGCATCTCAATTCCATCTCTGCCTCCATGCCTTTTTCACAGGCTATCTCTCAGGCTAGGTATATACTCTTTCCTCACCTCTGCCTCCTAGAATCTTTCTCTCTGATATATATGCTTATACATTTACTATTGTTGTGCAACGATTTACTCTTCATATGCACGCATTTATATGCATATGTGTATAGACATGTGTGCATAAATACATATTATATAAAGAATATGTAATACATGTATAAAATTATAGCTATATAATATATGCAAATTATTATACAAATTATAAATCATATATAATTATACATGGAGCAGCTAGGTGGCCTAGTGGATCGAGTGCTAGGCTCAGAGTCACAATGATCTGAGTTCCAATCCAACCTCTGAAACTTCCTAGCTGTGTGACCTTGGGCAAGTCACTTAACCTCTGTTTGCCTACAGATTTGTGATCCACTAGGGAAGGGAATGGCAAACCATTTTATCATCTTTGCCAAGAAAATCCTGTGGACAGAGGTCCACAGGGTCACAAATAATTGGGCACAATTGAACAACAACAGCAAAAATAATTTTATATATTTTCTTCCAGGCTAGGCCCTAGATTTTTACATATGTTTATCTTATGCATAGCATAATTTATGGGCAGGTAGGTGGTGCAGTGGTTAGAGTGCCAGGCCAAGAGTCAGGAAGACTTATCTTCCTGAGTTCAAATCTAGCCTCAGACACTTACAAGCAGTGTGACCGTGGGCAAGTCACTTAACCTTATTTGCCTCAGTTCCTCATCTATAAAATGAGCTGGAAAGAAACAGCAAATGACTCCAGTATCTTTGCCAAGAAAACCCCAAATAAGGTCACAAAGAGTTGGACACAACTGAAATGACTAAAATGACTGAACAAAAACAAAATGACTATTGTATGTGTGTATATTTATATATGGTTATAATTCTATCACTATACGTATATATCTGATATTATATATGTATACACATATGCACATTAGAGGAAGGGATAGATAAATTTATGGCTTATCTATTTGTGTGTTTGTGTGTGAGCATTTGTAAATACACACAAATATATCTCAGCCTCAATTTCCCTTCAAGACCTCCTATCTAAATGATTTTATAATAATTATTTAGAGTAATGGTTTGGAGCACCTAAAAGTTATTGAATCATTAAAAAAGATTACATTTTATTCACTCTACTTTATATACTTTGATGAATTTGTGATCTCATCTATATCTGTAGTCCTTCCAACAATCCAACCATGCCTGATGATCTCATGCTGTTTTTGACAATGTTCTCCTATAAATCAGCCATTTGGTGTCCAACCAGTGGGTGGGTAGAAAATATTTTAGATATCTTTTGGGTTGTGTGTATACCGATGAAGAGAGAGGACTCCATATCACTTATTCCTTATTCTTTGTATTTTACATAATAAGACAAAAAAAAATGTTAACTTCAAAAGAGGTTAAGACAAAAAATTCTACTGGTATGTTTCTATAATATCAAACTTATGCAAACATATGTATTTTAAATTACATAAGATATGAAAGATGAGTCAACACTTAATAAGAGTTGAGACCTGGGAAATGCATTTCTTATATTTTAGAGAAAAACAAATAATAAATGGATTACTAAATTAATCATAAGTTGAATAGTCATGTAGCATTACTGTCTTCTTTTTCATGATAAATAAATGATTTAATAGTTGTAGCTTTTAAAATAGATATGCTTTGTTTGGCCATAGCTTGTTTAATATTTGATTGATATCTAGGCTATGATAATGTTTATAAGATTTTGAAAGAAAATTCCTTTATACTATTAAATGTTTCTCTTCTTTAAAATGCACAGCAAACATGCTTTTTATATTCTTTAGGTATTAATGTCTTGATTAACTAGAATATATTGTTATTATTATAAGGCAATCCTAACAAACTGAAGACATTTCATCTTTTTCTTTGCATTTCACGCTGAAGATATTTTAAAGTGCAATGATTCACAAAACTTGTGAAGCAACAAAATTAAAGGACAGATCAGTCAGAATAATAAATTGAAAGAGAAAAATCACTGAAAAAATAAGTTGAATCTAACCTTAAGCATATTTAGCTTTGTAATATTTCATAAAGTGACAGTGTTGCATAGTACATATAGCTAACTTCCAGAGTCAGGAAGACCTGAGTTCAGGTCCCACCTCTGACACGTAGGGGCCATTTAACTTTGATCAATTCACTATTCTGAATTCATTCTTTCAGCAAACATCCATTCATTCCTAAATGTCTATATGCAACGCACTATTTGGCTCTGTAAAATAAACAAACATAGCTAAGACCCAATCCATGCCCTAAAGAAGCTTATAGTCTCACAACTTAATATTTACAGAAAGTTGAAATGTCTTTCTAGTGTTAACTTTAAAAAGACTAGCTCATTTTCCAGTTCAAAGAAAATTATGTTTTCATTAAAAAAAGAAACATTTAGTTACTGGAGAAAGCAAAAGCATGTCCTAGAATTAAAAAAGTAGCATAGTTTCAAAAAGGAGTGGGGGGCTGATCACAGAATAGCCAAAGAATAAAATTTTTAAACTAATTTCTGCGAAATGTTCTTTAGCTACATGTGAGCTAATAGGAGAAAAGGGAGTAACCCAGAGAAATTAAGGAATAAGAATGGCCAGGGATAACAGGTGGCCCTACTCTCCCTATGTTTCAGTATTTTATCAGTTTTGGGTCAAGCGATACCTCTTTTGCCACCTCTTTGTACCCACTAATTAAGTATGCCAAATAAAATATCAAAATCAGGAAAATGAGGTAGAACAGAAGTTGAACATTTATTCAGAACTAGGCATACCACCTTCTTTGAAATGATTCTAGTTTCTTAAAACAGAATTGCTCTCTTGTACTTACTATAAATATTTAGGCAAGTTTAAACTAGTTTGTAACATGCAAATTGCATTTTAATAATTCTGCTAGAAGAATAATATAATTGTTCTTTGTATATACAACATTAATACCAATATCCATGATTTTATTATTGATTGTTATTATTCTACACACTGTCCATCAAATACTCAAAGACAGCTATCAGAGGCTACCCTAAATCTTCTCTCTTCTAGGCCAAACATCCCTATTCTCTCAAACCATCCTTATATGATATCGTTTTAACTCCTTCCTCTTCCCCCCAGTACTGGTTTTCTTCCTCTGAATATGTTCCATGTTCTTAATATCTTTCTAAAAAGTTGAGATGAAGACTGATCCTGTATTATTTTCTTATCAATCCTATTTACAATTAATTTATTTTATACTCTAACTGCTGAAGTCATCATTCTTTGAGTCAGAACTTAGTTCAGAGTTCAGGTGGCTAGTTTTGGGTTAAGTTTAAAAATTCAGCTTTCCTTCTAATCACTGATCTATTTTAACTTTAAGGAATTTTGCTAACCTTGGGGAATGTGTGTGAAAGAAAGGGAGTGGGGCCTTATTGCTTTACTACACCAAGCTTTACTACACCTTCAAGGATATCTGGTTTGCTATACAAAAGTCTGGGCTGATCTCTCACCTGAACTCAAACAATGAGTATTTCTTAGTGTCCTGTGAGAAGAAAGGGAGCCATTGTTAGCCCCCATTACAAAATTTTCAATGAACCATGTTATTCCCTGCCCCTCAGCTCTGTAACCAATCATGTTGCCATTAATTCCATGATGCCATCTACACAGTTCTGTTCTTTGTTCTGTACTTCCCAAAACATAAAACAGGTGAACTGTTCTTTTCCTCAGGGTCTTTGGCATGAATGGCGGCAATCCATTTACCCATTCATTGGCAAGTGGCATGCTCTTGCTAATGAATGTTATCTTGCGCTGAGATATGCCTCAGTTTACCATTTTGTCAAATTCCAATTGTGAAATAGTGATGACTGAGAAAAGAGAATTTCCTCTAGATTCAGTCTGATGAAGGCAGAGAACAGTGCAACTACCATCTCCCTTATTTAGGACAATAAGCTTTTATTAATACAATCTAAGATTTCATTAGCTTTTCTAACTAAAATGTCATAAAGTTGATTCATACTGAGATTGATTTCCATTCAAATCCCTAGATCTTTTTCATACAAATTGTTTTTGGCTATTCACCCTTCCAGGAATATGTATTATTGATTATTTGAACCCAACTGCGGTACATTTCTATTTATTTCCATTAATTTTTACCTTATTAAACTGAGTCAATTATTCTAGTCTGCCAACCTAGCTTTAAATCCCATTTCTATCATCTAAAATGTTATCTATCTTTCCAAGGTACATGTCTTTCACAAATTTGGTCAGCATGAAATCTATACCACCATCTAAATTCTTAAGAAAACGTATGGTAACATAGAACCCTGTTTATATTCACTAGATACCTCTTTCCATGTTTGGCTCTACATTTTAATTAGCATTCTTAGGTTTAGTCATTCAATCAGATCAGGAAGTACTGAATCATATGACCATTCAAAACAGATTATTTGTATCTTGTCCAAAATAGAGTCATGAGAATGTTTCTCAAATACCCTGCTAAAATCCAGTTATGTCTGATGCATTCCATTCTATGTGTCTCTCAAAAAAAAAATGAAAATGTGGCCCATCCTAGGTGAACTTAAGCTGGGTCATCGTGATCTCTGGTTGTTTTTAAATGTTTACAAGTCATCTTTTTAATAATGAATTGTACAATTTTAGTTCCCAGGAACACTTTACCCTTGAAGAAGACATTCCTTCTCTAAGTAGAGTTTTATTCTTTTAGTTAACTCTCTACTGACTTTTCTTGTCTCTACCAAAAACAATTATTATATTATCCTAAGGAAGTAGATCTCTGGAAAAATGACCTAATAGAAAATGGACCATTTCTTGATATCTAGCATAAATGGAGTTGGGAATAAGTACTGCCAATCATGGCTCCCTAGGGTAGTTTCATGGACTCGGGCATGGCTAATGATTGTCTAGAGTCAGGGAAAATATATTAATTTACCGCCCTTTATAATAGTGCCAGGTGCACTCCAAAATTTTTAGCTGAAAGCAGAATCCTTTATTATAAAACTGGTAAAGATAACAGTTTCAACTAAGAGTCAAACATAATACATCTAAAAATTCTTTTTAAAAAAGCACATCCAAGTTATTTTTAAAACTGTTAATCATATTTTAATATGTTTTCTCACTTAAGGCCTAAGGCTGTCTTTTTTATTAATCATTTTCCGTGTGCATGTATTTTTCTGAATTTTTTAAAAGATCGACCTTTTCCTTCCATTGACTTTATTAATCACTCTGCTTTACTTCTTGGTGTTTACTATCTGGATGCTTTGGCAATAGGTCATAATCTGCCAATGTATAAAACATCCAGAAGCTCAAATAGAAAAATATAAAATCTTAAACTATCTAATTAATATTTCTTTGAATATCTTGTGGCACTTGGTTTTTATCTCTGCTGTGCTATTAACAGATTCTCCTTTGCATTATAGTTATTTGGGTATCTTTATTAACTTGCCAACTAGAGTGTGGCACAGTGAAAAACATGTTAGATCTCTAGTCAGTGGGCATGGATTCCATTCCATTTCCTGACAATTATTATTTTTGTGACCTTGGAAACATTACCACTTCTTGAGCATCAGTTTCCTCATGTGTAAAATGACATTGTTTTTGTTCAGTTGTTTCAGTCATGTCTGATTCTTCATGACCCCATTTGGGGTTTTCTTGGTAAAGATACAGGAATGGCTTGACATTTCCTTCTCCAGCTCATTTTACAGATGAAGAACTGAGACAAACAGAGCTAAGCATCTTGCCCAAGGTCACACAGCCAATAAGTATCTGAGACGAGATTTGAACTCAGAAAGATGAGTCTTCTTGCCTTCTGGCCTAGCACTTGATCCACTATGCCGCCAAATTACCTTTTCCAGCTCTAAATCATGAATCCTGAGAACAAAGAAGTAGCAAGGTGGATAGAGTGCTAGACCTGGAATCAGGAGAACTCGAGTGAAAATCTAATTTCAGAAAATTAGTGGCTGTGTGATCCTGGTAAAGTCACTTCACCTCTACCTGACTGTTTCCTCATCTGGAAAATGAAGATAATAGAAGCTCATACCTCCTGGGGTTCTTGTGAAGATGAAATGATATAATATATGTAAAACATTTTTGTAAATCTTAAAGCACTATATAAATGCTAGCTATTTTTTCAAGGCTTTACAAAGTACCATACGCGTGTATATATGTGTATGTGTGCGTGTGTGTGTGTGTACACGCACACACACATATATACACACATGTACATATAAGTTTTAACATATGTTTAATGAATGAATAAATGAATATTTCTTATAACAAGATTTGAGGCACGTGGTGACAGGGGCAGTATCAATACCTTTTAAGGAAAAAACTATCCTAACTTTTACGGGGGCAGGGGTTAGGACATTGTTTCCAGTCTTCTTTCTGTTCTTCACATATTCTATATCCCATTTCCATGAATTTACAAAACTATTATACTCTCTCCTCACTTCTGCCTCTTAGAATCCCAAGCTTCCTACAGAGCCCAGCTCAAGTGCCATCTCCTGTAAGAAGCCTTTACTACTCATCTTCACCATCATCCCCACCTCAAAGTAGCTACAGCCTCCATCTTGAAATTATCTTATATTTACTTTCAATATATTTTGTACTGGAAGCAGTGTAATGTAATGAATGAAGTGAGGATGAAGGCTCTGTTTACAAAGTAACATCTGGTCAAATATGTTCACACATATGTGTATAACTACAAACATATCTAGTTGTGTATGAATGTGTGAAAATATGTTACACGTATGTACATGTGTACATGGGACTTTCCCACATCTAATATAAGCTCCTAAAAGGATAAGACTTCATTTCATTCTTTCTATTCCCTAGATTTTAGCACACCATTTAGTACACAGTAAGAATTTAATAAATGCGTCGATTGATGGATTCAAAAACAAAGTTGTGAAACAGATTCTCTGAAGTGGTAGAATCAATGAGGCTGATCATATACTTAGTGGATACTAATTGCTAGGCTGTCAAACACAAAATCCCAGGAAAATAGAAGGCAAGTCCTTGTTAATCTTAGTGCCTTCACTCTGAGATGATCTCCATTTTACCTTGCTTCTATGTGTTTGTGAATTTTCTTCCCCATTAGGTTGTGAACTCCTTGAGAACAAAGACTGTCTTTTGCCTTTCTTTATATCCCCAGAACTTAGCATAGTACCTGACACATAGTAAGTACTTAATAGGTGTTTGCTGACTGACATTGCCTGTGTATCATAGTGATGGGGGAAAAGATATGTCAGTGGAGTTTGAAGGAATAAGCAGAATTAATCCTAAACCAAAGTTAAGGCCAGAAAAACCAAAGAAAAAAATTTTAAAGGACTAAACTAAAGGTAAGAATCCTTACGATTTGTCATCCTAAGTTTGCAGGTCTTTCCTATAGCCTTTTTAGCCCAGCTGCCCCAATTTTTCAAACTAATAGCAGCCATGTACAATTCTCATTCACATTTACTTCTTTCTGAATGAGAAGGATCATGGGATCATTAAGTTGGAAGGAACCTAGAGGTCACCAAGTTCATGCCCTTCATTTCATGAACTTACCCTGGTTACAAAGTGTCAGAGGCAAGATTTCAAATCCAAGTATTCATGATGCAGTGTCTGATATTCTATGCCAAGCTACCTCTCAAAGAACTTTGTCTAGATCTAGATGGAGGCAGACAAAATAGACAGATTGAACAGGGGGGAAAAAGCAAACAATAATAA
Organism: Phalanger gymnotis; assembly: GCA_028646595.1. Taxonomy (NCBI): domain Eukaryota; kingdom Metazoa; phylum Chordata; class Mammalia; order Diprotodontia; family Phalangeridae; genus Phalanger; species Phalanger gymnotis. The sequence continues at coordinate 487,450,509 of CM053622.1, forward strand.
TAATCATTTCTACTGAATGTTTTGTCCTTTTAAGTTAATTTTCAATTTTTTTAATATGGATGGTGGAAAATACTAGTGATCTGTAAAATCACATAAAAAGATATCATTTTCATGATTGATTGGCTATTTGCCAGAAAGAGAGGAGAGAACAAAATGTTTAAATCAAAATAAGCATTATCTTTGCTTGTGAGGTTTTACTTTTCTTTTGTTTTAAATATGACCAGTGCAGAAATAGCCAATGAGTACTGACAAACTGTAATCATTTATCTTTTTTTTCTGAATCCAATCATTATCTTTGGGTATATTGATATATTTCTTATACAATATATTTTTTTACCCTTTTACATTTCTATGACAATTGTGATGAGCTATAAGATACACTCTAGCTGTTAATTTGATCAATATAAAGCCATCTAGCTCCATAATTCAGTTCTCAAGTGGGCTAATGGGATAATTGCCAAATTTCTGCTTGACTTTGGGATGTAACATTAAAGATTGGTTTAAAACCAGACATTTTGATGAAGTAGATTAGTTCTGAAATCTGGAACTGAACGCAATGCATGTGGTGAGTAAATAAATAGGCTCCTTTATGGAAGAATGAAGTCAGACAACATTTACAATCAATAAGAAGGTTTTGTAATTACCAATTTAGACCGATATGCAAAATGAGGAAAAATAGATTCTAAAAGAGACAGATTGTAAGAAATAAGTAAAAGGTTTGTAATGTGTTATTGAGTGCTAATTAGTTCCTTGGGATATTTACATACGTCTGATACAATTAAGCTGAGGGAATGCGTAGATGTGGTTAAGCGTTTATAAAGTGCTTCAAGTGGCTTAATCGGTCTCGGACAACCTGATGCCAGGGAAAAAACTTTTAATTTAGAAAGGCCAACATTACAAACTGCATCGTGGGTCATGGCCAATCATCTTGACCCTTGTCTTGAAAAAACAAACTTAAAGTTCAGTATAGAGTTTGGGGAGCAACCAATAAGAAGAGGGTAAATAAAAGCATTGGAAGGATAATGCCTCCCTGCCGCCCCCAAAAAAACCGAACACCAACAGTAACAACACCTTGCTGGACTCCAAAGACTCTGGAGGAGGGAGTGAGGCTGATGACGTTGTGCAACTCTGCCTCAAATCCAATTCACTCGCAAGTCAAGACATCATGCTAGTGATGTCATCAATTCTCTTCAAGAATAAAGGACAATACCTCATATCCCATAATTAACAGAAAGTCACTGGGAAGGCTGGATCTGAGGGGGTTTTTTGAAGCCACAAATTCAATTTAAGAAACATCCCTGGAATCAATTACCCCATTATTTGATGCTTCTTTCCATCTTCTTCTCTCTTTTTTTTGTGAGCAGATAATCTGATTCTTACCTGAAGCCTGTGATTAACTTGAGAAGGGGGAGAAGGGGCAGCAGCAAAGGAGAGGGTTTGAATTAAGTGATTTCTAATTTCTATTCCACCTGTACTGTAAAGTGAAAAGCATACTGGATAGAAGCCAGAATGTTTTACGTACAAGTCCTAGTTATGATAGTTACTAGCTGTATAATCATAGACAAGTGATCTAACCCATCTGAGATTCTGTATGATTGATAATACTGCATATGTTATTGTAGGGGAAACATTTTGAAAACCTTAAAATGATAGATAAAGTTGAATTACTATAATTCCTATGTGTGCATATGAGCAATGGGGAGAAGAATGTCATCAAGGAAATATTGCTGGCAAATGACAGAAGGATGAGTGAATAGGATCACAGAAACTGCTTTGTCAATTTTGTTGCCTTCCATTTTAATCATCATCCTTCCTGGAAATGCCTACCAGATAATGATAGAGAAAGTCATCAGTTCCAATCACTCTTTGCCTCTTAGCGTTGAACTTTTGGAATGACAAACCATAGACCTTGCCAGGCTGCTGCCTCTGATTTCTCTTCATGATATAGATGCAATCCTGGGTGCTGAAATGCAGGTTCTGCAAAGTCCTCCAGCCCCAGCCCCACCCCAACAAAAAACCTATCAATTGTAGGCTAAGCAGGAGAATGTATCTCTATTATCTAAGATTCAACTCCAACTTGGTTAATTTCAGAGAGTCTTATCACTAGAACTTTGGCAAACAGGTGATAGATTTTAAAGGGTTGGGCACAACTCATGAAGACTGACTGCCAAGACATAAAAGACTTCAATTTATTCTCCTGTCACATCAAAGGCCAGGAAAAATGTGAAGTAGGATGTTGTTACTGTTGTTGTTGGGGGTTTTTTGGAGGAGGGAGAAGTTATCCTTCTGATCCCTACCTTTACCCTTTCCTTATTGGTTGCTTCCTAAACTGTATAAACTGAAATTTAAGTTTGTTTTTTCAGTCTCTGAATAACTAAGCAGGATCAAAGTTCAATTCAATATGGCTTTATAATTATCAATTTAGATCAATATGCAAAATGAAAAAGGACAGATTCTAAAAAGCACAAAAAGTAAAAGTAAAAGGTTGCATTGGGGCAGCTAGGTGGTACAACGTTGGCCTTGGAGTCAGGAGGAGCTGAGTTCAAATCCAACCTCAGATGCTTACTAGCTATGTGAGCTAGTAATGCTTACTAGCTGTGTGAGCTAATGACTAGCCCTGAGCAAGTCATTCAGATCTGTTTGCCTCAATTCCTAATCTGTAAAATGAGCCAGAGAGGGAAACGGCAAGCCATTCCAGTATCTTTGTCAAGAAAACTCCAAATGGGGGGCAGAGCCAAGATGGCAGCTGGAAAGCAGGGACTAGCGTGAGCTCCCTGCCAAGACCCTCCAAAAACCTATAAAAATGGCTCTGAACCAATTCTAGAACTGCAGAACCCACAAAATAACATAGGGAAGCAGGGCTCTAGCCCAGGACACCCTGGATGGTCTCTGGGTAAGGTCTATCCTGCACAGAGCTGGGAGTGGAGTGGAGTGAAGCAGAACCCAGTGTGGGCCGTGGGGACCAACCAGACCAGGAGCCAGGTGGAGCGTGCCCTAGCACCCTGAATCAGTGAGCTGTGGCCGTTACCA
>CM053622.1:487454038-487474714 GCA_028646595.1 Phalanger gymnotis
TCTCTCTCCGCCTACCCCTATCTGTCTGTCTGTCTGTCTCTCTCTCTGTGTCTCTGTCTCTGTCTCCCCCTCTCTCTCTCTCTCTCTGTCACACACACACACACACACACACACACACACGTTTTTGTTTTGCTTGTTGCAATGTCTAAAGGATGGGACAATGGGAAAGACAGCATATAAATGGGTGGAAAATAAATTATTTTATTTTTAAACTCTTTTCAGTTTCATTTAGGTCTAGTCCTTATAATGAGACTCTTCATATATTCAATGAATTTGTAGATACACTGAGTCCACAAGCATGAACTGAACTTGGTATTTATATGTATGTATATACATATATACATTTGTGCATATACATAAATATAGATATGTAGATATGTTTTCTCTGTGCATGTTAGGGAAGAGAAAGGGAGATAGACAAATAGATGATAGATAGATAGATAGATAGATAGATAGATAGATAGATAGATAGATAGATGATAGAGAGAGAGATAAGCAGATATATAAGCTCTCCCCTTCGCTCCTCTAACACTGACATTCTTTTGGTTCATCAAAGGTGGGGAAGCCGAGGCCTCAAGGCCACATGTGGCCCTCTACATCCTCAAGTGTGGCCCTTTGACTGAATCCAAACTTCACAGAACAAATTCTCTTAATAAAAGGGTCTGTTCTGTAAAACTTGGACTTAGTCAAAACACTACACCCAAGGACCTAGAAGGCCACATGAGGCCTCAAGGCCACAGGCTCCACACCTCTGGTGCAAGTCCTCATCGCCTCATTCCTAGACTATTTCAGGAGCGTCTGCTTTTTCACTCTGCCTTCATCTGTCCCCGCTCCAATCCATCATCCACTCAGCAATCAACCTAATCAATCTAGGCCTCAGATCTGACCATATCTCTCCCCTCTATTCACTAAACTCCAAAAGCGCTCTATTTCCTTCAGGATCAAAAATAAAATCCCCTAGCTTTTAAAGCCCTTCATAAGCTGGCCTCTTTCTATGAGGAGGCCTCTCTACATCTTCTATGATCTAGTGACGATGACTTCCTTGCTGATACTCAACAAGATATTCCATCTCCAGACTGGGCACTTTCACCAGCTGTCCCCTATGCCTAGAATGTTCTCCCTCATCATCTCTACCTCCTGTGTCCATGGTTTCCTTAAAATCCCGGTTAAAAGTTCGCCTTTTCTAAGAAGCCTTTCTTGATCCTCCTTAATGCTCATACCTTCCCTCTGTTGGCTACATCCAATTTATTCTGTATGTATCTTGTTTGTACATAGCTGTTTAGAAGTTGTCTTCACCATTAGACTAGGAGCTCCTTGAGGGCACGAACTTTCTTTCACCCTTTTTTGTATTTCCACTGCTTAAATCCAATTCATTTGCATGTCAAGACATCTGGGCCTGATGTCATTGGTCTTCATGAAGGACAAACAATTGCTTTGTACAGTGGATGGTATATAGTAAGCACTTAATAAATGTTTGCTGACTACTTCCCAAATGTTTTATAGGAGCTTACTGATCATTTCAATTGTATAGGAAAAAAACCAAAACTATTCACTACTGCTGTTCTTAAGCCAATCCATAGTGTTAGATATGTTTAGGGAAGTAATAGTCAAAGCTCTTTGAGTATCAGTGAGACTTACACACAAATGTATTTGTGGGCATATCATTATATCATTACAAATCAAGCTTGCTGTGCTGTCAAATATTTAGGGCAATTATCTCCCCTCACCTAAAACAAACCCAAGTCGTTACATTCTAGGTACATGTAGTATGAGCTAGTAAAAATTCCTTGTGGATCTAAACCTTAAAACCTCTCTATCATGGATGAATAAAAAATCCATTTTTTAAAGCCATTTTTATTGACTGGATCATTTTCAATTTGTAGCTCTTTGTAATTCATGAAATCCCTCCTTTAAAAGCATAGTTCTCTGGGGAAAAATGTTCTTCTTTATATATTCAGATTCTTTAAAATGACCTAGATTTCTTGAAACGTGACACAGAGCATGCTACATGGAATCCTACTTAAAATGCTTCTTGGTTATCTCTTTGAATATTTTACAGTTGATTTAATTACTGATTGTGTATCTAGAGACAGCTGAGAGGGGAGAAAAAAGCAATGCATTCCTGGAGTATGGAGAATTTTGACCCAGTATATTTTGCTAATAAAGGTTTTGAAGATTTTTGATTTTTACGGTGGAGGTCTGGAATTGGGATATCATTAGAATAGGAACTTCACCATTGATGCAGAAAAGCAATGCGTTGTTTCTGAAATTTAGAGTCTTAGCTGGTTGCCCTCAGGACTAAGAAGTTACCTGGCTTGTTTATGGTAACACAGCCATCATGTGTGAGAGGAAGGACTTGAATTCTGGTCTTTCTGACTCCAAAGGTAGTAGCTACAGGTGAGTGGTTCTGGGCCTGCCTAAGTCATGCTGTTTCACTCTGCTTCCTAATCTCAGACAAACTGCCAATCATTGAAACCTTAATACTTGCCTCCATGGTCCTCCTGTGGTTATTTGGCTCTGAATTCCATTGCTGGCTTTGAAATGCTGCTTCAGGATTTAGTTCACTCCTTCCTCTCTGGCTTTCTGGGTCACTTGTTTTTGTGAAATAACTCCTGCTTTGACACTGACCTGGTTTTCTGTTTACCTCCTCCCTTCTCCTCCCCCTCTAAAACCACACCCTTCTCCCTTTCCTGTATTTGGTTTGGAATGCTACTGCTCTGTGATTAGCCTCAGATTCTACTGAGGAATCATTCTTCCCCCACCCAAACCACTCCAGCCTCCACTCCTTAGGGGTCAGGAGATTCAGCAGTGCCTTCAGACACAAGACTTTAACTACTTATTTTAATGCTCTTCTCCCTATTTCACCATTACTTATATTTAATGACTAGATGAAAACAAAATCATATTTTAACCTCTGCAATACCTTTTTAAACTATTGGAATAGGATCTTTCAGTGGCCATAGAATGTTGCAATATTTTGTGTTTTCTTATTCTCCTTTGCCCAGTCAAAGGAGAAGATGGATATAGTGGTAACAATAGGAAAAAAAGAAGAAGGAAGGTAAAGCTTTTAGGGGTGAGAGAAGGGAGAGGTAGAAAGTATATCATGGAAGGAAAAAAAAAACTATAGTAATTTCTTCCCTATGAGAATGTCTCAGTTGTATGAGATTTGAATTGCCTGATAATTAATTAAATTGTGTGGTCTAATCATTTTTCCCTCTACCAATTCTCCCTCTTATATGAGGTAGTACTATTCATATAGTGGCATGATGAATAGCGCACAGGGTTTGGAGTCAGGGAAACTTGGATTCTAATTCAACTTCTGAAACTTGCTAGCTGTGAGAGTCAGAGCTTAACTGGGGCAAATCGCTTAAACTAGGGCTGTCCAACCTTAGATTATCTTAGGGCCGCATTAAAATAAAATAATTATCCTAGGGCTGTACCCAGAATAAAAAATACAGTACACTAACTGAAAGTGGGGGAACGCGCATCATCAATACAATAGGCAAAGGCACAAAACACGAAAGGAAATACAAAATAACAAAGCGACAACACAACAGTATAAAGGTAGGTGCATACTGACTAGTCTGCATGGGTACAGATGGAAGGCATCCCACAGATCAATTGAAAATTCTGTGTCATACGTTCTGTCTGGTAACACTGCTTAAAAACACCACAGAAAATTAAGATCAACAAGATTGTTTATTAGTGATGGAATTAAAAAATCTAATACACATTCCCTGCAAATTATTATTTTATTTTTTCACTCCTGAAAATTAAAACCCACAGGCGGGCCGCATAAAATCGCACTGCGGGATGCATGTGGCCAGCCCTGACTTAAACTTTATGTGGCTCAGACTTCTTAGGACTTATGCATTTGTAATGTTAATGACATAAGAAGATCTTCCCCATCCATTAATAGGCCTATGTGACCACATGTGTTCAATCACAGCTGTGATACATCCTGAGTCATATAGAGCCCACTAGGGGAGGAACTTGCCTAAGGAGGAGCTTGCTTACAGGGAGGCTTGCTTGTAGGAAGGCTTTCACACCTTTTAGTACTAAGCTAATTAGGCACTGAGTCAAGAGGTTGTGACTGCCTTTTGGTTCGGAGCCTATTAGCCAAAAGCAATATTCTGAGGTGAGACTTTGCTTTGGGCACTTGCTCATGAGAACCTTTTTATTCTCTGGAGGAGACTCTGAGTAGCTGTCAGTTAAGAGCCCTCTCCCACTACTCAGATGTAAATGCTCCCCTATCTGATGGTGTATGTAGGTGGCTGTATTGCTTTGTTCAGACAATTGGAGTCCTGTCTGTTGATCCCTGTGCTAATTTCTCTGCTTCTATTTTCTCCATGTTCAGGGTGCTGACCTTTTTCCCCTGAACTAGTGAATGATCTATATATGTTTGATTAAAGTAAGATTGTTGACCCTTAAAGTTACCTTTCCTTTAAGAAAAGCAGATGAAAGAACCTGTGCTAGTAGGCCATTGGGTGCTCCAGAGTGTTTGCTGTTACACTAATAAATCACAGATTTTTTTCACACAATGCATTATCATCTTACAATTTTTCAAATTAGTTTATATTCTAAACTTCTAGTTTCCTTGCTTGCCATGTCTCTGTACAGCATGGAGGTCAAGTATTGACTGGTCAAGGTAATTTCTGGGTTGTTTAGGCTTTCTTGTTGTCTCTCACCTAGACTATCTCAATAGCCTTCTGGTTTGTCTCTTGGCCTCAAATGTCTGCACATCCCAAACCATCTTCCACTTAGATGTCAAGGTGATTTTTATAACTATGTCTGATCATATGATTCCTCTACTCTATAAACCCCATTGGCTACCCATTACTTTTAAGATCAAATGTAAACCCCTCTTTTTGGCTTTTAACACCCTTCACAATCTAGCTGCTTCTACTTTCCTGTCTTCTCACACTTTCCTCCTTTCTAAGAAGTCTATTTTCTGGCTTTACTTTTCTGCTTGCCATTCTTTAGATGCAAATCTCCGTTTCCTGTCTTTATGCTTTTTTGCTGGCTGTCTCATACACCTGGAATATCCTCTTTCCTAACCTTTCTCTCTTAGAATCCATATTTTTTTTTAAGTCTCAGCTCAAGAGTCATGGCCTTCAGGAAGCCTTTCTTTCGCTGTCTCCCCAGCTACTGGTACCTTACTCTCTTAGGTTACTTTCCATCTATTCTGTATGTGTGCTGTACATACATTAATTTATGCTTTCTTCTCCATCATAATGTAAACTCCTTAATGCAGTAACTCACTAATAATGAAGTTCAAATTAAAGTGACTTTGAGAGTCTGCAATCCATTCATCACTTTGGCAAAATTGACAAAAAGGAAAATGACAAATGCTAGAGGGCTGTGGGAAAAGTTACATTAATGAATTGTTGGTGGAGATGTGGTCCAACCATTCTGGAAAGCAATTTGGAACAGTGCTTCCCAAATTACTGGACTGTGTGTACGCTTTGACCTAGCAAAACCACTTCTTTATAATCCAAAAAGATTAAAGAAAGAGAGAATATATATACAGAAATATTTATAGCAGGTCTTATTTTGGTGGTGAAGAACTTGAAACTAAAAGGGTGCCCACCAATTGAAGAATGGGTGAACAAATTATGGTATATGACACTTTTGTGCTAGAAGAAATGATAGAGGGAGTGGTTTTGAAGAAACTCAAGAAAATTTTTAATTTATATGAATTGATAAAGTCTGAAGTAAGAACCAGAACAATGTATAAAATAGTTATGACATTCTAAAGTCAAACAACTTTGAAAGACCCAAGGACCACCCTAATTTCTGAGAACCAGTGATACAGTATGATTCTTCCTGTCACTTCCTGTCAGAGATGTGATGAACTCAGGGTTCTGGTTAAGTCATGGTTTTGGGACATGGTCAATGCAGAATGTGTTTTGCTTGATTATGCATATATGTTAAAAGGCATTCATTTTTCTTTTCGATAAGGAAGGCTACCTAGGGAGTAGATTTGCAATCATTAAAAATAAATTAAATTAAAAAATAAAAATATCCATAAAAAGAATATAAGTTCCTCAAGGTCAAGGATTGTTTTTGCTTTTCCTTTGCATCTTCAACATTTACTGCAGTGCCTAAACATAGTAGGGGCTTACCAGGGGTGGGGAACCTATGGCCTTGAGGCCATATATGGCCTTCTAGGTAGTTGGGTGCAGCTTTTTGACTGAGTCCAAGTTTTACAAATCTTTTTATTAAAGAGATTTGTTCTGTGAAGTTTGGATTCAGTCAAAGAGCTGCACTTGAGGACCTACAGAGCCACATGGGCCCTTGAAGGCATAGGTTCCCCACCTCCGGCTTAATCAATACTTGTTGATAATTATCGATTTATTTATCACTTCACACAAAAATATCAAGAGTTAAATGATTACAGCTAGTCTAAAAACAATGTGATATTTAACACAATCCTCCTTTTTTATCCCCTATTGCTATGCATTAAAGCACATGATGAGATCTAGGAAAATCTTCCAGCCAGGAACATATAGGGAAGTTTGGTTAGCTGTTTACTACATATTGGTGGTAATTTCCATTTATGTCCATTATGAATTTATGTGTTTCAGAGGCCATATGGTATCTAGGGGTCCCTCGTTCACTTACTTTATACACAAGACAAAATCAACTATTACTACTTATAGGAAAGTCAATTTAATTGAAACTAATAGAATGAGTGAAGACAGTAATGTGAAATAGTTCAGCAAAGGTAGCCTAGAACCTGGTTATGAGGGGCTTTAAAAGCCAAATGGAGGAGTTTGTAATTTATCCTAAGGGCAACAGGGAGCCAAGGGAAAGAAATCCATTTGACTTTGCCTGAGGGCATGGAGCTAGAGCTGAAATAACTGGGGTATCTGATCAATTAAATATTTATCAAGCAACTACAAGTGCTTTCAGGAATACCAAGAAGTGTAAGCTACTCTCATTGCCCACTGGAAAGGAGGTAGCCGTGGTGTGCTAGAAAGAACTCTGGACCCTTTAGTCAGGAGCCCTGGCCTCTAGTCTTGGTTCTGCTCCTATTTAATTATTTGACTTTATACAAGTCATTTCATTTCCCCAGGGAGTAGAGATAAATGATCTCTAATGTCTTTTCTTTTTTTTTCTAAGATTTTCTTTTTTATTTTTAATTTATTTAATAAAATAAGTATTTTCATAACATAGTATAATTTAAAAAAAAGAAGATATCCTTTCCAACCCTAAAATTCTGTTTTTCTGTTATAGGAAAGTTATAGTCTAATTATTTCAATTTGATAAACATTTATTAAGTACTCTCTCCATATAAGACACTATACTTACACTGAAGGATACTAAGATAAAAATAAAGAGAGCCTTTATCCCCAAAGAATTTGTAATTGAATAAGAATGATGGCATATGTGCAAAAAAAAAAAAAAAGAAAGGTGCAGGGATGATACAAGATAGAATGTGCTCATGATGAAAATGCTATAAAGAATATGAAAAGATTTATTTTGTTTTAGCAAATCAGGGCAGATTTCAGGGAGGAGGTGGCACCTGTGGTTGGCTTTGGAGGAAAAGTGGGATTTCAAAAGGTAGTTATAGAGACGGTGTGTGTCATGTAGGCTGGGATTTGGGGATATGAGCATACATTGAAATGAAAAGTTAAAATAGCAATATGAGGCAACAAATGATGAGTGCTAAAAAGATTGTATGCATAACTTTAATAGAAATTCAGAAAATGGCAAAATCAGTGTGGTAAGGAAGAGTCAAAGAAGGATCCTCAGGGGAAATGGAACATGAACTTTAGGAAGTACGGTTAAGTCTTGAGTAGCAGGATAGGAGAGGGAGAATTATCAAGGAAGGAAGATGTGACATACACAAATTTGGAAAGGTGGGAATGCACAAGGGGGATACTTAAGGGAATAGATAAGTCTGGCTAGAACAGAGGATACATATCAAGGAATAGTGGGAGGAAGGTAAGAAAGTTAAATTGGGATGAAATTATGGTGGGCCTTGAATAATTAGATTTTTTTTTTCTATAGAAAGTAAGAAGCCCCTGAAGTTACCTTGGGAGATGGTAGAGAGTTTGCATGCAAAAAAAGGGCATGGAGACCATCCACAAAACCATAGGAGTAAAAAATTACTAGAGAATATACGGAAAAGCAAGGGGTAATATAAAGAAGTCACTTCATGTTTCATTTAAAATGTGTTAGGTTCTTTCTAGACCTATTTTAAATTGCTCTGGAAAATGAGCTTTAGCCAATCCTGTCTCAAAGCAGGTTCTTAATTTGAGTTGGGATATAATATATTGAATTAATGAATATATCAAAAATGAATGAAAAGCATTTATTATGTGCCAGGCACTGTGCTAAGATCCCAAGATGAAAATACAAGAGTACAAAACAGTCCCTGCCCTGTTCTCCAATGAGTTTATATTCTAATAGCAGAAGATAAGTCATAAAGGAAAACTTGAAGTGGAAATTGGGGGGAAGGGTGGAGAGACTGGGAGATGAGAATGTTTAAAAAATGGTCTGTAAGTAGAATGGTGGCCTATTTCCAGGCAATATAAGGTAAATGCTCTCCCATAGGATCCCAGGGGCAAAATCTGAGTTTCAGGGGTAAGAATAGGAATATGGCTAGAGTATGAGCATCATGATTCAGAAATGGCCAGGAAGTGCCATGATAGCTTGATTCTGGGCAAGATAAAATGCAGATATATCAGAGCTCAGGGTCCCAGGGGCAGATCAGGAGTTCTGTATCTTAGCTGAAGCAATTTGAGTAGAGGTGGGACAGGCTTTATCCTTGAGGAAAGTGATATAGTGGAAAGCCCATAAAATTTGGAGTCAAATGACCTGGATTCAAATTTTAATTCTTTTATTTATTATCTGGATAACCTTGGACCAGCAACCTCACCCCCTCTGAATCTTATCTGTAAGATTAAGATTAGATCATGGCCAAGGTCCCACCCAGCTCTAAATCATGCTCTTGTGAGAGAAAAGTAGTCAAGGCAAATTCATAAATGAACACCTAGGTCCAAGCAGAAGCTGAATTCCAGGAAAACTGACTCAATCAGAGAACCAGGGAAAGACAGAGAGAATTCATAGACATGATGTCAGAGTTGAATATTTGACTGAATCACCTTTGGCTCGGTTGCAGTATGAATTTGTACCACTTGTTCATAGTTACAACCCCTTTCCTTGCTTGCATGCCACTGTGTTTTGAGCGGCTATATTCTGAGCTGGCTCTGACAAGTCCCTTATGGGAGGCTTCTTCTGAGAGAGGCCAGGCTGCACAACTACATAGGTTAGTAAAGAAACCAATTATACACTCATGTCAAGATACCTGATGGGAGGGAGAAGCTGGAGTGACATAGAACTTGTCACTGCCAAGTTCTTCTCCTGCCAGAAGACTCTTTTAATTGGAAAAGGGCTCACAAAGGATTCACACTGCTGATTTGCACACAGGGTATATTCATAATCTCTCTTGCTACTAGACTTTGCCAAGTCATATGAAGTAGAAAGCCAATTTTTTCCCAAAACAAAAATGCGGAGAGCAGGTATTATAGTGAAAGCTGAGTATTTCCTAATCCCTTGTATCAGTGAGAAACCTTACCTCCATGAGAAATTTCCATGCATTTTGTCTGTAATTCTATAATGAGCTTGTCACAGGCAGTGTGGCATGATGGATAGAGAGCCAGCATTGGAATCAAGAAGGCTGTGAGTCAAAGAGATCAAAGAAAAAGAGAAAGGACCTATATGTACAAAAATATTTGTATAAACTCTTTTTGTTCTGCCAAAGAATTGGAAATTGAGGGGATACCTGTCAATTAGGGAATAACTGAACAAATTGTGCTATATAACTGATAGAATATTACTGTTCAATAAGAAATGAGGAGGGGGCTAGTTTCAGAAAAAACAGAGAAGACTTATATGAACTCATGAAAAGGGAAGTGAGCAGAACCAGAAGAACATTGAACACAGTCATAGCAATTGTAAGCATGATCAACTGTAAAAGACTTAGCTATTCTGATCAAGTCAATAATCCAAGATAATTGCAAAGGTCCTATGATGAAAAATGGTATTCACCTCCTGAGACATAGCTGATGAACTCTGAGTAGACTGAAGCGTTCTTTTTTTACTTGCTTTTTTTTGCAACATAGCTAATATAGAAATGTGTGTTTTACATGACTTCACATGTATAATTCATATCAGATTGCTTGCCTTCTCAATGACTGGGAGAGAGGCAGGACAGAGAGACTTTAGAACTCCATTTTTTTTTAAATGAATGTTAAAAATAAATTATTTTTTTAAAAAAAGACTGGGATTCAAGTCCTACTTCTGACATACCAACTGTGTAACTCTGGGTAAATCATTTAACATTTTAACCTACAAGGCAACACACTAAGTTGTAAATTAATTACACAGTAGCTGCCAATCAGCACTGGTAGAAGGAGTTCCCTCACCAGTAGGTCTTGTCCCAAGAGGGCAGAAACCATGCCTTAGCAATAATTCATATTTTCTCTCTTGTTCGGCACATAGCAGATGCTTAATTAATGTTTTTACTTGGATTAAATGACTGAGCACTGGTTCGAGGGTAGAACAGATCCCCACAAAATGGTCAATTGAAGATTCACCCAGACAAAATGGTTTAGCAGGTTAAATTACTTGACAGAACTAGAGGAACATCTCAGAACTGTGCAAAAGCCCCAGACAAGGCAAAAGCATCTCATAATAAGTTTCCTATTTAAATAAATAGATAGATATGTAGATTTAGGTTAAGCCATGACTAGTAAGAAGCTATTTATCAATCAACAAACGTTTCTAAAGTGCTTACAGTATGATAGGTACTGTGCTAAGTGCTAGGGGTAAAAAAAAAAAGCAAAAAACACAAAAGCAGTCCCTACCCTCAAGGACTGGGCAGGTAGATGGCACAATGGATAGAGTGGGCCTGGAGTGAGGAAGACTCATTTCTCTGAGCTCAAATATGGCCTCAGACATTTGCTAGCTGTGTGACCCTGGGCAAGTCACTTACCCTCAGTTTCCTCATCTGTAAAATGAGCTGGAAAAGTAAATGACAAACCACTCCAGTATCTTTGTCAAGAAAGCCCCAGATGGAGTCACCAAGAGTCAGACACAACTGAACAACAAAACCTCCCAAGGAGCTTACAGACTAATGGGGAGACAACATATAAACGAATAGAATAAAATTAATCTTAGAGAGGAAGGCTCAAATAACTGAAGAGGGAAGCAAATGGAGGGCCTCCTGAAGTGGGTGATATTGAACTGAGTCTGGAGAGAAGCCAAGGATGTCTAGAGATGGGGTGATGAGAGAGACAGAGAGATAAAGAAAGCAACAGATAATCAAAGATGGAGACAGAGAAAAATAGACAGAAACAGAGAGACAAAGGCAGAAAGACAGAGAGATAGAGAGAGACAAAGATAGATACAGACAGACAGAGACACAGAGAGACACAGAAAGTGTGAAAGAAGCAATGCATTTAAGGTTTTGGGGACAAACAGTACAATGACACATATATATGTGTGTGTATACATACATACATACACACACACACATACATACACACACACATATATATATAGAATGTCACGTGCAAGGAATATAACAAGTAGACCAGTATGGTTAGACCATGAAATATATGAAGAGAAGAGAGTGTGAGAAAACTAGAAACATAAGAAGGAATCAACCTGGGAAAGGCTTTAAGTATCAAAAAGAAACTTTTGTATTTTATCCTAGAGATGATAATGCGCCGCTGTAGCTTACTGAACAAGGTGTGCTGCTGCTGCTGGTGGTGGTGGTGGTATGACATAGCAGACATACACTTTAGGAAAATCACTTTGGCAGCAATGTGAAAGGTTGTAATGGTAATCAGGGCAGGAATTATTTTGTTTTCAGTTTTAGAATGCTATGTTAATCAAGTACCTTTGATGAGTCTTGCCTTTCAAATGTAATGGCAAACAAAGTGGATTTTTTGATGTCTTATGTTTCTTTGATTGAATCAAGTGTCTTTGACCTGCTTAGGAAACAAGAAAGCCTAGTTCATGCAGGTTTGGGTCATGGGGTTGTGACACCTGAAGAAGCATCACATGGTTTTGAGTTGCATGGTTGTGACACCCTTTGACTCTGAAGAAATGTATATAAACTTAGAGGTTAGCATTTTGCCTTTGGGCAACATTCATTGAAAGAGTGTTGGTGATAAGATGCTGGGTAAGCCATTGAAGCAGCCCCCTCCCCGCCCCCCCCACCTTTGAAAAACCCAGATGTTGGAGCTTCTCTGGTAACTATGTATGTTGTGATTTTGTCAGACAGAAATCTGTCTCTTGATCTGTTTATATTGTCTCTGTTTGTAATTTCTGTTTGTATTTGCTTTGAAGTTCAGGGTGCTGACTTTTCCCCATGAACTAAGTGAATGGTATATGTATGTTTAATTAAAATTGTTAACCCCTTAAAGTTGCTTTCCTTAGAAAAGATCAAAGCACCTGTGCTAGAAGCCTTCAGTGTGCTGGTGTTATTGGTCTTACACAGCCACAGTAGCAGCAAGTAGCATTGTTGTTACAAAGGTGGATCAGAGTGAAAAGAGACTTGAGTTAGGGAGCTAAATTAGAAGGCTATTATAGTAATTCAAGCAAGAAGTAATTTGGCCTTGAACCACAGTAGTAGCTCTTTGAACCACAGTAGTAACTCTGTGAGTGAAGAGAAGAAGGTGTATACAAGAGGGGTGAAGGTAGAAACAAGATTTGGCAATGCATTTTATATGTGACATGAGTGAAAGAGAGAAGTCAAGAGATGATGCCAAGTTTGTGAATGTGAGTCACTGCAGGAAGCTGGTGTCCTTGACAATGATACGCAAGTTGAGAAAATGAGAGAATTTGAGGAGAAAAAATGATAGTTCTCTTTTAGACATGTTCAGTTTGAGATACCTATGGGACATAATATTTGAAATGTCCACTAGGCATTTAGAGATATGAAGTTGGAAATCAGAAGGGAAACTGGGGCTGGATATCTAGTTCTGAGAATCATATGAATAGAGATGAAAATTGATCCATGAGAGGTGATGAGATCCCCAGAAGAAAGAGTGTAAAAAAAAAGTACATCAGTGCTTTAAGATATGCACCTGGCTCTGCAAGCTTATATCCTTTCTGGGCAAGTTTTTAAGGTAGATAAAGTCTTTAAAGGGCTTGTAAGATCTGAAGAGAACAGAATCAGTACTGGCTGGAGAACCACAGAAGATTTCCAAAAGTGGGTAGCATTTAAAATCAAGCCATAAATGAGAGGGAGGCATTCCTAGGCTGGTAGTAGATATGTGCTGTAAAAGATTCCAGCAAAGCCTAGCTCCCTCTAAAACCTCAAGTAGAATAAAACACTGTCAAATGTGTTGGGGGAGGGGCAGAAATCAATAAGTAAAAGAAATATAAGAAAAGAATTGAGAGTAAATAATTTACATGAAAACCAACAAGAGGTCAAAACAGCAAAGGACACCATTACCTTTAACATGATCCCTTGCCCTGCTCTGAGCCAGTGCTGATGGGAGAGGCTGGTGTAATGGCAAACAAAACGGGACTTTTTGCTGTTTTTTTCTTTGGAGTGCTTCTCAGCACTAAGGCAATCAAGTACCTTTGAATGAATCTTGCCTTTGTTTGAAACAAGAGTCTTTGACTGAATCGAGTCCTTATTGGAAACAGTATTAGAAGAATGTTTGTGTGATTTGGCTAGACATGGCTCTGGAGAGCCGTTAAGGAGCCCCCAGCTTTGAAAACCCAGATGTTGGTGCTTCTTTCTCTGCTAACTATATATGTATTGCTATGGATAGACAGAAGCCCTGTCTGCTGACTTGTGTTATTTGCTCCATTTATATAATTTCTGCTTGTAATTTCTATTTGTGTTTTCTCTGAAGTTCAGGGTACTAACTTTTTCCCCTGAACTAAGTGAATGATATATGTATGTTTAATTAAAATGAGATCGTAAACCCGTTAAAGTTGCTCTCCTTAGAAAAGCAAATCAAAGAAGCTATGCTAGCAGCCCTCCTGTGTGCTGGTGTTATTGACCTTACACCTCCACAGCAGCTATAAGTAACATTGTTGTTACAGCTGGTGGTCACAATCACCTGGAAGGGAAGCATCCATAAACTTGGCACTAGCCCCATCCTGGATTGTGCTCTATGGGAGCCATGGTCACCTCTCTCAATCTCTACTCTGACATCTGTCCTTTCTGTGCCAGAGTAAAGATTGTATATTTCAGCAGACGTGAACACCAGATCTGATCAGCCCACCCTGTTCTCCCCATTCCCCAATTCAGGCCTGTACTCCTGCAATGCCCAAATCTTCTAGATCAACACCTACACCATACAGGACTGCTGATGCTGTGACTCAAGACTATTAGCAGATAAGTGAAATTGGAGACCAGCATTGTAATGGACAAAAAGAAACAAATTCTGAATCACATACAGGGACCAGAACACATGGAAGGAATATTCCAAGTCCCGAAACTCACCAATACTGAGAATGCCAGTCTTATATTTTTACTACCTAGTCAACAAGTTTTTATTGGATGCTTCCTATGTACTAGGTACAGTCCTAAGGTGGTCTACAATATGGATAATAATAAGAGCAAACCCCTCTAAATTTATTGAAAGGATTATTTGAGACAATGTATATAAAAGGTTTTGCAAAATTTTAAATGTTAAATAAAAGCTGTTCATTTCAGTCATGTCAAACTCTTCATGAAGTTTTCTTGCCAAAGAAGATACTGGAATGGTTTGTCATTTCCTTCTCTAGCTCATTTTACAGATGTGGAAACTGAGGCAAACAGGGTTAAGTGACTCGAGTCACACAGCTAGTTAGTATCTGGGATCTTATTTGAATTCAAGAAGATGAGTCTTCCTCACTCCAGGCACAGTGGTTTATCCACTATGCTACCTACCTGCCCAGAATAAACACTAGTTTTCATTATTGTTGTAGTGCAAGGAAACATTACCTGGAGCACAATTCATATCTAGTGCTCACTAGCTGGATAATTAACACAAATGACAGGCTGCTATTCTGTAGGCTTAAGAAAGTAGCAAATGAACTGACTTGGACTGCTTACTCTGCAGAAAGCTATTATTACAGTGCTCCCAGTGTTACATTTGTTTTTGTTCAGTTGTTTTAGTCATGTTGGGCTCTTCAAGACCCAATTTGTGGTTTTCTTGGCAAAGATGTTGGGGTGGTTTACCATTTCTTTCTCCAGTTTATTTTACAGATGAGGAAACTGAGGCAAACAAAGTTAAGGGACTTAAGAGATGAGTCTTTCTGATTCCAGGCCTAACACTCTCTCTACTGTGCCACTTAGCTGTCCTGCACCACCTAGCTGTCCTAGGTGTCACATATGAGGCACAAAATGGCACATGCAAAGTATACAAAGTGTCACATAAATAGCTCTATTTCTAAAGACTACAAACAGGCTCTGAGAAGGGAGCGGTTAGTCCAAGGTGGTAGCTAGTAGGAATCTGACTGCTTCAATGATTCATTTGCTTGACTCTAAATTGTTGAAAAGCAGATACAAAGGAAGTACAAAGATGTGTTTATAATTAATTACTCCTTTAGGAAGAGATACCATCAATGGCTTGACAGAATTGAGGAAGAGGGGTGACCTTTCAGCTAGGCAATAGCTAACTGTTATACTATTAAGAGTTATAAAGGACCTGCAAATACTTTTCTTTACATATAGTTTATGAAGGCATTTTTTTCATCCTATGTTGTGCTAGTTAAATAAAACTTAAGTAGAATGTAGGTTCTTTGATAACAGGAACAATTTTTTTGATGTTTTTGTATCCTTATTCCCATCCCCCATCCACCTAGCTCAAGGATTTGTACATAGTAAGTGCTTAATAAATGCTGAGCGAGTTGAATGAATTGAATATGTGCATTCTCGTCCCTATGATCTCAGCTCAGAGCTTCTTTTTAGATTGCTAAAAGTTTATTTTTTGTATTTCCTTCCTAAGACACAAGTTCAAGATGAGAAAATATCTCAGTATTACTAAAATGTTTTTACCATATCATAATTCAATAGGTACGAATATTGGCCAATGAAGTGTGGAATTAAATATTTTCCCCAAAATATTACTATATGAACGAGTGTTCATGTTACTCATGACACCACATTAATCTACTGGGAAGTTTATAAATTACCCTGGATATTTGTAGGCTCCACATCCAAAAATAATCTAAAATAAGTGACTACCTTGAAAGTTGCTACCTACAAAAGCTACAGTCTTGGATGACAAACATTTCTGAGTTATTGCTTAAGAAATCTATCTACACATTTTCAAATATTATTGAGCACCTACTATGTGCAGAGCTTTGTCTTGGTTCCATGACAGAGAGAAGTATAAGCAGTGCTACCCTAAATCTTACAATCTAAATGACAGAAAATTTATTATTTCCAACGTTTTCTCCTGTAGAACATCATCTCATAACTGGAAAAGGAGAATCATAACGGATTTGTCATGCTAAAATGCACACTTTGGATATTCATAATCTCACTCCCAGCTTTTACCAACTTTTATGGAATTGAAAAATAAGTTCTCCCCTCTACAGGGAAACGGAGAGGGGGTGAATAGTATTATAAAGAAAGAAAAGCTTTATATATATTGTTGTCATCAAAAAGCCTTAATTAATCACTGACAAGGGTTAAGTCTTGTTCTTTTGGTAAGCATTAACATTCAAGGACTAAAACAATAATTTCATTTAAGGCAATTGATATCTTGCTTTAAACTACATATGAGTTCATAAGATTAGGGAATGTAAGGATCATAGGGTTTAGGGCTGAAAAGAAACTCATATTTCATCAAGTCCAACTGTTCTAATATATTAAATCTAAAACCATACTCAGAGTTTTGGGACACCATGCGTGTATAGATAGATATGAAAACAAGACCAAAGGGGTAGAGTAACTAGTCTGAGGTCATGTAGGTAATATTTATATATCTGGACTTTTTAATAAAAATCTGATTTCTTTAGATTTTAATAATAATAAAGACATGAAGCATTTTATTAATGTTGGCTTCATTCAAAGTAAAATGGTGGAATTTTATCAGTTTGAAAAAGAAATTGAGATGCCTGTGAACTTGGAATATATAATTTTCAAATACAGCAATAACATGATTTCCACACTTTTTAAAGCATGCTGGGCAATGACTAGGATAATTTAAGTTAAAAGAACAACAAAAAAATAAAATAATATTTTGAATTTAATAATTAAATTATATCAAATTAAATTCTATCAGATGAAACATCAATTAAAAAATATAATATATGCAACATTACTAATCTGCAATCCCCTCAAATGAGTAATATGAACATGCACACAAACACACACACACACACACATACACACACACGCACATGCATGCACCCCTCAGAAAAGAAGATTGGAGTAAACAAAACTAAGATCTTATGAGGTAAAGTGAATGGGAATGAATGGACAAAGAATCTTGATGAGGACTTAAAGTAATGCCTAAAAAAGTGGAGTGATGTCGTAACATACTTCATTACTAAACAATTTTAGGTGTTTTAGGAATTGACATTTAAAGTTACTTTCTAATTTAAAAAAAAACATTAAAAAAGAAATAGCATAGAAAACCAGAAAAAAATAATACTTTTTATGCTAATAGATTTATTATCATATTAATTTTTGATGTTAGGGTATTGACTTGCTAATGTTTTTTATATGTGTGTTTTTCTTTCTTTTTCTTTCCTTCCTACAGCTAAGTGGTGGATTGGATAGTGTAGGACTTGGGGAAAGAAAGCTTGAGTTGAAATCTGGCCTCAGACACTTACTAGCTATGTGACTCTGGACAAGTCAATAACCTCTGTGTGCCTCAGTTTTCTCATCTACAAACTACCTCCTAAAGTTGTTATAAGGCTAAAATGAGATATTTTTAAGCAATTTGTAAACCTTAAAGCTATATAAATCCTAGCTATTATGATTGTTTTCCTTCCTTCTTTCTTTCCTTTCTTCCTTTCTTCTTTCCTTCCTTCCTTCCACGCACCCATCCAACGAGTTCAGCACCTAGTAAGGAACTTTTCTCTACTTTTCTCTATCAATGTAGATCAGCCAACAGCTTTGCAACTTTAGTAACAGCGTATTTTCTGGGACACTGAGATCACGACTTACCCAGGACCATATAGTCAGCATGTATCAGAAGCAGATCTCAAAACCATATCTTCCTGGCTCCAAGGCCAGGTCTCTATCCACTATCCCATACTACTTCTCCTTTTATTAGGTAAAAATGTAAACTTGTTTAGAGGCAGCATGTTGTAGTACAAAGTACACGATCCAGTGACATGAGTTCAAGCTTTCACTCTTCAACTTTGCACTTTATCCAAGGTTATTTGAGCTCTCTGAGTTTCAGTTACCTCAACTGCAATAAGGGAATAACAATGCTTGTACTACCTACGTAGCAAAGGAGTCATGAGGACAATCCTTCACTTAAATATGTTTGTTAGTATTATAAATCGGAGATGGATATTTGAAACATTTCCATGACAAGTCATAGACATTTGAAGCATAGTAACTAGGTATGAACACAAATCTGGGTTGCTATTTTCTTCATGTCTTTTTAGATTTGTGCTTTGTGTTCATGTAAAATTGAGGGGTGCAGTTTTTGAATGTTAGAAATGAAATAAGTATGATGTATTAAAATAAAAATATAATGAATCACAATAACACACGAATTACTAGCTAATAGGAAAGAGATTTTAAAAATAGAATAAGCAAAACAAAAATAAAAACAGATTATGAAAAAGAAAATAAACAAAAAAATATAGTAGTACTGCCCTAAGTAAAAGGTCTTACTATAAGTTACCTGGGGCTTTAAGCTAAATGCTAATTAAGCAGATGCTCTTATTCACAGTGTCACGAAAGAAGAGGAGGAAAAATATCATTTGCTTGGCAGAAATCAAATTTAGCAAATTGCCTCCAGGCTCCCCATTGGCTAAAAATTCATAGGAATTATTGGATAGCAAACAGACGTCTTCCTGCTAGGCTTTCTAATCCCTGAAGAATATTAGGTCCTGGGGACTACAATGCAAGCTAACAAAGAAGCTTCATTTGATTGGAAATGTTCGGAAATCCCATCCCCCACCAACAATATATTAAGAGATTCTGATTCCAATTCAATCCGGGTCCTAATTTTCAGAATTATTTGTAATTAATAGAAAAACACAAAAAGAAGAATTTTTTAAAAAATAAAATCTTTTTAAAGAATATCAACTAGAGCCTTAACTAAAATGCATTAATGAAATGCTAAGAATAAATTAATCAGATGCTAAGAATTCATAATTCAGAACTTCCATCTATAACCAGGTAGTGACTGACTATATAGCTTATCCTATTCTTATATTACTCTTGAAAATGAATTTATCAACATTAATGATATCTTACATCTACGTCAAACAATTTGTCCACCACTCCCCCACCTTAACGGAAAATGGCACCTACACACAGCTGCTCCCATCTGACCTTCCTTTCGATCAAAATGATTCATTAATTTTCTCATCAAGAAAAGGGCTATTAGTTGTGCTTGAGTCACTAACACTTCCTCTCAAAGAAGATTCTCTGAAGCCTAGCTATTATGAGTTACTCTGAATACTCACCCTTTCAAAAGCACTGTCTAGGTAGGAATTCATAAGCTCATATGTCTAAAGCTAGAAGGGACTTTTGAATCTATCTAGTCCAATTCCCTCATTTTATGGATGAGGAAACTATTCTAGAGAAGGAAAATGTCTTGTCCAAGGTCAAACATATGTATAGTAGAAGGTGGAATTAGAAACCCTCTTCTGTTTAAAAAGCAGAACTCTATGTGCTAATCTTTAGTTCTTTGATATTTCACTTTTTCCACATTTTTCAAAGATTATCAATAGTAGCTTGGAATGCAAATCTATAAGGGATTTTAGTTCCCTGGGAAAGTACTTTATTCAAGACCTATCAACTTAAATTCATTGAAAATGTCTAGACTTTCTCTTATCATCTCCATACTTATATTGTGTTTCAATTTCTTATTAACATTTTTGTCTTATCTTACCCAGTCTGAAGATTATTCTCCATGTTCAAGAAAATAAAAAGGAAATAGCTATTGAATAGTTATGCCTTCTTTTCATTATCAGTTTGATAAATTATGGTTATAGTACCATGTACAGTATACCGAGGCAATGCGCTGATTTCTTCTTTGATTTACTTCTTACATCTGGCATAGCTTTATAAAAAACAAAACAGATCTTGTTGTTCTACTTTGCATTTATGGCAAACCTAAGCTTCTTCTGAGATGCTTCTCATTGCAACTTGTAAGATACTTCCATCACAATACAGTTTCTCTTTCCATTGATAAGCACACATATAAATTTCTTTTTTTTTTTAATTCTTTTTTTTTTTGGAGGAGGAAAGGCAGGGCAATTGGGATTAAGTGACTTGCCCAAGGTCACACAGCTAGTAAGGTGTCAAGTGTCTGAGACCTGATTTGAACTCAGGTCCTCCTGACTCCAGGGCCAGTGCTCTACTCACTGCACCACCTAGCTGCCCTTCACCCACATAATTTTCACTATTCTTCTCATCTTCAGTTCTTTGATTTCAAAAGAGTTATATACATATGTGTTCATATACATACCTATGTAAATATATGTGCATATATACAAATATAATTAACATAA
>CM053622.1:487475214-487504830 GCA_028646595.1 Phalanger gymnotis
TAATAACTTATAGGTGGCATTAGCTATTCCTCTTTGAATAAAAATAATATTATTTTCTTACTTTCTTCCCAGAACTCAAAGAGTACTTCTGACAGAGTAAAAAAATAATCCTGCCCCATATTCTACATCTTATAGAAACAGCACTATCCAATCACTAACTTCCTGTCCTACCAGTAAAAAAGATTGCCTTTGCTATCCATTAAAGGTTGAAAAATGGTCTCAGATTCCTGGAATTGAATAGTGAAGCACCGATGAGAAATCTGGGTACCTTTTCCTTAAGAGGAGTTCTTTATCTAATAACCTTCAGTCTAGCATCACCAAATGCTTGCTTGATTATCTACCTAAATCTTAGGCATCTCAAACTCAATACTTTCCAAAATATAACTCATCTGCCCAACCTCCCTCTACTCTAATTTCCCTATTGCTGTCTAGGGTACCCCCATTCTTTCAGTCACCTAACATTCGCAATCTAGGAGTCATTCTCAACTTTTCAATGTCACTCACCCCTACTTCATCGCCAATTCATTGCTACATAGTAGTAAAATTATTTCCAAGCACAGCTCTGACCATGTCACTTCTCTGCTCAGGAAATGCAAGTGACTGGCTTATTACCTGTGGATTAAATAGAAACTCTTCTGTTTGGCATTCAAACCCCTTCACAATTTGTTTCCAACCAACTTTTCCATATTTTCCATATTACTCCCCTTTGCACACTCTACAGAGTAGCCAAACTAGCCTTTTTGCTCTTCCTTACGTAAAATCTTTTGTCATTTGCCACTCTTGAGACAGAAGTAGCCCTACCCCTGCCTAGAAAGCAATTTCTCCTCAGTTTCACCTCTTAGAATCCTTATTTTTTCAAAGCATTGCTCAAATCTTTGTATTTTGTATATATAATTTATATTTTGTGTGTGTGTGCCAGACACTGAAGTTCTTACTCAAACTAAACTACCAAGCATTCAAACTCTGCTTCAGAGAGCGCAGTTCTGATGGGCTAGCCACCTTGTTCAAATACAAAACTTGCACTTGCCAAAAAGACTATTTTATGGAGAAGTCACACAGGGCAAGCATTCACATGGTGGTCAGAAGAAGCGATAGAAGGACACTCTCAAGGTCTCAAGAACTTTGGAATTGATTGTGTGATATGGGTGACACTGGCACAGGACCACTCAGCATGGTGTGCCCACATCAGAGGAGGTGCTGTGCTCTATGAGCAAAGCAGAATTGAAACAGCTGGAAGTCAACACAGGATGCACAAGTTTGGAGTATTCACCCCAAATGTTCACACAGACTATTTGTGCCCGACCTGTGGTAGAGCATTTGGAGCTCTCATTGGCCTGAACAGCCACAGTTGGACACCATTAAATCTTGACTGAAGCATAGTGATGTCATTTTGGTTCTCTTCGAGAATGAAGGACAACAACCAACAACCAACCAACCAATTTGTCTTTTACATATACTTTGAATATATTTATTTTGCATTGTGTACATGTTGCTCTCCTTATAGAATACATGCTGTCTGAGGGCAAGATCTTTTTCATTTTTGTCTTTGTATTCCAAATTCCTAGCACAATGCTTAGAACATGGTACATTCTTCATAAATGCTTGTTAGTTCATTGATCTCTTGCATCTGTTCCTTTCCATTTGCTCATACCATGGTCATCTTAGTTCAGGCCTTTATCACCTCTTGCCTGGAATATTGCAATAGCTTCCTAATTTCTCTCCCTTTATCTCGTATCTCCCTTCTACTATCCATAATCCAAAGTGGTAAGAAATTAATATTCCAAAAGCACAAATTTGATCACATCAGTCCCCTGCTCAAGGAACCCCAACAGCTTCCTTCTGACTCTATTGTAGGATAAAATAGAAACTTCTCTGTTTAGTGTTTAAAGTCTTACATAGTCCAGTTCCATCCTGTCTTTTCAAACTAATTGCACATTACTACCTCTCAGGTACTTCGCATTCCAAACAAAAGCTCTTTCTTACTATTCTGCATATGCAGAATTCCATTTCATCTCTGTGTCTTTACAAGTTATCTTTTATGTCTGAAAAACTTCCCTTCCTCATTCCTACATCTTAGGACCCTACTTCTCTTCAAGGCTCAACTCTAATGTCCCCAACCCAAGAAAGTCTTTTCTCAGAATCTACATATATCAAAATATTTATAACAAAAAAATTGGAAAGAAAATAGATATATATTGAAGAATTGCTCACCAGATTGTGATACATGAATGCAATATAATATTCCTGACATAGTGACAATTATCATGAATACAACGAAATATGGAAAGATTTACATGAACAGATGCAAAGTGAAGTAAGGATGGCTTGGAAAACAATATGTATAGTGACAATAACAATGTTAATGGAAATAGAAACCACAAAGCAATTATAAAAAGTGATTGTTAGAAAATTATAAAGAATATGCTTGGACCCAAGGAAGTAGCACTATCTGCCAATCCAGTGAAGAGATGGTGGTCCATAAGTTTGTCATTGCTGTTCAGTCATTTTTCAGTCCTATATTACTCTTTCTGCCTCTATTTGGGGTTTTCTTGGCAAAAATACTGGAGTGGTTTGCCATTTCTTTCTTCAGTTCATTTTACATATGAGGAACTAAGACAAACAAAGTTAAGTGACTTGCTCAGAGTCACACACCCAGTAAGTGTCTGAGGTCAGATTTGAACTCAGGAAGATGGGTTTTTCTGACTCCAAGCCCAGTTCTCTATCCACTGAACCACCTTGGTGTTCTAATCTACAAATTTAGAACATTGTATATAATGACAGATTATTTTTATGCATTGATTGGTTTTGCTGATTTTTCTCTCAGCCTCTATTCCTTTCACTTATTTGTTTGTTTATTCGCTCATTTTTTTTTGTTATATATTTATTTTGTTATAAGACGACTCTCAGGGCAGCTAGGTGGCACACTGAGTAGAGCACCGGGCCCCGGAGTCAGCAGGACCTGAGTTCAAATCTGGCCTCAGACACTTGACACACTTACTAACTGTGTGACCTTGGGCAAGTCACTTAACCCCAACTGCCCTGCCTTCTCCCTTCAAAATAAAATTTAAAAATTTAAAAAAAAATAAGATGGCTCTCTGGGAAGGGGGAAAAAGTGAGGTACATAAAGAAATCTGAGTATTATAAAAACAAAAATATTTTTAAAAGAGAAGTCTTTCATGATTGCCCCAGTTTTACTATTCCCTTTTAGAAGTAACTTCTGCATTTTGCATAGATTTTGCACTAATTTATCTGTGTATATATTGCGTCCCCACACCCTGCCGCTTCTGATAGATTGTAAGCTATTTGAGGGCAGTAATTTTTTGGGAAAAAAAAATCTTTATACCTTCTAATCCAAAGCACAGTCCCTGGTGGATAATGGATAAATAACAAATGCTTATTGAATTGAAGTCGAGATGTTTAAAATGACAACATAGGACCTTAGGGGAGATATTTTTAAACATTTAAAAGGCAACTTAAAATAGAAAGTAGATGAGTATAAGGTATAGCCTAAGCAAATATTGCATTAGCTTTTAAAAAAATTATTTAATTTTTAATTTACAAAATAATACAAATACTTCCATAAGATAGTATAATCAAAAAGATGATTGCACATGAAACTACAAATCTATCATTATAACTTGATATTCCTTTTAAATACATAATACAATTATCAAGTAAATTTCTTTGCTTTTCTCTTTTTTTTTCTTCCCTCCCCCATCTCCCTCCTAGAGAAGGCTACCATTAGATGCAAATATGTATACATATGTAAAATCATTTTATACCTACTTCTATTTATCAGTTCTTTCTCTGGACACATACAGCATCTTCCTTCATATATCCTTTGTAGTTAATTTTGGGTATTTATAATAGTCAAAATTACTTATTTACTCAATAATGAAAGTCACACATAATTCAGGAAATAAGTTCATTTCTTAAAATTAGAGTTGAATCATGTGGCAAAAGGTGTAAAAAATTTCTTCCTCAATACTATCAGTATCTCAAAGAGAAGCTTTTATTATGTGATTGTACCTCATGCTGACGCAAAGGAAGCAAAAATTATCGAGGCCAGAATTCCAGTCACCATTTCATATTGTTCAACCCCCTGTAAAGGAAATGAAAAGGGGCAAAGGAAAAGTCCTAAAGAGGAATATTTTGCTGTTAATAATGTAAAAACATGCCTCAACTTAGTCCTTTCAGAGGACATACTCGATATTGAGGAGCCAGATAGCATATGATGGTGGCATTGTTGCTGTTAGAATCTGATGGACTTGACTTTAGAGTTAAACAAAGGAATATAATAGACACATTTCCAAAATATTACCTTAAATTACTTGCATTTAAGTGTGGCTAAGGTACTTTCAATGTAAGAGACATAGCAATTGTGAGAGGCAGCCTGGTGCACTAGGTAGAAATTTTGTTTTGTAGACAGGAAGGCCTGAATATAAGTCTTACCAATAATACATGTGCTGTATGACTGTAGACAGGTCACTTAACCCTTCAGTGGCCAGGACAAAACTCTCAGAGTAGAAATTTCAAAGGACTTTTTGATCTTCTTTGGTGGAGTGAGTTTTCATAATCTTTTTCCCTACAATGATGAGTGTGTGTGTGTGTGTGTGTGTGTGTGTGTGTGTGTGTAGGAGCTCTCTCTTCTGGAGAAGATTTTTTTGAAGAACATGTACTAGTATATACAACATTGGCACTTTTAGCCACCAAATTATGGAGATTATCACACATAAGAAAATACTCAAAAATACAAAAGGATGGTTGAGGAAGAAAAAAGATAACAAATAAATAGGTAAGAACCAAGTCAGAATCAGTTCTATACTTTTTGTCACCTTTTTTTCTCTCTTTATTTCATCATTCTTTTGTCTACCTCTTAACAACCATCTCCCCAAAGGAAAATACGATTGACTGAGGCTTTTACCTAGGTATTGATCTGATTAAAGTAGTTGACCATTATATGTGAATGCCCAACATGGGGCTTATTAACCCAAATGAAACTAAAATTATCTGAATGTGTAGCAGACATATTTTTGAGCTGCAAGCCTAATAGAATCGAGATTTAAGGTGATCTCTATAGCCTGGAATTACTAAGCTAAAATCAACCTGATAAAATCTGACCAGAATAAATATAAGTTTCCACATTTAGGTTTAAAAGAATCAGTTGTTCTAGTAGAGGGGAAGACTTGGCTTGATGTAGCCCACGTGAAAAAGTACTGGTGATATTTCTCAGTCACATGCTAATCGGAGCCAACTGTGCAATCTGGCTTCTAAAACTGAAGTAATCCTGGGCTATATTATTGGAAATAGAGTGTCTAAATTGTAGGAAATAATAGTCTCATTGTAATCAATGTTGGCCATAACACATCTGGAGCACCATGCTCAATTCTGGCAGCTACATTTCAAGAGGGCTTTTGACAAATGATATTATGAGTTCAGCCAGGATACTGTCGAGGACAAGAAATCATAACATATGAGAAATGATTGAAGAAAGTAATGTTATTTAATTTGAATAAGAAAATACTAAGAGAGGGGAAGTTAGGTGGTGCAGTGAGCAGAGCACTAGCCCTGGAGTCAGGAGGACCTGAGTTCAAATCTGGCTTCAGACACTTGACACACTTATTAGCTGTGTGACCTTGAGCAAGTCACTTAACCCCAATTGCTCTGCCTTCCCCCCTCCAAAAGAAGAAAGAAAGAAAATACTAAGAGAGATATGCTAGCTGTTTTCAAAAATGTGAGGGGATGTCCTATACAGCAGGGAATACACATCCTATTTTGCTCCAAAGAACAGAACTTGGATAAGTCAGTTGAAGTCACAGACAACGAGATTTGGGACTGATACGAGAAATAACTTTTAAACTGGAGTGTGTGAACACTGCCTCATAAATCAGTTTGCTCAACATTCAAGTAGGGACTAAATGGCTGTCTGTGTAAGTGCCTATTCTAGCTCCAGGCACTTGTTTGCTGGTCTATCTCACAGATTTAAGACACCCAAATATACAAAGTCCTGAACAAAAGTGAGTAATGTTAACTTGTTCAGTGTACATGCTGGGCTTTTGAGGCTGGAAACTGACTTGATTCACTCCATAGACTTTGCCTCTTCCTTGCCACATGCCTTTACATCCTGAATTCTAATAGCTATCACTCATGCTTTAGGGTTTACAGAACTTATTACAAATATTGTTTCCTTTTATCCTAATAAAAACCCTGGGAAGAAAGGTGCTATTGTTTTCTCCATTTTAAAAATGAGAAAACACACAGTTAAGTAAGTGTCTGATGTCAGATTTGATCTTAGGTCCTCCTGACTTCAGGCCTGCTACTCAATATACTCCACCATTTTGCTGCCTAGCAACTTCTGCTCTGAGGCCTCTGTCTCCTGACTGGTAACTCCCTTTTTGGGACCACAACTTCGAGAAGGGTCCAAGCTATGGGACCCATCTCATTTCATTGTTTGATTCATTCCTCCTCCCAATCAGACTCCTTGCCCCATGGGGTACCCTTTTCTCTACTTTCCAGCTCCCCTTTCTATATTAGTCTTCTGCAATTAAAATGTAATCTTTTTGAAGGGAGAGATTACCTTGCTTCCTTGCATTTATATCCCCAGCTTTTAGGACAATGTCTGACATATAGCAAGCACATATTTTTCCTACTGAAAAGCTAGGAAGCCTCCTTTGGAGCTTCTGCAGAATGACCCCAAGATCTGCAAGGACATGAAGGACCACCTATTTTTCCTGTATCCAGCCCTCTAATATCCTCATTTGGCAGAAGATCCTTTAATAAATCTCATGTGGATATAAAAGTCTTTCTTGTGGTTTTTCTCCTTTTTCTGCTTCCTAGTATAGATTACCATATAATCAATCATTTGGAGATGCCTTTGTCACTAGATAAAAAGTAAAATGTGCAAGAGAAACTGATCAAATCTCCTCATTTTTTTAATTCATGGAATTCACAAAAATAGTGCTTATTTAAATTATAATGTAAATAAGTCCAGGAATGGGGTTAATTTACTATCTGATTGGGATGCTGTAGAAAAGAGTGTTCCACTGAATGAAAGGTTAGAACAGATGACCTTATGATTCCCTTTAATGATAAGCTGTTTTAATGAACAAGTGTATATCAAGTATTTACTGATAACATAATGTGCCTAATCCGTTCATTGACCTCTTACTATTGGGACATAGGCCTACAACTATAAGCTACTCAGGCAGCTAGGTGGCACAGTGGAGAGAGTGCCAGCCCCTAGAGTCAGGAAGACTCCAGTTCAAATTTGACTTTAGAGAATTCCTAGCTCTGTGATTTTGTATAGGTCACATAACCTCTTTCTGCTTCAATTTCTTCAATTGCCAAATGGGCATAATAATAATACCCACTTCCCAGGGTTGTTGTGAGGATAAAATGAGATGACATTTGTAAAATGCATAGCACAATATAAATACTATCTATTGTTAATAGGGTTTAGCCCCTGATCTAGGCACAGAGTAAAGCCATTGGTTTTAATGTCCAAATATGAGAATCTTTACTTAGGACTCCTACAGATTTTCCATGCTATATTTGTCACTGCTGTCTGCCCTCTTCTCTTGAATGGCTTTTCCAATTTGAGTTTTTGAACAACTAATCCCTCCTTGTTCTCCTACCTCTCTGACCCCTTTTCACTCTCTTTTACTGTTTTATCATTTATATTAAGTCCCCTAGCTGTCAATGTTTCCAAAAGCTGTGACTTTGGCCCTTTTTTCTGCTCTCTCTGTAGTGTCTCTCTTGGTAACTTCATCAGCTCACATGGGTTTAATGATCACTACTATGCATACAACTATAATATTCAGTCTTTTAATGAACATTTCAGCCTAAATGTCTGAGAGACATCTTAAACTCAAAATTTCTAAAACAAACCTCTTTTTCCTCCCCCCCCCCAAAAAAAACATTTAGTCCTCTTCCAATCTTCCCTATTTCTGTCAAAGGCAGTATCATTGGTAACAATGGGACCAAGCTTGGACATACGTGTAGAGAAGCACAACTTCAAATGGGGTTAAGACAAAAGTATAAGCAGGCTTTTTAGGAACAGATGCTGCAGGAGATACAGTTGGGAGGATACAGATTTTCTATTTGCTCAAACAAACACAGTATAGACTACTTGTTCTCCAAACTCCGAAGTCCAAACATGGAAACAGCCAGAACTAAGAAGTGTCTATCTTCTCAGGCTCTGTCAAATCACCAGGCATGTATTTGCAGCCCTGGCATGGGCTGAGAAGACCTCCATGTATGGGGAAATTTTGTCTCCTAATTACCCTCCAAGCATATCTCAATAATGCACAGAAGACCTGGAATATCACTGTTCCTGTTGATGAATTGCAGTGGGAATGTCTTTACTGCTCTGAGTAGGTAGATTAGATAACCGGCTCCAACTACCCAAGTTTAAAACCAGATTATTCCTAGTGTAACTACCAGGTCTTGTTGGGAAAGTTCTTCCAGGTGATGGTGATGATGAAGAGAGAAGATCTTGATGTAGATGCTGGTAAGTCAAAAGGAGAGTTCCCTGACAGGCTGATTACGGACCATATGGGGTCAAAAAACCTGAAAAATTTGTTACCATGGAAATGCAATGTCATATCCTAAAGATTTCATAGCCATCTCTGTTCAGGATCCTGTAAATGCCAAATATGTGTATAAGGATACTGTAAAGATAACTTCTCTGGAACAGCTTGAACTCATGGAGGGAAGAGTTAATTCAGCATCCTTCTATTCTGCTTGTCAAAGTAATGGGCATTGGAGTAATTCCAACCTAAAATTCCATCCAGTGGACTGTGGCTCCCCTGAATGCATGAAAAATGCAAACATAGAAGTTCCAGAAAATACCCTTTTGTAGCTGTGATTTAATATATCTGCAACAAGTCATATTATTACATGAAGAACTAAGGAATTAGGGAATATTATTTTGCTACTGATGTGACCTGGGTGAACAAGGTGCTGGGCATGGAGCTGTGAGTGTTCAGCAGTCTGCAGGAGTTCCCAGTGAAAACCAGAGGATTTGGGGTGGGGAGGTCTCAAAAGTCAATATTGGCAATTTCATTTGGAAAGTATTTTTTCAGAACCCAAGAGCTGGTGGAGCCTTCACTGATGAACATTGGGTGTTAACTGCTGCCTATGAGGTAGGTGGGAATGCCAAGCCATGTATATGGGAACCATCTTGGTTCATCATTCAAATCTGGAGAAAGCCCAGATGCTCTTTGCTGATGATGTCTTCATCCATCTGGACTAGATGCCTGTTGGCAAGTTAGAGTTATAGAAGAATTTTGACAAGGATATTACATTGGTTTTGTCTAAAAGATCCAGTGAAATTGGGCCTAATGTCTCTCCCATATGCCACCAGGCAGTTCCCTAGAGTATAACCCTTCCTCCCTCCAGTTTGGGATCCTGGGAAGGATATCAGACTGGGACCTTCAAAGGACACATTTTATGTTGGCTGAGAGATTCAAATGTTAATCAACTCAGAGGGACAAAGTCCCCCACGGCTCCCCTGGAAAACTGCCAATCAGTAAAGAGAAAGGACTCCAGAATAGATACCAGCACCTTCAATTTCTTTTTGTCCCCACTTAATAGTATTTTATTTTTTCCAAATACATGTAAAGATAATTTTCAACATTCACTCTTATGAAATTTTGAATTCTAAATTTTTTTCTCCCTCCCTCTTCTCCCCCCTCTCCAAGACAGCGTGCAATCTGATATAGGTTATACATGCACAGTAATGTCAAACAGATTTCCGCATTAGTCACATTGTGAAGGAAGGGGGAAACCATGACAAAAAAAAAAGAGAAAATAATATACTTCAATCTGCATTCAGGCTCCATAGTTTTTTTTTTCTCCGTGTGAAAAGCATTTTCCATCATGAGTCTTTTGGAATTGTCTTAGATCATTGTATTTCTGAGAAGAGCTAAGTCTATAAATGTTGGTCATCGCACAGTATTGTTACTGTGTACAGTGTTAGCTTTCTCTTGGTTCTAGCACCTTCAATTTCATTAACATAATTTGCCCTGGAAGAAAGAAGAGTGTGACGCTGTGAAGGTGATGATAGTGGAGACTTTATTATACAGTATCCTAATGTAAACAACCCCAAATTCCATGTTTCTCGCCTAGTGTCCAGAGGACCCAAATGTGGTACTTAGGAGATCTATACTAGAGTGAAGAATAATATTTCCTGGATTGAGAAGACTATGCAAGAAAATGGGTCCCTGATCAGGATTAATCCGTTCTCATATCACCCTCCTCTCTTAGGATTGACACGATGAGGCTGCTGTCTTACATCCCTCCCAACATACTCAACATTTCATTGTGACTGCGGGGAGTGAAGGTGGGAGACATTGAAATGCTTGTGGTGAGGGTGGAGAATGGTATTATCTCTGACAGTGATAGTGACATTAGAGGATGAAGACACTCTGTACACTATCCTTTCTTCCCTCCCCTCATTCACTGTTATATTTACTGAATCATTCTTTTTTTCCACAAAAACATAACGATTTTATATGAACCCAACTACACTGAAATACATCAAGTATCAATTCACAAAAGCATAAATTATCTTGGTGTCTCTCTGTAAATGCTCCAAATGTTCTAAATGCACACCACACCATCAGCATTTCCTGTAGATCTCTCTTTTCCAAAGTGTGGTCTGTGGGCAGTACAAGCAAGAAGTCTGACTTAGAACCCAGTCCTTTCTTTGGCTTCTTAAAATCCAATATTTACCAGCAATAAAGAGAGATTAGCCCCCTCCCCCCAAAACCATCATTATCCTTCCAGTTCCCCAGCTTCATAACCTTGATGTCATCTTCATTTCCTTGTTCTCTCTCACCCTACATATCCAATCAGTTTTCAAATCTTACCATTTCTACCTCCTAGACATCTCTCTTAACCATCCCCTTTTTCTATGCACATTCACCACTTTATTACCTTTCACCAGATTTTGCGTAATAGCATCCCAATTGGTCTTCATTCTTCAAGTCTCTTCCCCCTCCACATCTCCATATCTTACACATACCTGCCAAAGGAGCTTTTTTTAAGCCCAGATCTCACAATATCATTACTCTAGTGTCTCACTACTGCCTTTATGATAAAATATAAGCTTCTCTGCTTAATCTTTAAAGCCATTCACAACCTGGCATCAAGCTAGCTTTCCATCTTCATTATGCAGGCATATCTCAGAGATATTGTGGACTCTGGTTCAGACCATCACAATAAAATGAATTTTGCAATAAAGCTAGTTACACATTTTTTTTTATTTTTCTGGTGTATATAAAATTTCTGTTTACACTATACTGTAGTCTATTAAGTGTGCAACAGTATTGTGTCCAAAAACAAAATACATACCTTAATTTAAAATACTTAATTACTAAAAAATGCTAACCATCATCTGAGCCTTCAGCGAATCGTGCTCTTTTTGCTTGTGGAGGGTCTTGCCTCATTGTTGAAGGCTGCTGACTGATCAGGGTGGTGATTACTGAAGATTGGAATGGCTGTGTCAATTTCTTAAAATAAGACAACAACAAAGTTTGCCATGTCAATTGATTCTTCCTTTCACATGAGCACTTAGAGGCCATTTTAGGGCCATTAATTGGCCTGATTTCAATATTGTTGTTTCTCAGGGAATAGGGAGGCCTGAGGAGAGGAAGAAAGATGGGGAGTGGTCAGAACACACAAAATGTATCAATTAAGTTTACTATCTCATCTGGGCACAGTCCATAGCACCCAAAACAATTACAAGGGTAACATCAAAAATCACTCATCACAGATGATAACAGACATAATAATAATGAAAACATTTGAAATAATGTGAGAATTACCAAATATGACAGAGACATGATGTGAGCACATGCTGTTGGAAAAATGGTGCTGATAGACTTGCTTCATGCAGGGTTTCCACACACCTTCAATTTATTAAAAAACACACAATATCTGCAAAGTGCAATAAAATGAGATATACCTGTATATCATTCCACTTCCCATACTCTGTAATCCAGCTAAACCGACCTTCCCTCAGCTCCTTACACATAGCATTCCATCCTCCATTTCCATTCCAGGCACGAACTCCCTCTTCACCTTCACTTCACAGAATCCACGTCTTCTTTCAAGATGCATCTCAAGCACCACATTCTGATTAACCCTTTAGTGATTCTCACCTCAAACTTCTAGTGCCCTTGCTCCCTAGCTTACCTTGCTTTTACTTGTATTCATTCTTTTAAAATGCAAGCGCCTTAGGAGAATAGATTTTTCATTCTCTATATTGGTATGCCAAGCACCTGGCACAGTGCCTGGCACACAGTAAGTGCCTAATAAATGATTGTTGATTCACTGATTGATTAAGGAAAAAGCAGTGGCTCAGAAAAGGGATGTAGCTGGAGGCAGAGATTCAGCAATGCCTTTTCCTTTAGGGTATTCTCGGAATCACATATTTAGAGCTGGACAAGAGCACAAAGGTGTTATAGAACCTCATTTTATTCATAAGGATATGGGGGCTCAACTGATTTCAGTGACTTACCCAAGGAGAGAGAACATGGCTTTAAAACCAGGTCCTCTGACTCCATATCTAGCATTCTGTCCTCTGTGCCCAACTCTCCTTGACAAAAACTTCAAGTCATCTGACTTTTGGAGTTTGTGTACAAGATATCAATGGGGGGGGGGGGCGAAAGGGGGACAGACCACAAATGCACATACACATAAATGAAAAACATTGGGGACTTTATGGACTGTGAAGCGACTACCATACCCCAACTTCAGAATGTCATAGAGCCTCATCTCTTTCCTAGAACAATAGTCTTACCAACCCAGGTCAGGGCCCCAAGGAGGCTATGCACAATCCCAGAGAGTTTATGATGGAATGTACATCCTTCTTACCTCCGCCCCACACAGACTCTCTCTTCCTTTAAGTGACAGTTCAGGTACCATCTCCTCTGTGAAGCCTCTCTGTCCCTCCCAGACAAGGCAACTTTTATTAAAAAAAAAAAAAAGGTTGGAATTCAAGCTCAAGCTGACAGCGAGCCTATTCCTTCATAGAATAACTTCATAGCAAACTTTGGTAATAAGTATTAAATAATTCTTTTGTGACTCTTAGATTCCCAGTTTCTACGTGGCACAGAGCAGGTGCTTGATAAAGCACTTGTTGATTCAACTTGTTATGCTGTCTTATTTCTTTGTGATTCTGGGGAGTTTTAACTGGATATATGCAACTATCGAATTTGTCTGATCAAGTGCAATGCCAGTGTTGTGGTCAATCTACGTCATATTTTTATGGAAAACTAGAATACTAGAGATCAGTTTTATGTAATATATACAGGAGAGCGGGTGTGTTCCAAAACTTAACTTAAAAATTCATTAAGACTTTTGGATCACCTCTGTGTGTGTATAGTGACACACACATACACACATATATACACATACACATACACACATATATTGTCAGCTCTTGGTTAGCATAAGTAGACCTTTAGGCAGACTTTCCCCTCCCCTTGCAGGGTTTTGCTTCCTCCATAGCTCTGCAGGGCTGCTGGAGCAACCTAGACTGGAGGATCCCTGGTGTGGGGCTGCTCTGGCACTGCTGCCATCCCTGCTGGGAGCCAGAGCCAGAGCTCTGGCCCTGTCAGGTCCTGCCCAACCCCTCGCTAGGGAGTTATGTAAAATGAGCAGTATCTATACACACAAATTCAACTCCCAATGGGCAAGGGTATGTGTGTGCGTGTGTGTATGTGCACGTGTGTAGGTATATATATGTAAATGTGTGTCCATATACATATACACTCACACATGTGTATTGTATATACACATGCTGTATATATGTATATACACATATACATACACACACAATATGTATATTGCAAATATGCATATATACATATACATGTGTGTCGCCTTTGTGTGCACATGTGCTTCTGTGTATATGTGTAAATGTGTCACATACACATATGTGT
Organism: Phalanger gymnotis; assembly: GCA_028646595.1. Taxonomy (NCBI): domain Eukaryota; kingdom Metazoa; phylum Chordata; class Mammalia; order Diprotodontia; family Phalangeridae; genus Phalanger; species Phalanger gymnotis. The sequence goes on from CM053622.1 coordinate 487,489,164, forward strand.
ACTGTATACATGTGTATACTACATACATACACACATACATGCACATATGTGTATATGTGAACATGTTCACGTGCATGTTTATGTGTATATTTGCATTGTGTGAGAGTGCACATATGTGTACACACATACATATATGTGTGCTATATCCATGTGTACTTGTGTGTGTGCATACATGCATGTGCCCACAGACATGTGTGTGCATATATACACACATACATACATATGTATACGTATGCATGTGTGTGTATGTGTATACAGAGAGGGTGGAGTTCTTATTTATGTCAGCGGATCTTTCTCCAGACCTCTACTTAAAGCAATTTTTATGTAATGGCAATTTGCCCAAGGACTTGGTGGAAGGAGGAGAGGCAGGAAAGAGACCATGTGCACAAAAGAAGAGCCCAACACACAGTGCAGCAACAGATGGGGGCCAGGGACAGAGAAGGTAGAGCAGAAGGAGGAACATGGGAAGGGGGCAGACATGTGGAGGTTGGACACAACTTCCTACATGAGGGGCAGAGACAGACATATGGTATCCAGTAGAATGGCAGAAGACAGACATATGGGAGCCAGACACAGGGGCTGGTAGGCAGAGTGGGGTAAAGGTTTCCTTTCTTGGAGGTCTCAAACTGAGTCTTAGATAGCAATGGTGGTCTCACCCTCCATGCAATTTTCTGCTTTCACTTGGAGGGGTTTTCTTTAAGTTTTTTTTTTTTTTTGGTGGTAGGGTGGGAGGCTATAGAATGCCACAGACTGCAAGCAGAGAGAGAGAGAGAGGGAGAGAGAGAGAGAAAGAGGAGAGAGAAAGAGAGACAGAGTGAGAGAGAGCACAGTACTCCACAGTAAAATTAACATAGGTTTTTTTTTAATTCAAAGATGAATTTCCATAATGTGAATTAACAGAAAGTGAGAACTATCTATAAATATAAATTTATATTATGTATATGTATTTACATTATATATTTATTTTTATTGTTGATGTATTTATATTATATATGTGTATAACATATGCAAATATATCATATTACTTTAATATGTTACACAGAGCTTGGCACATAGTAAGTGATATATATGTATATATATATATACATATACATATATATATTCCAAATACACTTTTATTCCAAATATATTTATATTCCAAATATAAATATATAGCTACGGCTATAACTACTACAGTATTATGTATTTATTAACTTTTTATTTATTTTATATATGTTATTATATTTATTTGTTGTCTTTCCCTTTAGAATATGAGATCAGTGCAAATAAGCATTGTGTCATCCTTTATAATTGTATTCCTGGAGAAGAGCACAGTGCCTGGCACAGAATAGATTCTTAATAAAGATTTGTTGATTGACTGACTGAATCAGAGGATACAAAGATGGGTCACATCCTACCCTCTTGGTGATAGCCAGTCCTTAGCTACCTCCAACAGAACTATACCTCCCCTCTTTCCTATTATGGTTCAATACTCCCCACTCCATCCCACCATTACAACCACTGATGGCTTGTGGATGCAATTTAACCCAAGCGTCCACCACTCATATTCCAAATTTATCTGTTTCTACCAAGGGCACCACAGTCCCTCCAGGTCCCCAGGGTCTCAATCCCCTCATTTGCATTTGATTTCAACTGAAAGTGCTCTCATAAATGTACTAACGATGTCTTCATCCATCTTGAGCCCTTTGCAGCATTTGGTATTACTATTGACCCCCTTTCTTTTCTCTGGGTGGTTGAAAATGATGTTATAATGCCATCTATAAAAGTTCTCCTATATGCATGATTAACGAACTTGGAAATAATCTTTCTAATTTGTAAATCTTTTTTTCCAAATGAAGAGTTTTGAAAATATTTATAAAAACTTAAAAATGTAATTCTTTTCAGTTAGCTTGCAAGAATAACTGATTGACATCAGGCAAGATGTAAATTTACTAGCTGCACTCAACAAAAACGTTTGCATAACTGGTAAGGGGAATTTTAAAATGAGTATAATGTATTTGCCGTCTCAGACAATGCTGCACTTCTTCCATTTGTATCTATGTATCTTTATGAGATATCATTTTTAGCTATAACAGCAATTACAACCAAGTCTGAAAATAAACTGAATTTAGAACTAGACTTCTAAATTGCTGCATCACAAAGTATTCAACTGAGGCTTTCTTTTGATTTTTTTTTTAATTCTTAATTAAAACACAGAATAAACAGGCATTTCTATATCTACCACAAATGAAAAAAGTCGTTTACATAGGGAACCATTAATCTCCTTATCACACCACTTCTTTTTAAATATATATATTAAATTCCTCATATTACTTTCAAAATTCTCTTATTTGCCTTTATTTCCTCCCTTTTGTTTACTTCTATATATTTTAAAATCTTTTTAGTACCCCTCTTTTGTTGATATCCCTTTTGCTCTCACCCTCAGCAAAAGGGAGAAAAAAAAGAAAATTCCTTGTAGCAGATATGTGACAATAAAATGAGTCCACAAAGTAGTAATGTCCTACATATATATGTATTGTGTGTATATATGTATGTGTGTATATATACAAACATATATGTGTATATACATATACATGCATACACATGTATATACATACATGCATATATGTATATATGTATAATATGTGTGTATAAATATATATATATATATATAAATTTCCTTCTACACCTTGAGCCCATCACTTTTCTGCCAGGAATTGGGTTACATGATGCAGCACACTTTGGAGACATGTTTGGCCACTGGTTTTATCAGAGATCTTATATTTTTCAGAATTGTATTTCTTTCCAAATGAAGTTGTCTTTGAATAAATAATTCTGATTAATTCATTATGCATCATTTAATACTTCTCAGTATTTTCTGAAATAATCTTTCACAATTTTAAAGCACAATGATATTTTGTAACTTTCATAGACTTCCATTTGTTCAGCCACCAGAACTCCCACTGGCACTTGATTATAATTCTTTAATTTTCTTTCCATGTGTTTCCCATTTAAGATCAATAATTTCGTTTTGTTTGCAATTATTTTTCACCCAGTACTATTATCACTTTCAACCCTCCTCCTCATAGCCACTTATTTTCCTGTTAAGTTTGATGTATTTCCACACCAGATTCTACGTGTATGTCCAATTCTCCTTTGTCCAATTCACATAAGAATAAGTTTCATCTAATTCCCACTTCCTCTGTTGCTTTCTCCAAGTTTGTATATTTTCATTTATCCCAGTTATAAATATCAAGTTGTACCCCATATCAAATTCCACCCCCTCTTTCATTTCTAGATTAGTATATTCCTGATCCTTTTACCCTCCTTTCTCTCTCCCCTCTGAAAACCCGCAGAATTTTACTAAGTGATTCCAAAGTCCTCTGTTTTTCTTATTTAGCTCCTTTAAAACCCTTTGGACACATTGAGGTCCGAAGAGACACTTGTTTCTTCTATTACATTTATACAGGCCCGTCCCATTGCTTGAATAAATTTCCCTTTCCAGGTTTTTCTTGACTCATAGTTTACATTTCAGTGATCCTACTTAGCTCTGGCCTTTTCATCGGAAATGCTTGAATGTCCTCTATTCCTTTTTAAACCTGTTTTTTCCCTCTATTGAATTGTGTTCAGCTTTGCAAGGTAAGTTATTGGTTACAAGTCCATGTCTTTTGACTATTATAATATCACATTTCAAGGTCTCCTCTTTTTTTACCAGATGCTTCCAGGCCTTATATGATCCTGACAGTTATTCTTTGGTACTTGAACTCCTTGCTTCTGGATGCTTGCAGCATCTTTCCTTTGATTGGGAAGCTCTGGATTTTGGCTCTGACATTTCTTGGACTTTCCTTTTGGGGATTTCTTTCAGGAGATATTCTGTGAATTCTTTCTACCTTTCTATCTTTCTATCTATCACTTTCCCTCTGTTTCTAATATATTGTTCATTTACTGTTTCTTGAATTGTTGTATGTAGTTTTTTTCTTTTAAATCATGGTTATTGAGGAGTCCAGCAATTCTTAAACTATATCTCCCTTGATGTTTTCTAAGTCAGATGTTTTGGACATCACCTATCTTACTTTTTTCCTTCTTTTTTTTTGTCTTTTGATTTTGTTCTGCTTGATGTCCATGAAATCACTGATTTTTATTTCATATTTTCTAATGTTCAAGAAATCTATTATTTTGGGCAAAATTTTCCACTTTTTCTAATTCTGATTTTTTCTAATTTACTACCTTGTTAATTTATTCTTCTTCCAATTCTTTCCTCTAAAGGTTTGATTTTTTTTAATCTCTTGCTTCCTTTCTTCTAGGTATTCTTCTAGTCCTTTATTTTTTCTTTGAGTCTCTGCTTCCTTCTAAGCTGGAACTTCAAATATCTATGAATTTATAAAACTATTTACAATGGTTTTTATCTTCTTTATTTTATTCATCTCTCCTGCATTAGTTCTAGGATTGAGGTTTTGTGCCACGGCCAGGCTCTATTTCCTATTATACTTCAAGGTAGGTTGGTAAACACTGTTTGGTCTATACCAGGGTGTGGAACCTGTGGCTTCGAGACCACATGTGACCCTCTGGGTTCTCAAGTGCAGCCCTTTGACTGAACCCAAACTTCACAGAACTCAGTCGAAGGACCTCACTTGAGGATCTAGAGGGCCACATATGGCCTTGAGGCCGCAGGTTCCCCATCCCTGGTCTACACCTTGTTCACCTGAGTTCCTGAATTGACTTTCACTTCCCAGGGTTAGGTCCCACCCCAGATATTTAAGGTTCAGAGCAGGGGATCTACAGGACCCTCCATGGAACAGCAAGGCAAAATGCAAGGGACCTCAGAGGGCTGGGGCATCCAAGTTTGAACATGACTATGCCCATACTATTTGAAGACACTCCTGGTGGCTTCCATGATCCCTAAGCTGGATTTCCAACCACTCTGGGCTTTCTCGTAGGTATCCTCTGCCTTTGCCACCTCTAGATATAGAGCCAATCTCTGTCGGCTGCCAGCTTATTTATCTACAGTGACCTTGTCTTTGCTCATAGTCCCCTTTGTTGTTACCAATGGGCTTCTGGCAGAAGTTACTTACTATGGTTTCACCTTGCCTTTCTTCATTATTACATAGCCTGCTGTGATTTTCAGCATCTTTCTGGAATAGATTTGTGTGTAGAGGGATATGTGTATGCTGCTCTGCCTCTGGCTAGAAGCCTCTAAACTAAAATTTTAAAAAATAATGTATATCCCATTGCTTTCACTAAAATTATAATTAGTAATAATAGTTAAGAGCACAAACAAGTTTTATACATGAATAAATAAAACAATTTCACAAAGTGATTTCATCTATATCACATTCATTTTAAATGTCTACTTTGGTAAGGTTTTTTTCAATTTTGATAATTATTGCTATAGCAACAAATGTATATGATATACAAACAAGTAAATATACACATTTGTGGGTGCATGCTCAGAGATATTTACTCATGAAGAAGGAGATCAATCAAAAAAGACAATGGCATGCTAAACAATAGAATAAAAATGACTGAGCTAGCCTGAAGATCAAAGGTACCAGTACTATACCAGTACTATGAATTGTAGATTGTAGCTGAACTACACAGGCTGATTACAGCCTTTGCCAAAGCCCAAGGTAATTCCCCTCTGATTTATCCAACCTCAAATTCCCACTTCTCTACTTTTCTCTTGTACTTATGTTACCTACTCTAGGTTGCTGTCTTAGTCTACTTCTACCGTATCTAATGCACTATGGAATAAAATATGCCCATTGCTTAATAATATGCAGCTACATGACTTTCAATAACCCTTACTCACCTTTCCAAATATCTTAAGTTCAGTAAAAACTGGCTTTAGTTTAAACAAATAGTCTTTCATATAAGAGAATACAGATTCAGAATCATGGACAGAACTTGCACAAATGGGTGTATAGGAATGACATAGGTAGCTCTTTCCTTCATGTTGCACTCCAGTCCTTGTCCAAATTCTAACTTGACCCATGAAGGCTGTGGTTACAAAGTAAAAGTCATATAGACCTCGGAAAGTGGTAAAGATAGATGAAAAATGGCAGATGATGGAAAGAACAGATTCAAAACCTATTCCCAGGATTTCCTCCCTGCCCCCACATATACAAATAAACCTCCTTATTTTGGGTTAGGAGGAACATGTTGATGGCAGAAAGAGGATATACAACACTTATCTTCATTCTTACTCCCCTCCCCCCCCCCCGCCCCAATACTCTCACATGATAAACTTTTTATTATTATTTTAAGCGAAATTCTCAAAGCAAATGACAAAATGGTTCTATGTATATTTTGTGATAAATATTCATCTTTCCTGCTAAGGTTTCTCTTCTGCCCTTCAACTTAAACATTCATCTTGATTCCTCTCTCTCTCATTGTGGATATCCCCACCAAACAGACTGAACGCCTTTCTGTCTTCTACTCATTATACTTCTACAGTCTCTCCTCTACAGTATAATATTGAATTTCTTTACTTTCTGATTCATTCAAAAGACCATCTACTAGTACTTTCTCAACACTTTCATTTTCCGTCCTAAGAAGTACACATATTAGTCCATGTCTTGGGGGAGGGGGATGTGGAGGGGAGGTGGTAGTGGTGATGGTGTTAGTGGTTGTTATTTCCCTTCTCTATACAATATCTTGTCAAATAAACATATTATGTATGTATACACACATATACATATACATATATAGATATATAATTAAATGAAGTTTTATTTTTCACATGAACCAAAGTATATACACCTACTTGTATTTACTAGAAATTAAGATGCAACAGAGGTTAAGTTCCATCTTGAGAATATTTAATAATTTTAAAATTCATATTTCCAAGCTATCTTCAATCTATATTGAAGGATCACTCTTTTCAAGTTAAGTAATAATTGGGAAAAAATCTGTAATTATTTAGATCAATAAATGAAAATATTGACAATCTTTCCTTCATGCTATCATGATGTAGGAAATTTAAACATGGTTATATATTTTCACTTCTTAATAGATGCTCATATTAACTTAAATAATGCTTTCAGGTTTGCAAAATCTTATCATAACCACTTTGTTATGTAGATACTGAAAATATTATTTTTTTTTCACAAATGAGGTACTGACACCTAGAGAGGTTAAATGGATTACCTACAGTCACACATCTGCAAAGTACAAGAAGCAGGACTTGAACCCACGTCTTCCAACTCCAATTCCAGTGTTCATTCTCATATAACTCTTGGGTTTCTCAATGACTTGACTGTAGGCAGAAGCGTTTGGAAACCATAATCATAAAATATTAGTGTGAGAAGTGACCTTAGAAGCCATTTAATCCAATTCCCTATATGAAGCATGAATGTGGTTCTACATCATTCCAAGCAGTTAATCATCCTACTTCTGCTTAGTTTAGTTTTTAGATGATTAAGATGACAAGAGAGTAACTATGGTAACAAAGTTAATGAATTTCTTAAGCAATAGTTCTTTAGCTGTTTTATACACATGCAAACAAATACAAAAACAAAAATTACATGTTTCTGTTATAAATTAAACACAAAAAAACAAAAGAAGAATTGAAAAAGGAAAAGTAATAATCAATTCTTAGTAATAAACATAATAATAATAAAAATAAGGAAATGATGACAGGGAAGAACATTAAAAAGAAACAAAAAGAATGAAGAAAATAGGAAGAGTAAGAGCAAAAGTGGAGACTAAAAGACTTAAATTGTATGAATCAGTTCCTAGAAAATAATATATAACACAAGATGTGTCTAGCCGTAGCCCATGTAAGTTCTGAGTATCAATATTCCAATTCTCACTCTCACTGATGTTGAGTTTCCAAAGCTAAGCTGGTTATGTCTTCTTCCTCAAGGTTCTAGGGATACCCCAGAGGCGAAAAGGAATGGCTTTCTCAGGTGCTACCAACTCAAGCCTCCACTGCATGTTTCCCTCACCCCCAAGATTATTAGCTGATAAACAATTTTAGAATGGGTTATTTACTAAAGTTGTACAATATGAAGAGCTAGTACAAAACACTCCTCCAAAAATCTATGACTTGCTTTCTCTCAAGTATACATGGTATGCAAGGAGAATGTGGGCTCATGCTTAAAGTGCCCACATAGCAAAGGAGTAACTCCCAGCTCTTGATTGCCAGAAGTCCTTTTTTAAAATTAGTGGGGTCCTAAGCAGTCCTCCTCAAGCATGGTGAATCTGTGTCCAGTTTGTCTTGAACTCCTGATGCAGACTCTGTGGCTAGCCACTGCTAGGGAATTTGATGGATTTCCATCAATTGCCAGAAGATTGATGATGAGTACAAAACCATAGAGACCCTTCAAAGCTCCCAAGGACTTGATCTGGTCAAAGGAGGGGATAAAGTGAGAAGACACTTGGCCAAAGCTGAAGGTCAGACCTAGCCTCTCTTCTCCCCTGCGCTAAGCTGTTGTTCCTCCTCAAAGGTGTCCATTTCTATCTAGTTTGATAATTTATAGATGGTCCTTGAGGCACGGGCAAGTTTCTTTGATCTATCCGAACATGAATCTTGTCTGATATTACCCCAGTTCAAAGGAGTTTTTGAACTTAGTCTCAGGCATGAGTGAGATTGATTGGGTATCTTATCATTTACTTTAAGTAGGAAGGGGCTGAATAAATCAATTAACCTCACCATTATATTAGGTCGAAGAGTTAGCTCTAGCAGTCTGCTTTCTGGATTTCATATAATGCCTATTATAGTGATGTTATGTCAAAGATCTGAAGAAGGCATTTTCTTATGAATAAGAAACATTTCCCAAAGCATCTTTGGTTGGCTTTCTTCTGTTAAAGGAAAAAAAAATAACATTCTTCTAGAAAGCAAATTCCTCCCACTATGAAAGTCAAATGACCTATAGCCAACCTAACCTACTTACTTAATGTACACACCATTCAGACCTCTTCTCCATCAACCAATCAATCAAATAATAAACATTTATTAAGTGTCCTATGCCAAGCAGTATGCGAAGCACTGGGGATACTAAAAGAGGCAAATGACAGTCCCTGCCCTCAAAATGCTTATAATCTATTAGGGGAGACAAGATGCATACAAAGTAAGCTATATACAGGGTAAATAGGAAATAACAGAGGGAAGAGACTAGAATTAAGAGGGGTTGGAGAAGGCTTCCAGTAAAAGATAGGATTTTTGTTGGCACTTAAAGGAAGCCAGGGAGGTTTCCATGGCTTTGTACAGGCAGTCCCTTATTCCTGGCATCCCCTTCTTCCTCACTTCTGTCTCTTAAAGTACCTACCTTCCTTCAAGGCTCAGGGCATGTGCCACCTCTTACATGTAGCTTTTTCTGATCCCCCAGATGCTAGTCCCCTCCAAATTCCTTTGTACTTATTTTGTCTATATTTTGTATTTATAGATATGCTGTCTCTCTCTATATATAAAATTTAAGCTGCATAAGGACAAAGACCATTTATTTCTGACTTTGTACCTACAGCACCTAGCCCAGTGCCTGGGACATAATAGTCACTTAATAAATTATTATTTAATAGTTATCGTAAATTTATTTTTGCAATTTCCTGAAAAGGTGTGTTTCTATACAAGTTCAAGGATATCAGTTTATGTCTCTTCATATAAAATCTAATGCTGATAGAATACCTTGGAAAACTGACCTCTTATTATAGTATTGATGTATCTATATGTTGCATTGAAACAGCAAGTTAAGTTCTTGTATGAGTTACATATATTCTTAGTTCCTTAGTAGGAATGGAGGCAGCCAATTTATAAAAAAGGATAGGGCGACAAGATAGCCTAGGATCGTGTGTGTGTGTGTGTGTGTGTGTGTGTGTGTGTGTGTGTACATTATGTCTGAAGTACTAAGAGCTTCTAGAATGAGAATCTACCTTACTGTGAGACAAAGAAGGGGATTTCTTATTTGATATATAATTACAGGGGCATCACTAAAATATTAATAATAACTCATTTATGTTCCACCTTAAGTTTTACTACGCTGCCATAATATCTACAATTCCCATTAAAAAGCCATTCCTTTGAGTTAGGACATTATTATTTTCAGGAATCCTTTTGTAAAGTGTAGATATCTTACCTCTTAGAGAGATGAAAAACAGCTAGACTTCACATAGCATTTTTAGATTTGCAAACATTATCCTGACAACGACGCTAAGAAATGGTAACCAATACTGTCATTTTTATTTCTAAGATAAGGAAACTGAGGCTGAGAGTTAAAGTGACTTGTTCAGGGTCACACAGCTAGTAAGTGACTGAGGCAAGATTCAAACTCAGGTCTTCAATCCAAGTCCAATGCTGTAAACATGGTGCCATATAGCTGCCTTTAAAATACTTAGCAATCAACACCTCTCAGTAAATTAATTCGTCAAGTGACTTTTGTGTGGAAAGAAGAGATGACATAAGTCTGAAATATGGGGTGCTTCTGAGTAGGCCCAACCCAGTTAGGGTCCCATAGTCATGGGCAGCCAAGACTGGAAAAAAGACAAGAGCACCTATGAAATCCATGACTCAGAGATACGTGACTCTCTCTTGAAGGATAGTCTAATACCTAAATGGGTCCATCATCTCATGGACTTAGGTGCTACTTCCAATGATATAGACTGAAAGTCACCCATGCCTTCCCATTCTGTTAAAATCTTAGCCATGTCCTTGCATAAGTTTATCAAAGGAGTTTTACTTAACCTGCTGGAGATCTTGGAGCACTTGCTTTTTGAAATGGTAAGTACCAGGAGCATAGACAGATTGTTTGGTGGTTGTCTTTGAATTTTCCTCATAACTAGACTATCTTTTTTTCCCCTCATGAATTTCTTTGATGCTATCCTTTACTCCAGTTCTTATTCATATTATAGCTCCTTACTTCTTATGTGATGCTACCTTCTCACACTCACGTTCTGCCACTTTATTGTCCTGGGTGATATTCATTTTCAGTTCTTTGAAGACTGTGGCATTCCATGACTAATGATCATACAACAAAACCAGTAGATGTGGTTTTTTTTAACCATACTCATGATTTCATCAGTATAGGAAGATTCTGGTGTGAAGCTTTCTCTACCAATACAGATTGACACTTTGGTTAACTTACAGAGTTGTCTGGGGTAATGAGTGACTTGTCCAAAGTCACATGCCCAATATGGGTCAGAGGGTAGATCTGAACCAAGGTCTTCCTAACTCTTAGCCCAGCTCTCTTTCTACTGTACCATGCTGTCTCTCTCTGGTCAAGCATTTAATAAACACTAATTAAGTGCCTACTATATTCCAGTTACTGTGCTAAATAGGGATACAGAGAAAGGCCAAAAACATCCCTATTCTTAAAGAACTCATGGCCTAATGTGTGTGTGTGGGTGGGTGGGGGAGCAAGAACATTTAAACAAACATGTATAAACAAGATATATGCAAAATAAATTTGAAATAATTAAAGAGGGAAGACACTAGAATTAAGGAGGTTCAGGAGAGGCTTTCTGAAGGAGATAGGATTTAAATGAGATCTGAAGGAAGCCAGGGAAGCCTGGAGGCAAAGACACAAAGGGAGGCCATTCCAAGTGTTGGGCACAGCCAGTGAATGTGACTGGAGTCAGGAGATGGAGAGTCTTGTTCAAGGAACAATAAGGAGGCCAATGTCACTAGATCACAGAGTAAGTGGTGAGGTATTAAGCTACAATAAGACTGGAAAGGTGGGGAAGAGCAGGTTAGGAATAGAATAATGGCATTAAAATATGGGTCTATGTTTCAGAGAGAAATATGGGGTCACTAAAGATACTTTGTAATGTCCTAACTGTAATCAATATTGTTGGCCTCCTCCTGTTCGATTCCAGTCTGAAATATTTGTCTCTTTGTATCATCTGTCTGAGCTGTATATAGAGATTGTCCAACTCCATCTAATAATTTGGACACTAGGCATACTAAATATACTTCATTTCTCCTTTATGTATCAATAGACCGAACTTTTTTTGAGAGGTTGTGGATCTTGGCTAGAAGGTCCTTCAGTGCTACAAGGCTTGAAACAATGGACATAATATCATCAGCAAACTGGAATCTCTAGTAGAAGTCACCGTCTATTGAGACTTTCTCTTCAATTTAGATTCTGTATGTTAGATCTCCACGACAATGGTAAGTGCCTTTGGGAGAACAAAGACTTTATTAGTCATTTATTAAGTGTGCCAGGCACCATGCTAAGCACTTTATAAATATTATCTAATTTGGCAACAGACAGCTCCTTGTTTTATGACTGACCTGATATTTATGAACAGAGGGTCATTGAAAATGGTTATTTCTATCTTAATATGTGCATAGGAGATACCTTTTTTGAAGGAGAGCTGTTAACGTACTTTGCTCTACTCAATCCAATAATAGTATAATCATCAAACAACAAGCACAGACAGTGTAGTCCCTATAAATTTCATCATTTTTATTATTCTGAAAATGAATTATAGATTTAGAGCTAGAAGAGAGTTTAAAAGTTGAATCCAATCCTTTCATTTTTTTACCATTGAGGAAACTGTGGTTCAAAAAGACTGTGACATGCTCAGGGTCACACAACCAGTAAGTTCCTGAGGCAGGATTCTAACCTATTTTTTTTCCTAATTCCAAGTCCAGTGTTCTATCATATATCATATATTTATAAGGTCATAAGAGCTGAGATTTCCCCCTTACTTTGATATCTCCCTTTTGAAGGTTAATAATTTACTAAGTTAAATATAGCCATGACCCAGGGCCCCCAAGGACTGGAGTCATAACAATCAAATTTAATTTAGGGGACTTCTTCATTATGCCCTCACTCAGACTTTACTTTGAGAAAATCTCCAAATATGCTCATGGCCAGATTTCCACAAATGTGTGTAACAGACTGCCCAGTTCCCATGAAAAATTCAAGGTAACAGATAGGACAGTCTTTTTTCACCCTACATAAAAATGTGGAAACTGCAAAGGACTCATGGGAGCCTGTAAAAAGATTTTAAAAACCCAAAACACATCAGGCACTAATAGTAGCCCATCAATAATCCTTCAGAATGGAACTGACTTTGGGATTGCCATAAGGATAACACTTTGACACTCCAGTGCAATCCTTTTCTTCCAAAAGTTTCAACATACTCCCTCTCTGACTTAAAATGCTACTTGGCAGTTTGGACTTATGCTGCTTGGCAAAAATATTTAAATGTTACTGGACAGCCAGGCAACTCATTTCCCCCTAGATTTATATTGGTTGTATAAGCTATTGTATTAGCAGGGAGCTGGAAAAATTCTGATCTCTTACTTCACTTTGTCATGGTTTTAGTCCCTTGGTGCTGTTCCTCTAGTGATGAGTCCAGCCCTTCTTTCACCAAAAGGCCTATTGCTTAGGAGCCCCCATTCTCTCTATATATCAAGTCGGATGTCTGAACTATTGAAATTGCAGTATTTTTCAGGCACCCACCAAGGCTGCCATCTACCCCAACTTCTCTTCTCTACTAGAAGCCTAGATTCCAGCATCACATGGTCAAGGAAATTTAAGTTCTCCTACTTTACACATGAGGTTATGGTTCAGGAATATTATCTATGAACTCTATTGTAAGTCCACAGGTGCAAGCACATGTCTATAACTCTGCAATGTGCAGGAAATGTTGATCATCCATAACTACTCAAATGCTGCTACTTTCTCTTCTTCTAGGAACATCACTCATTTCTCTCATCTCTGGCCTGTGCCCATAAAGGGAAACAAAATATCAAAAGGAATTCTGGGGCAAGAAACTCTGTTCTCAGATCACCCAGGCAGCTCACAATGCAATTTAGTTCTGCTTGAAGAAGAAGAAGAAGAAGAAGAAGAAGAAGAAGAAGAAGAAGAAGAAGAAAAAGAAGAAGGAGAAGAAAAAAGAGAGAGAGAAAGAAAGAAAGAGAGAGAGAGAGAAAGGATGGAAGGAAGGAAGGGAGGGAAGGAGGGAGAGAGGAAGGGAAGGAAGGAAGGAAAGAATGAATGAAAGAAAGAAGGAAGGAAAGAAAGAAAGAAAGATTTTCTTCTCCCTTCTTAACTTTAGAAGTAAGGTTTAAAGGCAAAGAAAAAAGGCAAAAAAAAAAAATGCCAAGCCAGTACATATGGATGGCTTCTCTTATAAGAGTATTAGCTCAAGAGTCCTAGACAACCAAATAATCTTGGATGCTGCCTTGGGTCACTGAAACCCACAACCCTAGGTAGGATCCAGGAAGTAGCTAGCTCTAAGTCAGCAAAATAAATAAATCTGGTACAGGCCCTAGACTTTAGAACTAATTGAGATCTAAAAAGTTGTCTTATGTCCTCTTAACAAGGTGCTAAAATGAGCATGAACAGACATTTTATAGGGTGTAGTTAAGTACTGATTAAAACTTCCAGAAGTTCACTACTCTGCAAGCTCAATAAGTTGATTGACCTTGAACCACTTTGATGACACCACTTCCCCAATCCCTCACAAAAAAAATTTGCTGTATCAGGGCAGTGAGTACTTGTTGAAGAAGAGGTGAAGAGGGGTGTTTTATATGAAAAAAGCAACGTGGACTTATAGTTGAGAGTATTTTGAAAACTTGTAGAGGAGCTCACTTCTCCCATATAATCTCTAAAAATGATAGTGGGTGGGGGGAGAGCCAAGATGGTGGCTGGAAAGCAGGGACCTGCCTAAAGCTCTCCCCCAGGACCCTACAAACACCAATAAAAAAATGGCTCCGAACACATTCTAGAACTGCAGAACCATGAAATAGCAGAGGGAAGGCAAGGCTTCAGCCCAGGACAGCCTGGATGGTCGCTGGGTAAGGTCTATCGCATGGAGCTGGGATCAGAGCAGAGCCCAGAATACCAACCAGACTGGGAGCCGGGTGGAACAGGCCCTATTGCCCTGAATCAGTAAGCCGTGGCAGTTACCAGACTTCTCAACCCACAAACACCAAAGACAACAGAGAAGGTTAGTGGGAAAAGCTGCGGGGACAGAGTGAAAGGAGTTCACAGTTTGGCCACTGCCCCTGGGGGCAGTGGTGGTGCAGCTACAGAACTACAGCTGCACATGTTTCTGGCCCCAGGCCCACCTGGTGGGAGGAATTAAGTGGTGGATCTCAGCAGGAGTGCAGAGCCTGCTTAGATCTGAGTCCAATTCAGCTTGGCAGTTCTTGAGGGAAGAGGAGCGCAGGTGTGGCAGAGTTTGCTGTGTAGAAAAAGCTCTGAAAACAACAACACAGTCCCTCAAGCTTGGGACAAAGTACTCTATACTCTACAAGCAGTCATAACCTGACAAAAAACTCAAGGGTCAAATAGTTGGTTGGGAACATGGCCAGGCAGCAAAAATGGACTCAGATTCAGACTCAGACTTTGGAATCTTTCTCTGCTGACAAAGAAGACCAAACCATACAGCTAGAAGAAGTCAATAAAGTCAAAGAGCCTACATCAAAAGCCTCCAAGAAAAACATGAACTGGTCTCAGGGCACGGAATAGCTCGTAAAGGATTTGGAAAAGCAAGTTAGAGAAGTAGAGGAAAAATTGGGAAGAAAAATGAGAGTGATGCTGGAAAACCATGAAAAACAAGTCATTGGACTTGCTAAAGGAGACCCCCAAAAAATACTGAAGAGAATAACACCTTAAAAAATAGACTAACTCAAATGGCAAAAGAGTTCCAAAAAGCCAATGAAGAGAAGAATGCCTTGAAAGACAGAATTAGCCAAATGCAAAAGGAGGTCCAAAAAACCACTGAAGAAAATACT
>CM053622.1:487505330-487522235 GCA_028646595.1 Phalanger gymnotis
AAAAAAATCAAATTAAGGGATGAGAGAGGAATATATTGAGAGAGGAAGAAAGGGAGAGATAGAATAGGGTAAATTATCTTGCATAAAAGTGGCAAGAAAAAGCAGTTCTGTAGGAAGGGAAGAGGGGGCAGGGGAATGAGTGAATCTTGTTCTCATTGGATTTGACCTGAGGAGGGAATAACATACACACTCAATTGGGTATCTTACCCCACAGGAAAGAAGGAGGAAGGAGATACAAAAGGGTGGATAATAGAAGGGAGGGCAGACAGGAGGAGGAGGTAATCAAAAGCAAATGCTTTTCAAAAAGGACACGGTCAAGGGAGAAAATTGAACAAAGGGGGATAGGATAGGAAAAAGCAACATATAGTTAGTCTTTCACAACATGAGTATTATGGAAGGGTTTCACATGATGATACACATGTGGCCTATGTTGAATTGCTTGCCTTCTTAGGGAGGGTGGGTGGGGAGGGAAGAGGCAAGAGAATTTGGAACTCAAAGTTTTAAAAGCAGATGTTCAAAAAAAGAAAAGTTTTTCATGCAACTAGGAAATAAGATATACAGGCAATGGGGCATAGAAATCTATCTTGCTGTACAAGAAAGTAAGGGTAAAAGGGATGGGGGAAAGTGGGGTGACAGAAGGGAGGTCTGACAGGGGAATGGGGCAATCAGAATATATGCCATCTTGGAGTGGGAGGAGGGTAGAAATGGGGAGAAAATTTGTAGTTCAAACTCTTGTGAAAATCAATGCTGAAAAGTAAAATATTAAATAAATAAAGAAATGCTAAAAAAAAAATGATAGATCTCTTTTATATTCTAACAAGGACAACAGATTGAATAATGACCAAAGAATCCAAAGAGAAATATCAGCAAACTCCTCCATTCACCCCAGGATTACACAAGAAAACCAGTCAGAAGATGTCTATGCCAGAAGAGGTGTCCCTCCAAGGAAGCTCAAGTGAATGGATCAGAATCCTACAGCACTGTCCTATCTAGAGGCCCAATGAAAGTCAAAAGAGTGTAGAACTCTAACAAGGGAAACTGAAATCTGACCGTAGAATGAGCAGAGAAACACCAAGGAAGGCAGAAGCCAGGAGTAGGAGGCCAGGAAATTAAGGTCTGGATGATATAGAATCCACCAACTCATTCAAGAGTCCAGGAGAGGGTGGAAGCTGAATCTGACATGAAGTCCCACAATAAGAAACAAAGGCAGAGATATGAATGAACAGAAGACAATGAATAGTCTAAAGAAAGTTTTATTGGTAAAGAGATGACCAAGAAGCAAATCTAGGAGAAGAAAATAACTGCAAAAGAGCTATTAGAGTCTCAGAAGATAAAAGAAATATTGTGACTACAAAAATTACAAGAGAAATTGGAAGAAATGGAGCAAGAGCTTTTAAAAAAATTAATGAAATTATAAATGAAATAAGAACTCAAGGAAAGAATTGAAATTAAAACAAATAACAGAAGGTGTAAAATTTTATCCAATTACTACCTGAAATTAGAATGTGCTATACAAAATTCAAAGACTCCATAAGAGAAAAAGAAATATTAGAAAAATTAAAAGATTTTTAAAATGAAAAAATATGTAAAATTTTTAAAAACTGGCTTGGAAATTAGGTCAAAGAGAGATTACTTATGAATCATTGGATTTACTAAAAACCAGGCCCATAAAAACAAAAAGACTGGTGACCATATTCCAAGAAATTATAAATAAAACTGCCTATATTTATTAGAACCATAGGGCAAGCTATAAATAGAAAGGACTGACCATCCACATTTGAAAAAGTCCTCAAATATAAACTCCTTGGAATGTCAGAGGCAAAAATCTAGAGCTTCTACGTAAAAGAAAAAAATATTCTAAGCAGCCAGAAAGAAAGAGTTCAAAGTGCCAAGCAATCAGTCAGCATTACACTTATGGGGAAGGAGGAACTAAAACAGAGAAAAACTCTTGGAACATGATATCCCAAAAGAGAAAATATAAAAGCTTGAAATTAAGAATAAACTTTCAAGACTGAAGATAATTCTACTGAGGAAATAATAGATCTTAAAAAGAAGAGAAGACTTTCAAGCATTCCTAATGAAAAGACTACAGCTGAGTAGAGAGCTTGAAATACAAATATAAGAGTCAAACATTATGTTGAAAGTCAAATATGTGTGAGTGTTTAAAAGGAGTTAAATGATTAAAAAGTAATTATATTCTAACAAGGGGTTGAGGAAAGGGAGTGGGGGTAGAGAGAAGTAATATGTATTCCTTCCAAATCCTGTCTTCAAGGATATCATACTGAATTAAACATAATAGAAGGTCTGGAGATGGTTTTATTTTGTTTTGATCATCTTAAAAGAGGGTAGAAATGGAGGAAGAATGGGAAGGACACAATAAGGAAGAAGAAAGGAAAGAGGGAACTTTTTCTCATGATTGCATGAGAAGAGCATGCAAACATGGAAGGAGTGAGGGGGAGCAGCTCTCACATAAACTTCATTCTTATCTGAATCAGCAAATGGAGGATTGGACACATACTAATATGTATAGACAGTGTTTGGTATAATAATGCACTATATTCACTAGAGAAATAGCCAGGGACAGACAAAGGAGAGAGGGGCCTAAATGAGGGAGAATAGAGTAAGGGAGGAAATAGGTCCAAGTAAAAGAAACTTTAGCTTTGGAGGGTGTATCATTAAAGGGAATTTAAAAAGAAAGAAGGAAAGTATAAGAACCAAGGATTTAGAAATGGATGAGGAAAAAAGGTGAGGTACAGTAAAATAAGAATGGATGATTTCAATTACAAATCACTAGTATCAATCACATTCTTTCTCTTTTACCTCCTCCTTTCTCTTGAGAAATAGGGTGAAGGAAAGGCAAGGGGCAGAGAGAGGGAAAAGTATGAGAAGACACGATGGAGTGAATTACACAACCATGAAGTCAAATAGGATAAACTCATCCTCTCAAGAGGATAATACAAAATTTGGAAAGCAGAATACTACCATATGCTGCTTGTAAGAAAACCGCCTGAAACAAAGTTTCACACAGAGTTAAAATAAAAGGTTCATATAAAATCTATTCTACTTCTGGCAAATAAACAAACAAATGAAAACCACCATGGTTTGGAAATGGCAAGAAAGCAACATAGAGGTTTGATTCCAGGCACAAAAGCCACCCATCAGAGATCAGAGTCCCAGGATCCATTTGGAGGATGATGACGAAGATAACCCCAGTGCAGCCAACATATTTCTTTTAAAATAGCTAGGAAAGAAGTATTTACAGACTTGAACAGAGCTTTAGAAAAGTAAGGTATGGAAAACTCTTTGACAATTACTTTACGAGAATAGAAAGGGGTACAATTGCTTCTCAAAATCAAATGCAGGATAACAAACATATCAAGCCCATCATTTGCTGATCATACTACAGTAATTATGATCAATAAAAGATCTTTGAAGAAAAGATTCAAACAAGAATGGAGACAAAATAATTTAATCATAAAGATTAGTAGGTCACATAACAAATCTAAGAAATGATATATAATTTGATTTCAGAAAATGACAGTACTTAGAAAATATACCAAAACTTCTGGGATATAGCCAAAGCAGTCCTTGGAATTAATTCATACCAATAAAGGTAACAAATTTTAAAAGATCTAAATACCAAAATATTAATTCTGGAAATTGAAGAGATTAACAAAATTGAAAGGAAAAAAGCATATTGAATAAATAAATCTAGGAGCCATTTCTTTTGAAAAATCTAATAAAATAAATAAATTGCTAGACTGATTTTTTTAAAAGAGAAAGGAAAATCAAATGATCAATATCAGAAAGAAAAAGGAGAATTTACAACAAATGAAGAAGAAATGAAGGAGATTAAAAACTATTTTTGCCCAAATAAACACCCACAAAACTAATAACAAATTAAATGGAAAAACATTTGGAAAACGATAAGAATCCCAGGTGAATGAAATAAGCAGCAGATAATTTAACTCAATTTAAAAGAAGAAATTGAACTATCCATAAAGTCATTTCAAAAGGGTGGGAAATCAAACAATAGTAGATGAATTTAGCAGTTAATTCTATCGAATACTTAAAGAACATTTAATTATTATACTACATATACTATTTACAAAAATAGGAAAAGTAGAGGCCTTGCCAAACTCCACGACACAGATACAAGCCTATTATCTAAACCAGGGAGAGACAAAGATGATTATGTATGAATATCCCTGATGAACACCAATGCAAAATTATTGAATGAAATATTAGCAAAGTGACTATAGCATTACATCATTCTGTAAGATAGGATGAAAAGGACAGGGTTAAAGAAACTTGGGAAGACCAGTAGGAACCAATGCAGAGTGAAATGAGCTGAATCAGGAGAACTGCTATGACTATATTATGAAGAAAAACAACTTTAAAGGCCCTGATACCTCTGTTAAATGCAATTACCAAAAATGAAACACGATTTTGACTTCTTTAGAAAGATTGATAGGCTACTTGTGTGGACTTGGTTTGCTTGAATGTGCCTATTTGTTAAAAGAACAGTTTTGGAGTTTATTGTTTTTAATTGAGAGAGGAGATTGAGGAGAGAGAACTAGTGATAGTGATGCCTCTCCCTCTCCCCAAAAGAAAGGAATGTTAATTAAGCATTTTTAACTATAAGAAGGGAGTTCATTGATAAACACAGGGAAGTAGGAAACCTTTGGAACCAATGTCTTGAATTTATTATGTAAGGTAAGCAAACATCATATAATGGGGATATAATACTCTTCCTATTCTTTTTTGTGTTCATGTTTGTGTTTCTTGGTATTTTTCAAATTCAGATTCACAAAATAATTTAACATTAAAAGGAAAACATATACATATGAATATATACATATAAATAAACACACATATATTTCAGGAGCAGACACCTTCATAGAGAAAAGAGACAGAATAAGTAGTTTTATTTCAGAAATATTGCTTAGTTGCCAATCACTATATAAATTTCCCAGATTTCAATTGGGGAGGTTGTCTGACACTGACTAGTTGATTCATTTATTCGTTCATTCATCCATCAGAAATGTATAAAGTGCTTATGTGCAATATTAAGGCTTTGAGGTAATTTTTAAAAAGCAAACCACATTACCTGCTCCCAATGAATTTACAGTCTAATATGCGTGATATGAGGTGCATAGAAAAATATATAATACAAATTAGAACTTAAAAATATTTAAGAGGAGTATAACTAGCTCTGAGATTAAATTAGGTAGAGAGAACACCCAGCTATGATCAATTCCTATAGGAAATGGCACTAAGGGCAGGGTCTTGAAGGGCCATTGGACATTCCTCACTGTGAACTCTTAGGAAAGCATTTTATAATTAAAAAACACAATATCCATGAAAGGTATTATTAGACAGACATAGAGGTTGTTTGGGGTGGGGGCAAGAAAGCTTGAAATGTGTTTTTGATGCAATGACTAATCTGGTTTGGTTATAGGACTAACTTTAAGACAATGATAGAAGACAGTAATAAGGCTGGAAAAATAAATAGGATCCAGATGATAAAAGGCCTCTGGTTGAGGGATTCAAACTTCATTCAGTCAGTATTGGGAAACTGTTGAAGCTTTTGACTTGTGAATTAGGAAGATTTTCCTAAGTGTGAGGTCAGTTGGGAGAAGGGTCAGCCTGGAGACAGGGAGAAGAACTATTAGAAGATGTTAGTGCAGTCTAGAGTTTCTACAGTAGCTTGGAGCCAAAGTGGTGGTCTCTTAGAGTACAAGAGTGGTCATAAATATATGTTAGGGCTCCTTACAGGCTTTTAACAATGACCCAAATTATCTTTCTCTCAATGACAAAAGAAAAACTGCTGTAATCCTTTCCATTGATCCTGTCTTACAGGGAACAATCAAGGATACTATTTTTTTAACCACTGTTTTGCGTGTTTCCTTTAAGTTTGGAAAAATAAAGTGAAATAAAGAGACGATGATCATCACTGTACCCAGACACTTTTGGAAAGAAGAAAACGTGAAGAAATAGGAAATGGTTTCAATTCAACAAACTCTCAAGTACCTAGTATATTCAAGGCTCTGGGCCAGGTGCTGAGGATGAGATACAAACATAAAATGAAGAAAAAAAAGTTCCTAGGCTAAAGTAGCTTATATTCTACTAGAAGATTGTATCTATACAAATAAAGAGAAAACAAACTGATTTTAGTGAGATGAGAAGCCAGATTGATACAGGAAGAAGAGCATAAACTGAGACTTACCCCAGAGACAGATAAGGAAGAAATGAGTTCTTGGCATAGGAGATGGTTCCAGTGCATGTCAGGTTCAGAGTGTCAATGATAGTCCAGTTTGTTTGCAATGTAAAGTCTGTAAAAGAGTAAATTATATGAAATAAGCCTGGAGAAATAAATTGGAGTTAGATTGTTAAAAGCCCTTAAATATTAAGCTAAAGAGTTTATATTTTTCTAAGAAACAATGAAAGGGCACTAAACTAATTTTGTCAGAAGATTGATAGATCAGTGCCTTAGACAGATTATTTTAATAGTTGTGTGAAGGATAGACTTAATTAGTTGACACTGCAGTTAGCCCTTTATCAATAATAATAATAATTACCACATTGTTTCTCTTCTTCTTCTTCTTCTTCTGATTCTGCTTCTTCTTCTTCTGCTTCTGCTTCTTTTCTCCTTCACCCCCCCTCTCTCTGAGTAAAATGAGATAGAAAGGAAAAATGGAATAATGAAAATACTGTCAGGCCTGGAATTATCAGATAATTTGAATCTAAGAAGGAAGAAAAGATGGAGGCAAGGTAAAAAAAAAACATAGAAAAATGTATTTTAGGACAAAATTCTAAGGTTGACAAATGTCTTCCCTTTAGGCAGCCCCTTTGGTTGAGGTCATAAAGAAATTCAAGACGTAAAATGCATCTTTATTTTGCGATTGATAAGTCAAGAAGCATTTATTAAATAACTGCTCTGTGCCAGGCATCCCTGTGCATTAGGGATATAACAATAACAA
The DNA here is from genome assembly GCA_028646595.1 of Phalanger gymnotis. NCBI lineage: Eukaryota > Metazoa > Chordata > Mammalia > Diprotodontia > Phalangeridae > Phalanger > Phalanger gymnotis. Next base: position 487,512,314 of record CM053622.1, read on the forward strand.
AAATGAAAACAAAGCAAACAAACAAAAAAACCTTGTCTTGAATTTACATTTTATCAGCATTCTATCAAGAAGATACTACACGGTACAGTGAATAAAGCCTGGAGCCAGCAAGACCTTAGTTAAAATCCAACTTCAGACATAGAGTCACTCAGATGCTAGCTATGTGATCCTGGACAAGTCACTTAATCTATCCTGGCCTATTTCCTCAAATGTAAGATGGAAATAGTAATAGCATCTACCTCTCAGGATTGTTGTGAGGATCAAATGGGATAATATTTGTAAAGCCCTTAGCATAGTGCCTGTGGCACATAGTAGATGCTTTATAAATATTTATTCTCCACCCTCACTCCATCAGGGAAGACAACAAATATATATATATATATATATGTATATATATGTATATTAAGTAAATACAGAATAAATTAAAAATAAATACTTAATGGAGGAAGGGAACTAAAATTTGAGGAAGGAGTGTCAGAAATTGTTTCAGACTGAAGATGACTCACAAATTCAATCTAAAAGGGATAAAAGGATTCTTTGAGGTGGAGGCATGGGAGGCAGGCTCTATAAATGCTTGGAGAGAGGAAATGGAGAGACATATGCAGAGAACAACAAAGCCAGTGTAGCTGGACCATAGAGTGAAGCAAAGATAATGATGTATAATGAACCCAGACAAACAGATAAGGGTCAGGTTGTGAAAGCCTTTAAAAGCTTATTATAAGAGTTCTGCTATATGAGATAGTTTATTGAATAGCAGTGTGTGTTGGTAAGCAAAATGGGCTCCTTAGCACTTAGTTCAACAGGTGCCCTTGAGGAGTTTGGCTTTTGTTCGCTTTGAGTGATTCAGCTATTTCATTGAATCTTGCTAAGTGCTAAACCCCAGGCCCAAAGCCCTATTAGGTGTAAAACCTATGTGGGTGTGGATTGATGACTGAGGTGGGGCCCAAGGTGGGGCTGGCTAAGGGGAGGTGTTAACTCCAGAGCCATGCCCTGTTGGGTGTTGACCTACTCTATGTGGATGTGAGCCTCCCAGGGTCCTAGGGGGAGGGGCCAACTTGGGAACCAATGGGCTCTGGTCATTCAGGCGGCAGGGATTTTTAGTTGTTTTTAGACACCAGGGGCTCCGCTGGGAAGAGGGTGTCTCAGCACCGTCGCCACCGCGGCAGTGGAGCGTGGTCTTGGAACAAAGTGAGGGCGCAAACTTCCCCCGCCGGTTCCTGGGTCTCTAGCAGCCTTTCCTAGACCCAGGACGGAAGGAGGAGGCGAGGAGGCTCCCCGAAGGTGAGCTCCCGGCACTCGATCGCTGGGTCGGGTTGGAGGCTGCGAGGAGAGACGAGCCAAGAGACAGCTACAGCCGAAGCTGAAGCCAAAGCCAAAGCAGGAGCTGCAGAAGCAGAGCCAACCCGGAAGCAGAACTGACCTGTGTGTGGACTGAGGAGTGCCGAGCAAGGACTTGAGGCCAGTGGGTAATCTTCTTACCAGAGAAGGGAAGCATGAATATGATTTGGTTTAATACCATCATGTTTTTCTGTGGTCTCCTGGTTACTCTTGTGAGGCGGACTTATTGGGCCTGGAAGCTTTTGATCAAAATATCAAAATGGGGAGGCTGGTTCATGGGTCTGTTACTCTGGAGCCTGAATAAATGCTTTAATTCTTCTGCCTTCTGCTTAGAGAATTCCTTATATCCTGCGGTTCTGAACCATTCAGACACATATATGATTCTCTTTGAAATCATAAATTCTGCCTTCTTAATACATGGTATAAAATGGTCACATCTGCATTCAAGCAAAATCACTTTGACAATTGTCATTCTTCTTAGTTTTATTATTAGACAGCTCAGAGCAAAGCTCTGTATTCCAGGAAATTTATGTTTAGCTTTCTTTATAATGGTTGTATCACTGGGAATGGTGACCAGGAATGGGCAGTTAGGTTATGTAGTGTAGAGAGTACAGGGACTGAAGTCAGAAAGACTCATCTTCCTAAGTATAAATCTGACCTCAGACACTTATTAGCCGTGTGATCCAGGGCAAGTCATTTAACCTATTTGCCTCAGTTTCCTCATCTGTAAAATGAGCTGGAGAAGAAAATGGCAAACCATTCCAGTATCTTTGCCAAGGTAATCCTAAATGGGGTCACAAAGAATCAGATGTGACTAAAAACAACTAAACAATGACAATCACCAGTAAAATTTTCATATGCAATAAATGTTTTTCTTAAAGTCTTTATGGTTAGGAATATTTCAGTCTACTTAAGTAAATCCCTGCTAATGAAAAGATCACCTCACTTTCATATAATTTCTTCTAATAATTTATTGATGAACTTCATGTAACTTCATGTACAAGTTCATTGCAAACAAATGAAGTCAATTCTACTGTTGGTCATTGATTACCCATAGACAACATGGAAATACATTCAGCTGGAAGAACGTAGACTCTGCCTTCAAGGAATTTACATTTAAAAAACAAGTACATGAAAATACTCATTGGAATATACAAGAAAATTTTGAAAACATATTTGACAAGATTACACATACACACACATTTAGAAATTTAACAAACCTAAAAGATTTCTATTATTTAAGTTGGTTTGCAAAACTTGAAAGTGTCCTAATTCATATCTATTTGATTTCTCACAGAATTTTGACCCAGACTTCCTCAGACAATCACATTGGTAAATAAAACTATACAAAACCCAGCAGTGGATAAGCTATAATCCACTGACTAGAATCTTGTATAAAGAGTTCATTTAAAGATTTAAAAGAAATTCAAAATGTAGTCATATCATCAATCACTCAAAAAGACAAGAAGTAAATGATTTTGTTTAGAGCTCTCCCAGTGTCCCCCGCAATTGGTGTTTTAACAGAATGTTATGCTTCTATTAATGATTTAAGTTCCACAGTAGAAGTACTTTTGAATATATTTGAACACCAATTTGAGATTACATTGTTTTAATAACACACCTTCAAATTCTTTCCTTTTGTTAAAAAAAAAAAAGAAGAAATACTATTTGAAATAAAGTGATTTCACAAGGATGAGAGGAGGTGGCTGTTAAATGTTGATGTCCTACTGTTGTGCTTTTCTAGACTATGTTCTATATTCATATGCTGATTTGAATCAGGGTGGCTAAGGAATTCCAGATCCTACAAAGGCTCCTGGAGTTCATTCCAAAAGGGGGCTTCCACCGTAGCTCTCTGTCTTACTCTTTGACATCAGTTTACATATATATATAAAACAATGCCAGAAATATGAGCTGGGTTTCTTTTTTTAACTTTCTTGGAGAATCTAGGCTATATAAATGCAGTAAAAACATTTACATCTAACTGTTAGAGCAGTGTATGTTGAAACACTCATTTTACAACTTAAACCAGTGCTTAAATTGCACTGCCAGGATAGTAGAGATTAAATCATAACTCTCAGGAGCATCAACAGTATAGAACTTAATGAAGGAGAAGGGTCTACTGAGATATATATCTTTTATATTGCTTTCAGCTAAAACAACTCCATGGTGCTATCAGTCTAGAAGTTCGTAAAAAGCAATACTATAATGGCAAAGGGAGTTACATAATTCTATGAGTTATTTTTAGAATCATTTCCACAGTGTGAAAAATAAGTGGAAATGTATGAAATTAATAAGGTGCTTACCATTTCCAAATAATAGGCTCAGAGATCTGGAGTACAGTGTCAAATTTTTATTGTCAAAAAATAATTCTTGAAAAAGCACAAAACAAAACAAAGAAAATCATCACCAGAACATTGTGGAACATGATTTTTTGTTTTAGTGTCACTAGTGTAATAATGCAGACAAGTATGGAATATTGTTTTTATTTCCTGTTTTTGATATTAGAAATCATCATTTGATCAACTCTATAAAGCTAATGATAGGAAAGGGGTTGATGCATTGCCATCTTTGATGGCCAATAGATTCTTTTTATATCTGCTACTGTAGAAAAGTCAGGCAGTATCTGCCTTGCTGATAGATTTTTAATAGTCTTTCGGCCTGCAACTTGGTCATTAGCTTTTCCATACTTAGCAAGGTCAGGATGAGTATGCAATACATAGCAAGGTGTATGAACAGAATAATAGAACAACTGCTGTGGTTTAAAATTTTCTATTCTTGTTAAGCACGTTTCTTTCTCATAACTTTTTTGGTTCATCCAATTTCTGGCTGTATTTCTGTTTTTATTATATATATTTTGCACATATTTATATATATAGGAGAGAGACTCTTTCATTTCTGCCTTCCATATCCCCAGTACCTAGCACAGTGCCTGGTAATTACTAGACAATAAATGCTTGTTGATTGGTTGATTGTCTGGGTCTGGAGGCCTGCACTCATCTATAGAGCTATGTTGTGGCCATAGTTAGCTACTAAGATAGTTGTAAAGCAAGATATTCCCTCCTTATTTCACTTGCGACTCTTCGAATGTTTGCTAATCATTTATATAATGGACATGATAATATCAGTTTTTTTTTTAAATAGATGCTATGAGGAAATGGACTAGAAAGAACAGTAAAGAGAGTACTGTTTTTTTAATTGACATAGAGTTCTCCAAAGTGTTCTTGGGGTTTATGCCTCTATCTGAGACTCAGAGGATGACAGCAAAGGGATTCAAGAAGGATTGGTGACTAAGGAGTGACAGATGGACTTTCCCTGTTTTCTTTCCAGCACTGTCTGTGCATAGAGAGTAACTGGGACAAGCTATGGTGCCTGTGTAAAGCTAGATCTGCAATAGAAGGGATTGGTGAATATAGTGTATGCTTGAACATTTTCTCACCTAAGCAATTAAAAAATTTTTTAAAAATTAAATGTATTTATCATGGAAATGAGTGAGTGAACTTTTGAGTATAAGGAATATTTTTAAGATCAAATTAAAAACCTGCTCTCCCACGCTAGGAGACTGAATTAGAGGAAAAGTGGAGAAAAAAGTCAGTCTAGAAAATTACTTCTTTCCTTCCAAAAATGTTCAATGTCAGGGTGATGAGATACTCTATGTGCCAGGTCTAATTTCCTTCCCAGATGCCTTTCTCTTTGGATACAGTTTGCTTTTCTTATTGTTGTGACAGACTAGAGAGAGTGAGGATTCTAGGTGAATGGATCAGTCCCCCAAAAGTAATATCCCCACTTCTTGGATTTCATACCTTTTTAAAAATCTGAGTAACTAATACCCGGACCGAAACTTTTCCTATACTATGGTTTATCTGAAATTTCCTTGCCCTTTCTTCATTTCATTTGCAAAAAGTGTTCTGTTCTTTATATCATTCAGATATATTCTTATGAAACATCTTGGGCCAAATGGTATCTCTGATTTAGCTTTCCCTCTTCTGTGTGGCATGCTGTTCTATTTTTCCCTCATTTTTCAGATGTGGAAATGGAGGTGAAGTGATTTGTACAAAGTTACACAGTAGTAAATGGCAGAGCCAGTATTGAAACCCAGATTCTCTGGCTCCAAATCTAGTGACTTAACCACTATAGTACACTGATCATTACCACTGCCATGCTTTACTTTCCATCATTTGTCAAAATCTACTATTTTTGAAAGCTGATATTAAATGCTGTCTCCTCTCCATCCACCCTTGTTCCTTATACTTCAGTCCAAAAAGTGTTGACCCAGTAGCAGCACAAATACAACCCTGAGAAATTTGATACCCCTTCATGAAAGTCAATAATAACCCAATCCATGAAATCCAGTAGACAGTCCACCATTTCCTCCCATGTGTGCCTTAATAACTCACTGTCCTTTATCCCCTAGGTTTTCATATCATGCCAAAAGAACAGAGCATGGAACCTGGTTACACTGCTTTTCAAAGGTCACCAACCTCCAGTCTACTGTTGGACAGAGGGCTGTTTATTTAATATCTCCTTCTGTATAAATAAAATACCCTACATCTATTTTTCCTTTCAGAAAAAGTCTCTCTAGATAAACATGGCTTGAAAATTCTCAAATGTCTTGCCTTTCAGGAAGGGAATTTATTAATCTGTTGTCAGCAAAGACATTTCAAAATGAAAATATCTGCACTAGGTAAACAACTAAAGACATGAAGAAGAGCCCCTATGAAATAAAGTCGTAGCGTGTATAAAAGTTGGCTTAGTTCTTTCTTTTCTTTGCCTTAAGTTCCTAGTGGAAGATTTTAAGATCTTTAAAGTTTAATTCTGATTTGAAGCTGATACAATGATGGGAAAATATTTTGCAGATGCTTATTTTTTGAAGAAAAAAAAGAAGGTTGTTCATTTCTTAGAAAGATTTATCTTTAAAAACAGGCAATTTTTAAGCATATAGATTCTATAACTCATCAAGTTACTCTGAGAAAAACACAAGGTTTACATATGATGGTCAGTCATTTGTCCTATCTGTGCTTTGTTTAACTGTGCTGTTTAAAGATGTCATAAGTAACATATTTACACAACTCTTATATATTGGCACAACTCTTATTTGGCTAACTAATTCTTTCATATGAAAGTTATCGATATTAATGAATCACTGAAAATAATTAAGAATTCAGGTAATACACGTTATATTATGTGGTTACTAACTAAAATAATGAAATATTACATTCTCAAAGTTTCTATTATGGATCTAAAAATTCTAAGAGATGTAAGACACACCTAAGATGTTTTCCAAAATTCCATGAATCCTTAACTGCTAATGCAGAGTAGACAGGCTATAATTTTTAAGACTGGATCCAAGAAAACCACTGAAAGAAAAGTACTTGACATTTAATTTTTCTGCATCAAAAATGAATTGTCAATGTGTATTCTATAATGATCATTACTTGAGTGCTTTAGTGAGTATATGCTCTCACTGAAATTGGTACTCCCTCTTTCAGTGCAGATAGCAACCTGCTGACGCCCTTACTCTGTGTAACTCTTTGCCTTATTCTTAGAAATATACCCCACAGACCATTTACCCATTGTGCTAGAAATCTTGATTAAAGCTCCTTTTCATATTTTTAGAATACTGATACATCACTCTTAGAGTCTCTCTTTCATCCTTCATGCTTGTTACATGACCAGCTCACCTCCCTTTCTGATCATGCAGTTGAACCTATTAATTTTTTAAATCTAATAAAAAACCTTCAGTCATCCAGGCTTTGGGTGCTTAATGACTATTAGATCAGCTATAAAAACTTCCCCTCAGGGCCAAGTGACTAAGCACACTTTGTCAGTGAACTGTTATTTGCTCTGTTCTCAATGTTATCACAATAAGTGGTATCAATGTTAGCATTAGAATACTATTAATACAAAAAGGACAGGAAGAAGAGATTAGGGACTTGTTTCCTTCTATAGGTTTGGTTCTTCCATTAGAGATATAACTCTGGTTAAGTTGTTAAACTCTCTAAGGCTCAACTTCTCCATGTGCAAATTAAAGTTTTAAGTCAGATGATCTCCAAAGTCCCTTCAAAGGAGTAAAACAGCGTAGTTAACATAAGCTTTTATCTACTTGCCCAGGGAAATTAGCACTCAATTTAGGATGTGTACTACTGATTTAATGTTTTGTTGTTTGTTTTATTTCTGTAACTTTTTAGTTCACAAAGGAAGAGAGGGTGATGCTACTTTTTTAAGGAGTGGAGAAGATTATTATTTATAAGAGAGGCAGGATGAGACTTAGTTCTAGGAAAACTCAGATGCCAGTCCCATCTCTGACACAATATTGCCTGCAAGACCTTGAGCAAGTGACCTAATAATTTTTCAGTACTTGGAGCAACTCTCTAAAACTCTAAGTTGCAAAGAAAGTAATCACCTGAATTGGCAGAAAGATTTTCTTCATCTGGGGGTTCCCTAAATAATTGAAATCACAGGTCCATTCCTTATGTCATTCCATCTATGGAAGGTTCTCCAAGAACTCTTTAAACAGAAAAAATCAGGGATCTTGCTAACTAATTTGATTTTCTTGAGGTCTCCCCATGCCCCACCCCCACCCTGCAAGATTCGATGTAGGATAACTCGCCTGGCTTTGGAAGCAAATTTCAATTCAATCCAGCAATCCTTTAAGCATCTAGAGAAGATTGTACTATGAATAGAACAGAAAATTTAGGTATGATGTTAGCCCTGCCCTCATGGAGGTTGCAGTTTAAGATATAGGGAAAAAATAGGTTTTCCTAGCTTGAGTAAAAGGAAAGTGAAGGTGTAAAAATAGGATACATACAATAAATACAGAGCTTCAATTTACATGTTCTCATTATACATTCCCTTAATTTATCTGAAAGCAACAAAAATAACAATTATAAGAAATCACTATATAATCTATTTAAACAAAGTCTCTATGTATAAAAAGAAAAACACAACTATCAACTCAATTCAGCAATAAGTTTAGCAACTGTGTGATGATTTTTAAAAATCAGATATCTTTACTTCACTGATGGCATGCTTTACTAAATTTTCAACCTTATTTCTTCCAAAGAAAAATACTGCTTCTGAGATTCCATTCAAATTAAACCACAAATAAAATTCTGAAAGTTATAGAGGAAAATCTATTACAAATCATTAAGTGCTTTAATATTTTAAATTTGATATTTAAAATTGGAAGCAAGAAATTTTATAACTGGTTCACTTCAGCATGAATGTCCAGTATACTTTAAAAGCAAATAATGATTTCATGGTGGAAAATTAGTCTTAGACTACTTAATCTGGAAGAGACATTTTATTTACATTCATTTGCATCAATTCATATATATTTCCCATGTTTTTCAGAATTTTTTCATATTCATCAGATATGTCAAAATGATATTTTGTTATATTCATATAGCATAGCTTGTTCAGCCTTTCCCCAATTGGTGGGTACCCATTGTTTCTAGTGTCATTTTCTGTTTCTCCCCTCCCATGGCAAAAAAGAGCATTTCTATGAAATTTTTGGCACCTATGTAACACCATTTATTTTTCTTATGAAGAAATTGAGACCCAGGGAGGCAACGTGACTTACCTACCTAAACGAATATATTAAGGAACTAACTAGAATGTAGGTGTCCTGAGTTTCTGCCCAGTGTTCTTACCTCTAAAATGAACTGCTTTTGGTTATTTCTGCTATGACTAATGGTTTCCTAGCAGCAAAATTGGTCTGAGATTGACCTTAGGAGTTATCTAATCCAACTTCCTCAGTTTGCCATTGAGAAGACCAAAGCCAGAGACATAGGAATGACTTGCCAAGAACAGTTGAAATCCACAGCTGCTATCTTTAAATTCTTGAAAGGTATCAACTGTAGTAAAATACTGTAGTGAAGACTGTATTTAGGAACAAAAGGCAAATTGCATTCCAATATAACTTTCTAAGATATTTTCTCAGTCAACAAGCACCTACTATATACCGAGCACTGTGCTAGGTTCTGGGGACACAATTATAAGCAAGATTTGGGTCTCTGTCCTCAAGGAGCTCATATTCTAAGTTGGAGAGGCAATATACAAACATCTACATACATGCAAGATACATGCAGGTATCAATTGAATAGATATAAGTTGGAAACAATCTTGGAAAGAATACACTCAAAGGGGCAGCACTAGGTGACTATTGGGAAGAGACACCAGCTAAGTCTTCTTGTAGAAGACTGTATTGAATCCAAGTCTTGAGGGAAACCAAAGAGGAGATGAAGAAGGAAAGGATTTCAGGTGTGGTAAATAGCCAGTGAAAAGGCGTGGCATCATGTGAGGAGCTTCAATAAGGCCAGTGTTACTAGATGGTAGAATACCTGAAGAGGAGTAAACTATAAGAAGACCGGAAAGATAGGAAGGGGCTAAGTTGTTAGGGCTTTGAAATCCAAATAATCCTGGAAACAATAGAAAACTATTGAAGTTTTGTTTCCACAATCTGGCTAGCAGCTTCTGTGGGGGGTCCAGATCCACCCACAGCCAGCACCCAGAAAGCTGCTGGACACCCAGAAAGCCCAGGTTCTTTTCATATGCCTTAATAAGGAGAGCAAGGTGAAGGGGTTGG
>CM053622.1:487522735-487542267 GCA_028646595.1 Phalanger gymnotis
TATCCAGTTTTTGGAGCCCTGAAGGCTTTGACCTCACCCAGGCTGGGTCTGGGAAAGTTCTCCATCCCCAGGATCACATCATATACAAATCAATGACTCCTACTTGTCTCAGTGCCGAGAAATGCTCCAAGACAAAAATATCCCACTTTATCTGCCCTAGAATGGTTAAAGGCACTTAAGAGAAGAAAATCAAAATGTCCCACCTTAATTACTATTACATAATAATGTTAATGTTACACCTAATAGGGGTTTGGGCCTGGGGCTTAGCACTTAGCAAGATTTAATGACAAAAGCCAAACTCTTCAAGGGCATTTGTTGAACTAAATGCTAAGGAGACAATTTTTTGCTTTATGACACAAGTTTACTCTGTGTGTGTGTGTGTGTGTGTGTGTGTGTGTGTGTGTGTGTGTGTGTGTGTGTGTGCTCGTGTGTTGAGGGATGGGGGAAGGCAGGCATACACCAGAGATTTAGGAAGATCTCTTTGATCTAGCTGAGTGGAGAGTGATCTGTAGTAGGGAGAGACTTGAGACAGAGAGATGAACAAAAGTCAACTGCAATATTACAAGAGTTAGATGATGAGGGCCTATATCAGGGTGGCAGCTGTGTGAGAGCAAAGAGGGGGATGTATGTAAAATATCTTGTTGTAGTAGAAAGGATAAGTTTGACCACAGATTGAATATATCAGATGTGTATGGATGAGGAGTTGAAGATGACATTGAAGTTTTGTGCTTGGGTGACTTGCAAATGGTGATACCTCAGACACTAATGATGAATTTGGGGAGGGGTGGTGGGGGCAAAAAATAAATTCTGTTCTGGATATATTGAATTTGAAATGTCTAGCACAGGGGTGGGGAACCTAGGTTCTTTGGTGTAGCCTTCTGACTGAGTACAAGTTTTACAATGCAAATCCTTTTATTAATGGGATTTGTACTGTGAAGTTTGGAGTCAGTCAAAGGGCCGCACTTGAAGACCTAGAGGGCCACATGGGGCCTTGAGGACACAGGTTCCCTACTCTTGGTCTAGAAGATATGCAGTTCAAGATTCCTAATAGGCAACTGACATTACCCAGAAGCCTGGAACTCAGGAGAGACTTGGGAACTGGGTGAATATATTTGAGAATCATACTCATAGAGATGATATATGGATTCATGAAATCATATGAGATCACCAAGATGTTACTAAGGGAGATGATAAGAGGAAGAAGCCCAGCTCAGACCCTTAGAGGATAGCCATACTTAGTAGATATGACCTGGAGGATTATCTATCAAAGGAGTCTGATATGGAGCATAAGGAGCGGTCAGACAGGTAGAACTAGAAGAGAATGGTGTCTTACATTAATAGAAACTCATACATTTAGTAATATGCAAATTTGGGGTTCATGTGAACAAACTGTTATATTTATTCCACCATATCAAAGATCCAGTGAATTCAACTCATTGACTTATAAATGAAATACAGAACGCATTTTGCCTCACAAATGTCTGTTGGATTCCTCCTTGTTCTTAGGATCATAGCTTTAAATCTCAAAGGACTTACAAATCATGTAATTCAAAACTTTCATTTTAAGTTAAGGAAAAAAAGTCACGGAGAGGTTAATTACTCAGCGATGCCCAAAACTGTAATGTATGAATTACTTGGGACAAGAAATAACTTTTATATGCTTTGATTATATGAAAACAAATTTAAAGATTATGTGTCCCTACTGACACTAAGCTGAATCGGAATGTCTGCCCTTCACTAGATGAAATTAAATTGATCTGATTTCCCCAATTTTAATTAGTTCCCTGTTAGTTGAGTTCTGAATTTCATGCTATATACATGTATCTCATTGTCCTCTTTTGTGATATTTTTTATTTCATTTTTTATAAAGAATACTCCAAGGAAAAATGTATATCTCTTAAAGAGCATACTTCACTAACTGGTAGAGATATTGCAAAGACCTTTTCAAGGATCATTCAAGTCCTCAATGAAATTGGATCAGTCCACCAAAGCACAAAGAGTAGTAGAAAACAAAAAAAAAAAATTTCCAAGAATTGATAACCTATTACTATAAAGCAAGCTAACATTCAGAAGACTTCAAAAGGGCTTGGTAACTGGTAAAGTTGTTATTGATTCCTACAGTGAGTTATAGACTTTTTGAAGTTAGATGAAGAACAAAAATCCTAGTTAAAAAAAAAGAACAGCCACCAAGTTAAACATTCTTACGTAGAAAAAAAAATGTTGTAGGGAAACCAATATGAAGACTTTGGTACTGAAAAACAGAATTTTGCTGATCAAACTCTCCTTTTCATTCAAAGCTATGCCAAAACTATTGTTAGAAAAAGATCAGGTGATCCTATAACATTTGGATATCTGCATCAAACTATAAAACATCCATTCAAAAATAATATTTGTGGGATCTTTTTCTTTACATCCAGTAGCCCTGAAAGTCTTGTGCCCAATAAGAAAATGATAGATTCCAGTTAATATATGGATATATTGAAATACAGAATTGTTCTAGAACCACAGAAATTCTCAAATGGAGATGGAATACTTTAATTTGATTTTGAACTATGCTACATGTTACAAAAAGTTAAGAAATTTTTCAGGGGGTGGAGATAACATGCTTCAGAGCTTAGAAACATTCCTGATTTAAATCTCCATGGAAATTTATGGCTATAATCAAGGTTGGAGTTGTCAAAAGCACACTTAGTATCCAATGTGATGTCTACTTTCAAGATGAAGAATTAAATAATATATGACAAAAATTTTTAACTTCATGCAAAATAGTATAAAACAAGTGATTATAATACAAGGACACATTACATATAAAAAGGTTTCTTAAGATATGAGATGTGAGGTTTTTGTGAAAGTCAATAAAACTGATTATTTCACTTTATCCCAATTAATTTGCACATCACTGTAGTATATGACAGAGCAAGAAGGTGAACCCTGATTCTCTAATCTCCAATCGAGTATTCTTTCCTATGCACCTCTCTATTTTGCTTCCTAGAGGTATCTCTTGGCATGATGGACCTGGAGCCAGAAAAACTTGAGTTCAAATACAGTTTCAGATACTTCACTAGCTTTGTGACCCTGGGCAAGTCACTTAACCTCTTTGCCTTTGTTTCTCCTACTATAAAATGAGGATAATAAAAGTACCTACCTGTAACAGCAATGTTACTTGCAGCCACTGTGGCTGTGTGAGACCAATAGAACAGCACACAGGAGAGCTGGTATCATAGGTTCTTTGATATGCTTTTCTAAGGAAAGCAACTTTAAGGGGTTTATAATCTCGCTGTAATTAAACACACATATGTCATTCACTTAGTTGGGGGGGAAAAGTCAGCACCTTGAACTTCAGAGAAAACACAAACAGAAATTACTGGCAGAAATTATATAAACAGATCAAAATAACACAAATCAACAAACAGGCTTCTAGCTGTCTGACTAAGACAATACATACATAGTTACCCAAGAGAGAAGCACCAATATCTGGATTTTTAAACCTAGGGGGTGCTCCTTAATGGCTACCTAGAATCTCCACACCAAACACTCTTCCAATGAGTAAGCATCAAACCAAAATGCTAACCTCCCAGTATATATTCACTTCTTCAGGGTCAGAGGGAGTCACAACCATGTGTCTCAAACTCATGTGACTTAGGCTTTCTTATGACTTAAGCAGGTTGTCAAAGACTCGATTCCATCAAAGACTCTTGACTGAAACAAAGGCAAGACTCAAAGGCACTTGATTGCCTTAGGGCTGAGAAGCACTCCAAAATAAAAAACAGCTAAAAGTCCCACTCTGCTTGCTATTACACTATCTCATAGAGTTTTGATGAGGATCAAATGAAGTAATATTTGTAAAAGTGCTTAGCACAGTGCTTGGCACATAATAGATGCTATATAAGTATTTATTCCTTCCCCCAGACCAATCTACCCCTGGTAAGTTATCCTACGAACAAACTTCTTTTTTGCTCTTCTTTCTAGTTGTCCATCCTATAATTCTCCCAAAAAGCCCATGCTGAGAAAGAAGGTAATCACTAATTTCCCAACACTGATTTTATACTTGTACACATATTTTACAGAGTTGTGAGAAAAAATGTTTTGTAAACTGTAAAATGCTACTGAAATAGTACCCTAGAAACAAAGTAGTTGAAAGTGAAGCTGTCACATTGGGGCAATAAAAAAATTCCAATTACTTTTTGCCTTTTAGTTGTTTATCTCTAAATTTTATGTCTCACTTGTGTTTTTTTTCTTCTTCATGTATATCATAAGGTGGAGATTCTTATGGTTCTTCATAAAAGACATTCCATTCTCACCTCTGTGCTTTTGTACTGGACCTATTCCTTGCTTCTATCCCTCAGAATTTCTACTTTCCTTTTAAGCTCAGTTCTGGCACCACCTTATTATATATGAAACCTTACACGATACCCCAACCTCCAGTGTTTTGTGTCTTCCAACATCACCTTGTATCTATTATGCATATGCGTATAAATTCTCTACCCATGCTAGACTGTATTTTCTTAGGGAGCTGAGATTTTTTCGGTTTTCAGTTTTATCTCTATCTCTAGCACCAATCACACAGTAAATGTTTAATAATTACTTTTTGATTTATTTTTCATTCCCCTCCCCTCTGGGTGTGGAAAATCCTTCCACCCATGACAATAGTAAACTTTACCTGTGATTTTTTTATAGACTTAAAGAATGTCTTGGGGCACTGAAAAGCTAAGTGACTTGCCTAGAGTTATCCAGGCAGGTGTCAGGAGTAGGACTTTAACCCTAGGTCTTTCTGATTCTGAGGGCTGACCTTCTATCATTGAATATGGTTTCTCTTTTTTCCCCTTATAAAACTAAATGACTTAGTGCCAATGGGAATGTTTGCTTTTAATGATATAAGATTGCATGTTTCTATATAACTCCATACTTAACTGTTAATATAATATTGATCAGTGCAATAATAATACAGGTTGCAATATTTTTCAAAAATGGTGATGATGAATCTTATTTCATTGGAGGGGTACTCCATTTTTTTGGTCTTTAGTCCAGGGTAACTCTAAGAACATTTACAATGTTATTATGACCAATAGTGTCAAATCAAAGGGCTTTAGGAATAAGACTGCTAATATATCTAGATGATATCTTAATAGCTGCTCCATCAGTGGGACTCTGTTAGTTCACATAAAGGCCACAGCTCATTTATTAAAAGCCTTTGGCTTTGTAATAAAAGAGAAAAAAGTCAATTTTTTCACTTCAAAAATCAATAGATTGCCTAGGTTTGGGGGTGAATGCTGAAACCACATCATTAGAGATATCTTAGGAGAAGAGGGACATAATATTTAAACCTGTCATACAACCAAGAAAAGACTCAGGTATTCTCAGAGCACATGTCATGAGGACAAGTCCCTCTCTTCTCTAAAATATTTCACTATCTTATGCTTAAGATGAAGAAAAGAAATATGAATAAGATTTTTTTAAAACTCCAGGGCTTGTATGTTTATTTTATTTTGAACTAACTTTCATTTTATTACTGTAGGGAACTCCCAAGCAAGACATTCTTTCTACCAATGTAGATGTTCACCTTCTCTACAATTTAAAATTTTAGAGAATCATCCTGGGGAATGGAGAGAATAGGTGATTTGGGTTTTATTATATACTCTCATGCATTACATCATATCCTTCCTACTTTTCCAATCTTCTTACTCCTTACCCCTCCCCCACCCCAACATACCCTATGATTCAGTAATCCTGGCCTCTAGCTCTTCCCGACAGTGGACATTGCCTCTTCTGACCAGGTGTTTTCACTGACTTTCCTCCATGCCTGGAAGTTTCTCCCTTCTCATTTCCTCCTCCTAACTTACCTGGCTCCCTTCACGTCCCAGCTAAAACCCTACTTTCTGCAAGAAGCCTTTCTGGATCTTCCTTAAGGCCAGTACACACCCTCTGTTTATCATCTCCAATTTACCACAGATAGACATAGATTAAATACAGATATAGAGATAGACATAGACATAGATATAGATACAGATGTTGTTTTTACATACTTGTTTGAATGTTATCACTCACATTTTACTGTGGACTCCTTGAGAGCAGAAGCTCACTTTTAGCTTTCTTTGTACTGCCAGTGCTTAAATGCTTGTTGGCTGACTAATTGACTTACTTGTAAATATTTGAAAGTAGTCTTATATAAAATACTTTAAAAATTATTAAGAAATGTGTACTTGTGAAATACATTTATTTCATTTACCCAGTCTCTGTAAAAAATAAGTGCTATTTATGACCAATGATGGACTTTAGCAATCATACTAATAACAATAGGACACATTTACATGGTGCTTTAAGGTTTTCCATGAAAGAGTTAGATTCCCCCCCTAAAAAAGTAGATAAGCATCTAAAGCAGTTTTTGCTATAATATGAGCTAGCTAAGAATAAAGAAAAGTTCACCCCATTTTAAGTCATTCTCTTTCCTATTCACCTCCCTTTGTGCCATCCCCAGCAGTGTCGAGTCCTTCTTATGGTTTTTTTTAATCTCTCCCTCAGAAAAGTATCTGGAAGGTATATGCCTACTAATGTGTAAATGACTGATAGGGCTTCAAATATGATCCTTCTCATGCCTACTTGCATTTTTACAGTTGATAAAAACTTAATGCAAAGGAATTGGGGCATTTTAGGCCTCAACAAGCTGGACAATGGGAATTTTTTTCTGGGATGGAGTGGTTTCCCAGCACTTCTGAAAACACCTTTCATAAGTAGCCACTTATGGTGACAATGCTAATATGGATCTTGGAGCTAAGACACTTGCGCAGACACAAAGCAGCAAGTTATCTACATTGTGCAAGGGGTCCTAATTAAGAGATTGCCCCAGTTGGAGGTCATTCAGCCTTGGGCTGCAGCAGTCCTCCTTGCCTCTAACCTGTTACTTAAAATGTGGTTTGGAAAATATAAAGCAGTTTGGAGGATTAGGTAGTGTCCACTATTGTTGAGGCAATTTTTTTCTTGGAATAGTAGTGAATGATTTACATCCTCAGATGCTGCCCAGAATCTCTGTGTGTGGAATCATCAAAGTGAAAGGCAAAGGAGGACGTGTCCAGCATCCTCCAATTTCTTCATTCCTTGACACTGGGTGGCAGAACTGTCAATCATCATCAAGCCAGCCAGCAGGAGCATAACAATCAATTAAAACCATTGCTGCCTGATTGATGGTGATTGATAGCTCAGCCAGTCAGTAACACTGGTAAAAAGAGGAAGAGGATTTGTTTTCGACACCTCCCTATAGACCCCCAAACCAGTTCTTGCACGGCATTCAAATAATATTCTAGCACATGACCCTGATTATGCAAGACTTTTCAATTCCATTTTAAAAATTCATAATGATACATCGGCTGCAAAATGACTTATTTATTCCAAGCCCACCAAAAGTTTCGAGAGTAGGACATTATCAAAACGCTTTATTTAACAACAATTTAGCTTAGGTTTATTAATTGAATGAATGAGTGGACAATGGAGTAACTGAACCATTTTGGAAATATCTTGACACCGGTTTCTCTCAATATATAAAATTTATCTAATGCAAAGATGTGAATTTTTTTTTAAAATTCAGTATCGAGGATTAATTGGGGGGAAATAAGAATGATGGGTCATACTTAAGTAAAAAGCAGCTTATGACTAAATGTATTTAGATCATTTTGTTTGTTTTGTTTTTAATGAGAGACATAACACATTCAACTCACCATTTCAAAATTAATAACAGGGAACGTAAAACTGTAGTCAATTAAACATCTTTTATAAGTGATTTAATTAGAACATCTTATCAAATTTCATGCAGTCTTTTATCCATCTACAGTCATAAAATCATAGAATGTTGGAAACGGAATGAATTTGGGACCTTTTTAGGAAAAGTGCTGCAGTGAATACATTTGACCATTTGGAAAGGATGCAGATTTTATTTTATGTGAGCAAAAGAAATAGCCAGGAAGTGATTTGTGAACTTAACTAGAGGAATTGGCTAAATTTGATTTCTGACATTCAGCCCTGGTGATGTTAAAATGCAGGAGGCTTTCATGGAGAATACTAAAGCTATTATGCAGATTGAGAAACTCAACATCTACAAGGTCATTCATATTTACTTTTTATACCAAGGATGGGAGTTGAAATGTTTGGCCGGTCAAGTTTGATGTTTGGAAACATTTTTGAAAATGATGTTACATTTTCAAAATGCCATACAGAAAATCTTGGTTTTTCAGCTGGGGTATTTCTGAGTAGACAAACACATGATATCAAAGACCTTTCTGGTAGCTGTAATGACATGCTTATTATTATTTCTATAAATATATCCCCATTTAACTGTGATTCTCAGGGCATAGCTAACAATTTCACTATTGATGAAAATCAAAGTGCTACTGTTGTTAAGACAGAGTATGATGAAGCTGTACAAGAAGGGACATTGCCAATGTCTCCATGACACCAGTGAAAGTCAAATGGAATCATATGTTTCAGTTATAATTCAAAAATAAGAAGCTTTGCCTCCCATCTGCATGGAAACAAGCATTTGGATGTCTTATGAAGAGATTTCTTCTATGCAGAAGCAGAACAAGGGTATGGTAACTAGAGCTTTATATCAGGGCACTGAAATTTAGAAGGTACTGACCACATATATTTTGACAATGGGTGGAAACAACTATGCTTGGCACATAATTAGTAAGAATAATAAGCTAAAATGGAGAGTAAGCAGATGGCTTTGTACCCTCCCATCCCAAGTAAGCTCCTCCCCAGACTGATCCTAACCTGCTTCCTTTCAGAAGAGTCACATCCCCAGTATTTGTTGCTTAGTATCCCAGGACACCCCAGGAGCCAGAGACCTGGAGGTTCTTTGCCTACCACCCTTCTCCACACCCTGCACGAGATGCTGTCATGGATCTTTTATCTGATGGGAAATTGTATCTTAAGGTCCAAAGTTTGAAGTCTCTCCTTTGTGTTGCTTGTCTCAGTACATGTTTTGCAATGCTTGCGCTTTGTTGCAGAATTGCTAATTCGGATCATCACTTAGCTTCTATGAGCCTGGAACAGGCATTTGCCTCCAGTATTAGAAGTATTAGAGGTATGAACAGAATCATATATCACTTTTTTAGTTTGATTTAACCAAAGTTCTTGAATCAAGAAGGTCCAAAGAAAGAAAAATAGAAAAATATACACAGAAAAATTTTAGGTTTCAAAATTCTTCAAACATTGCCTAGCTATCTCCTAACCAAACATTTAATCTTGCAGCTAGTTTTCCTAATGAAAGTATAACTGTCTAAGCCATGTCCTTTATATTCGAGTATACAAAGTGTATAATCTCATCAAGTCCCTGAAAGACCATTTTTCCCCTGTGGGGGAAAAAAAATGTTCTGATGGAACTGGGAAGGCCAAAGATAACTATTTTTTTTTTTTGCATTCACAGTATGTACCATATGGTCTTTGAATTTTCATAAGCATTCATGGACCCAAGGAACATTTTCTCTAGAAGATGACTTTAAATTCTTTGAGAATGAGAGCCTTTCCATAAAAATGTGCATACCCTTTGACCCAGCAATATCACTTCCAGGGATGTATCCCAAAGAGATCATAAAAATGGGAAAAGAACTCACATGTACAAAAATAGTTCTAGCAGCTCTTTTTGTAGTGGCGAAGAACTGGAAATCGAGGGAATGCCCATCAGTTGGGGAATGGCTGAACAAGTTGTGGTCTATGAATGTTAATACTATTGTGCTATAAGAAATGATGAGCAGGAGGACTTCAGAAAAACCTAGAAGGACCTATATGAACTGATGCTGAGTGAAGTGAGCAGAGCCAGGAGAACATTGCACATAGTAACAGCCACAGTGTGCAAGGACTGATTTTGATAGACTTAGCCCTTCTCAGCAATGCAAGGACTGAAAACTTTTCCTAAGGGCTCATAATGGAATATGCCATCCACATCCAGAGAAAGAACTATGGAGTCAGAAGGCAGAGTGAAGCTGACTCTTTTCTCTTGTTTTATTTTCTTTCTCATGGTTTCTCCCATTCATTATAATTCTTCTATGCAACATGACTAACGTGAAAATGCATTAAATAGGAATGTATGTGTAGAGCCCATAGCAGATTGCATGCCTTCTTGGGGGTTGAGAAGAGAGGGAGGGGGAGAACATTTAAAATGTATGGAAGTAAATGTTGAAAATTGAAAATAAATAAAATTAAAAAAAAAATAAAGAGAATGAGAGCCCTTGTGATTTAGACTTCGCTTAGGTTACCTCCAAATACAAGCTTGCCAAGAACAAAAGAAATAAAACATAAATAGATTCACTCAAGAAAATTAAAGCAATGTCCTAAGGCTACGTCATGAACATTAAAGATCATAATAAACTGAGGCTGGCAAGAAAAGTTATAAACAGTGAAAGGGTTATTTTAGTTCTGTTGAAAGAATGGGTAGGAACAAAGGAGAGAGAATTTGAGCTGGATGGGATCATGATAACTGACAACAGAAAAAAAGCAGAGCTGATTAACTCCTCTTTTTCCACTATTTTCTCTGCTTAGGATTCTATTGGAAAGGACAGAATAAAAATGGCTTACAGGGAGCTGATGTACAATATAATTAGGAAGCTATTAAGAGACTATCTCATTGTCTTTAATAAGAACAAAGTCACCAAAACCAAATGAATTTCATCTTAAGGCACCAAATGAAGTGTTGGGCATAATTGCTGAGATACTGATACTGATCTTTGAAAGATCTCTTTGAAAGAATAGGAAAAGTGCCATGGGATGAGAGAATGACAAAAGCAAGCAAATAAAAAAAAAAATATGGAGTCTGCAAACAAGAAAACAATGAGCTTATACTTCATTTCTGCAAAACTATAAAATTTATTTATAAAGGGAGAGTTCCACCTCCACCTCAATTAATGTAATCCCCAAAGTCCAGAATCCTCAACTTAATCAATCAACCACAGAGTAAATTAGGTGTTAGCGGAATTTTCCTATGACCTTATCATAATGGATAAATAAGCCCTTAGTTAATTTTAAAATATTATGGTGCTTTGACCACTGGATGAAGGCTAATGGTTCCACACAAGAAACATATTGTGATTGGTTGAAAAAGTCAGACACACCTCTGGACCTATATAATAAGTGTAGTATGAGTCAACAGGTGAATCGGTCTAGTGGTAGAAGACTCCAAGTTTAGGAAATAAGAATTCTAATTCAAGACAGAATCTGTCTTTGGGGGTGGGGAGAAGGAGAGATTTTCTCTTGTCTTCTCTCCCTCATCTTCCACTGACCATGTCACCAGAGTTAATAGACCACTCAATGACAAAACCAATCAGGGAAAGAATGTTACGCCAAAGACAAATGGATGTGGAAAGGATGTCAAATGAGGTGGAAGGCAGCTTCAAGGCTTGTGATCCCTTGCATCATAGAAGAATGCTAGCTATGGATTTAAGGAAGCACTTCCAGTAACCAAGAGCTGAGAGTCCTCTCCTGGCTATACATGTTCACTATTCTTCATACCTCACTAGCATTATATGCAAAGTTTGAGCCTATTCTTCCCAAGGACCTATATGTATCTGAGTGATATGCCCAGGGTATGCCCCAGGATTTTGAGGAAAATGTCTCACTCTAACTGTTCTTACTATATCTCCTCAGTAAATTCCTTTATTAAAACAAGTTGAGGCTATTTGTTGAGTATTAATGGAGACTTTGTGAGTAACAGTACTAGAAATCCATCTTCTCAGGGTTACCCCTGGAACAGAGAGAGAAGCAGTAGTCAGCCCCACTCTGATGATCCATAGTGTAAGTATGAGTGTGAGTTGGGTAGTAATCCCAAAGAGGATGCTGCGCATTGTCAAAGGATGGATAGCAGACATACAGAAAAGGAGGTAATTAACAATCATGGAGAACTGGCATGGTTTCACCAAAGACATGCTGTGTAAATATATTTTCCCCTTCCTTTTCTTTCCCTTTCTTTCCCTTGCCTTCTCTTATCTGAATTTAGTTTCACCTGTAAAGCATGTTGAAGGCATTGTTAGGGAGAAGTTCATCTGAAAAAAATCTGGGTTTTAGTGGACTGCAAACTTGATATGAATCATCAATGTGATATGGTAGACAATAAAGGTAAGGAAATGCTAGACTGTATAGATAGGCCTAGTGCCTAGGACTAGGAAGGTAGTAGTCTCGAAGTATTTCATCCTTGTTGAGCACAGCTAGGGTATTATTTTCATTTCTTGGCATTATATTTAAGAAAGGGCATTATTAAGTTATAGAGCATTAAAAGGAAAGCAACTAGGCATGGTAAAGGGCTGAAGAAGTATGCCATGTAAAAATCATCTTAAGGAACTGAGCATGTTTAGTTTGGACAAGAAAAGCATTGTAGGCAGAACAGTCTGTAAGTATTTGAAGGGCCTTAATGTGGAGGAGTGATTAAACTTGTTTTTCTTTCCCCAGAGCAAAGAACTAAGAAAATCAGTGGATGTTTCAGAAAAGAAAATGTAGGCTCCATCTGTCTAACAATTAAAGCTGTAGTATCCAAAACGAGAGTGCGATACCTTGGGAATTACTGTGTTCTCCTTCCCTGGAGGTTTTCAAGCAATAGCTAGATAGCCACTTTTTAAAAGTATGTTGTAGAAAGGATTATAGGTTGGATTAAACAGTCAAGTAGGTAGATCCCTTGCAATTCACATTTGGTGATTCTGTGGCTCAGTGACATCTATGAACTTGTCAAGTAATGTGCACAGAAACGAAGGTGAAAGGAAATATGCCAGAACTGGACGAGCTTGTCTTAATGAGTCTGAAATCATATAAATGGAATATTCATTCAATTTGCTTGATTCGGTAGACCTTGAAATTGAACAGCCAATTTGGTATAGCCATTAAGACAACCCAGACTTGATCTGGGCATTAAGATGAACTGCAGCTGATTTGAATTATTTATTTACTTCTCAACTAGCTATTTGGCATTGTTTAGATACCCCCTTGCTCTTAAGCCTTTTGAAAGAAGAAAAAGAACAAAGCGTTCCTTATGACATTCTAAAATGTGAAAGACAAGCAGAATTCCACTTTAGCTTGCTATATCCATTCCTTCAGCTATGATAAATTATGAATCATTTTCAAATGAACATATCCCTCTTATCATTTTTCCTTAAATAACTCAGAAAAGAGACTATGAGATTCTTCTCATTATTCAAACTTGATTGTTATCTATTAGATCACTTATTTAACAATTTCAGGATGCCATTTGTACATTGAGCAACCATTATTATTGGATTTATTATAAATTGGATTATTATTGAATGAGAGGGGTAGGTGGCACAGTGGCTAGGTGTACTGGACCTGGAGTCTAGAAGACCTGAGTTCAAAAGTAACTTGAAAGAAAGTATCTCAAGAAACTAGTTGTATGACCCTGGGTAAGTCACAAGCCTTAATTTCTTCATCTGTAAAATGGGGATAATAATAGTACCTACCTACCTCTCAGGGTGGTTGTGAAGATAAAATGAGGAAATATTTGGAAAGTGCTTTACAAACCTTAAAATGCTAAAAATGTTAGCAATTATTATTATTAATGAATACTGGGAGCATACCGATTGTCATATTGAGCATAATGAAAGACTGTTTCTGTCCCATGGTCTCTCTCAATGTATTTCAGTAGACAGGATCCTGAGAAACATGAGTCACCTCCATTTACTATTAATTTTTGGATTTAATCCAATTAATATAAGCCTAACTCATTCTTTATTAATATTTGAATTTAACAAAACTAACACATGAATTGCTGAATTGATGGGCCAACCTCATGTCCCTGAGCTTCTAAACACAGGGATCAGGATCCCATAATAAAATAAGTGGGGAAATGAGACACTGACTCAGCTATTTCAGAGATTTTTGTATTTGAATTGCCTCCCCAAAGTACCTAAATTAATTCTAAAAATTAATCTTACAATGTACTACTTAGTTTTGCAGCCCTGGAAGTATTTTTCCCTAAAAGCATATTGAAAGAAACAACAGGGCAAAGAATAAATGAATGAACGAATGAAGAAAGCATTTAATTGCTAGCTTTATACTTTTTTCTCACATCAAGTCTGGGGATACAAATACAAAAACCAAAGATATCCCCTGGCCTCAAGGAGCTTGTAGGAAACCACACTAAAAGAGGAGGGGAAGGGGATAAGAGAGGAGGGATAATAGAAGGAGGGCAGATTGGGGGAAGGGGTAATCAGAAGCAAACACTTTTGATGAGGGACAGGTAAAAGGAGAGAATAGAGTAAATGGAGGGTGGGACAGGACAGAGGGAAATATAGTCCTTCACAAAATGACTGTTATGGAAATGTTTTGCATGACTGCACATGTATAACCTATATCAAATTGCCTGCCTTCTCAACGAGGGTGGGTGGGGAAGGAGGAAGCGAGAGAATGTGGAATTCAAAGTTTTAAAAATGAATGTTTTTACATGCAACTGGGAAATAAGATATACAGGCAATGAGATATAGAAATCTATCTGGCCCTACAGGAAAATAGAAAGGAAGGTGATAAGAGAAAGGGGGCGGGGGTGATAGAAGGGAAGGCAGATTGGAAGAGGGGGTAATCAGAATGCATGCTGTCATGGGGTGGAGGGGAAGGAAGAGATGGTGAGAAAATTTGGAATTCAAAATCTTGTGGAAGTAAATGTTGAAAACTAAAGATAAATAAATTAATAATAAAAATTTTAATTTAAAACAATTTTTTTTTAAAAGAAGAGGGGAGTTCAGGGAAGGACCCTTTGGTCAAGAAAGTGACTGGGATGGTAAGTGAGGCCACAGGGGAGTAGACTGACATTTCTCATCTAGGAATAATGACAGAGTAGTCATGACCAGAGATCTAGACTTGGTGGGGGCAGGGTCAAGAAAGGTCTTCTATGAAGAAACAAGGTAGCTAGCTAGGAGAAGACCAGAGATCTGGGAGGAAAGTAAAGTGAAGCATGGCTGGAGTTTTTCCTGAAATAGTGGTTGAGAAAAGACATTCACAACTATTACAATAGCCCCAGAACTGAAGTTTATAGAGGAAATTGAAAAGTTGGGAGGTTGGCATAATGGATAGAGTCTAGTCTCTGATACAGGAAGACTTAAGTCAGTAAACATTTATTAAGCACTTACCATGTCTAAGACACTGTTTTAAGTGCTGGGAACAATGTGAAAGTCAAATGATAATCCCAATTCTCAAATACCTTATAGTCTAATGTGGAAACAACGTGAATGAATTAGAGATAATCAACAGAGGGAAGGCACTAGCATTAAATCAGGAAAAGTTTCTTGCAGAATGTTGGGTTTTAGTTGAGACTTAAAGGGAGAGAAAGAAGCCAGGAAGTGCAAATGAGGAAAGAGACAATCCCAGCAATGGGGAACAGTCCATGAAAACAACTGGAGAAGGAAGATGGAGTGTGTCCTGTAGGAGACATAGATGTGGCAAAGGAGGCCAGTATCTCTTGGTGGCATATTTGTGAGGGTTACTCAGGTGTAAGAAGTTGGAAAAGTAGGAAGGGGCCAAATTACGAAGGGCTTTGAGGTCCAAAGAAGACTTTACATTTGATCCCAGAGATTTTATAAGGCCATTGGGATAATGATAAGAAATGATAACAGAAATGGTTTCAAAGAAACCTGTGAAGAATTGAATAAGTAAATGTAAAGTGAGTAGAAGCAGAACAACTTGTAGAATAATTTCGTAAAAACAAAAAAACTGAAAATTTTAAAAACTCTATTCAAAGTAATGACCCACTACAATTTCAGAGGACTGAAGACAAAGCTTGCTAACCTCATCCTTAAAGTGTAGCATGAGATGGAGTTGTGGATATAACCAATGTGGTAATTTGATTACTTGATTCTGTATATTTATGACGAGAGCTTTTTTGCTTATTTTCTTTTTCTTTTCCAAAAGGGGTAAGGGAAGAAGAGAAAATAAAAGTTTAAATGAAAATAATGAAATCTAAGATTAAAAAATCATAGGTATAGCTAAAAACATGTAGCCACTTACCAGATGGATCATTATCAGCTCCCTACGAGAGAAAAGAAATTGCAGAGCAGGAGTTCTAGTAGCTCCCTGTACTGATAAAATCAAAAGTCTAATCTCTCTTCCCCCAGAAAAAAGACAGAAGTAAGAGATTTTTGGACTCTCACTACTAGAACCCAAACTAACATTCAGATGTCTAGCAGCGAGGACATTATATCTGATGTCAATGCCTTGATGGAACACTAAGGGAAGAGGAGGAGACATTTCTAGGGCAAGTCCAATTCAAGTCAGAATTTACGTATCTAGAGGACCATAGATTCAGAGCTAAAAGGGACTTTGGAGCTCCTCTAGGTCAGCTAGCTCATTTTACAGAAGAGAAAACTGAGATCCATAGAAATAAACCATGGTGCTTATCTAAGATCATACAGATACTAAAGAATATAGACAGGATTGAAAATCAGGGATTCTGACTATACATAAATCCTGTCTTCTTCACACTGCTCCAGACTGACTCAGAACTGAGCTTTTAAATTTCATCCCAATATGAACAGTTACTGGGAAATAAGGCACTTGAAGAGATGACTTTCACCTAGAGAGTAATAGCATGAAACTACAATATCATTGACTCTGCTCCAAGGTATTAATGATCTATTGTTACATTTCATGATTAATACTGTGGGGAGAGAAACAAAATTCAAAAGGAGGGTGTTTCCAGAGCTGAGTTTGTTTTTTGTTTGTTTCAGTCTGTATATGTGCATCAGTTTAGTCCTTACTAATGCTGTTTGATGTTAAGGTCTTCTCCTTCTGAAAACAGGAAACAAAAGATGGATATGGAAAATATCCACATTCTTGATGCTCTTCTGATTGATTACAAAAGGTAGGACACTTTAGGAAGGTGTACTTTATGGCCTCGGAACCTCCTGTCATATCCCTACAGGCTAGCAGTTTTAACCTAAACAGTTCTCTCCAGCTGTGAAATCTTTGGCAAGAAGCATATGACAAAACCATTTTTCAAAAACATTTCAAGGTGATAAAAAAAATCACGCTTTAAAAAATGTCAAATAGTTTCTGAAGAGAATCTCAACTCAAACAAAGCATTAAAATGAATACAATTTTTTTTAATGTTTTGAATCACACTCAATTATGTATAACCTCAATCCCCAGGTTTATATCATGTCTTACATCTCACTGAGTTCACTTAGATCTTCCAATTATAAAAATAGGCAACACAGAAAAATGCTAACATACAAATTTCATGTAAGCATTACATGACTTCAGAGAATATGCATATTCATTCAGCTTAATTTTCCATCCTAGGTTTTTGTCACTTTCTATGTTGAACTTGGCCATGAGGTTGAGAAGACTTGGCGAAATGAACATAGGCTTGTCAATGAGGCCCAGAGTAATCTTTAGGTGAATGTTTTAAAATTCCATCAGTAAGCAGAGTAGTTTGCAGTCTGGCAACAACTTGAAGAAGGAATTGGCATCTGAAAAGCAGAGAATTGGCTGTACTTTAAATATTTAACCGTTAAATTATTCAGAAGGTATTTTTTCAAAAGATGGGAGTTAGCTTAGCATAAAAGCTCAATATTAACATCTTAATAGTCTTCATTACCCTTAGTTTGTTGAAACAAAGATTATAATTGGTAGTCTTTTCCCTCACTCTATATTTAGATGTAGTATACTAACAAAGTAATTGCAGTTAAAATTGTCATTATAAATTGGGTCTAAAAATTTGCACCTATATTTTTATCTCCTTGTGAAACCATACCAGAAGAAGGAGAAGAAGAAAAAGAAGAAGAAGAAGAAGAAGAAGAAGAAGAAGAAGGAGGAGGAGGAGGAGGAAGAGGAAGAGGAAGAAGATGAGGAGGAGTAATAGTAGACATTTTGCTGGATCTGTCCTTTAGTGACAATGAAATGATTCTTTTCTGACTTTAGATCCTGCCTAGATATTCCAGAGAAAGTTTAAAGTAGTTGCAATAAGATAATGTTTATGGATTTTTTGTTTTTATATCATAATTATTTCCAGAAACACAAATCCCCACTATTTCATAGCTCTGCCAACAGTGTATTAGCATGCCTGTCTTCCCATAAACTTTTCAACAATGAGTGTTTCTGTTTTTTATAATCTTTGCCAATTTACAATATCTGAAATTAATCTTAGAGTAATATTAGTTTACATTTCTCTAACTAGTAATTTGGAGTATAATTTTGTATAGTAATTTAAAAGTTTAAATACTTCTTTTAAAAGTTATTATTCATATCTTTTGAATATTTATCCAGTGGGAAATGCCTTTTGGTCTTGCTTATTTGTGTAAATGCTCTACATATCTTATTTATCAGACTTGTATCAATTATTTATTGCAAAGATTGTTTTCCAAATGATTGTTTTTCTTTATTATAGCTATATTATAATTAATTAATTTAAAAAATATATACAATATATAGAGTGTCCCCAAAATTCTAGGAGGGGTGGAGCCAAGATGGCAGCTAGAAAGCAGGGACTCACTTAAGCTCTCTCCCAAATCCCTCCAAACACCTGTAAAAAATGGCTCTGAACAAATTTTAGAGCTGCAGATCCCACAAAAGAGCAGAGGGAAGCAGGTCTCCAGCCCAGGACAGCCTGGATGGTCGCTGGGAAGGGTCTATCACATGGTGCTAGGAGTGGAGCACAGCCCAGAGTGGGCTGCACAAGGGCCAACCAGACTGGTAGTCGGGCAGAGCAGGCCTGAGGCCATGAATCATTGAGCTGTGGCAGTTCCAGACTTCTCGACCCACAAATGCCATAGATGACAGAGCAGGTTAGTGGAAAAACTACTGGATCTGGGTGAGAGCAGTCCAGCCCCAGTCCCTGGGCAGGCGAAGGTGGTGCTGTGGTGGTGGAAGCAGCAGGAATCTCCTGCAGTTGCTTCCAGAGCTCCAGCTGTGGCTGCTTCCAGAGTCCCTGGCTCACAAGGTGGGAGGAATCAGGTGGTGAATGAGAGCAGGAGACCAAGGAGCACTTTGCTGGTGCAGAGGCAGGGTCTTTTTTTCCCTGCTTGGATTTGGATCACAGTCCTGGTTGGAGGTTCTTGGGGGTGGACGAGCGCTGCTGTGGCAGAGCTTGTGGTGATGGTAGAGTAGAAGTAGCTCTGAAAACAGCAGCACTTGGACCCTAAAGCTTGGGACAAAGTACTCTATACTCTACAAGCAGTCATACCCTGACTAAAAGCTCAAGAGTCAAGTAGTTGGCTGTGAAGATGAACAGGGAGCGAAAGAAGGAGACAGACTATAGAATCTTTTTGGTGACAAAGAAGATCAAAACATGCAGCTAGAAGAAGTCAACAAAGTCAAAGAGCCTACACCAAAAGTCTCCAAGAAAAATATGAATTGATCTCAGGCCATGAAAGAGCTCAAAAAGCATTTGGAAAATCAAGTAAGAAAAGCAGAGGAAAAATTGGGAAGAGAAATGAGTGATGCAAGAAAACCATGAAAAACAAGTCAATGACTTGCTAAAAGAGACTCAAAAAAATACTGAAGAAAATAACACCTTAAAAATAGACTAACCCAAATGGTAAAAGAGCTCCAAAAAG
>CM053622.1:487542767-487592118 GCA_028646595.1 Phalanger gymnotis
AGAAATCTTGAAAGTCCTCTATTTTATTGAAAATCCATATTTTGCCTGGGAGCATTATACTTACTTTTCCTGGGTAGGTGATTCTTGGTTTTAATCCTAATTCCTTTGACCTCCAGAATATCATATACGAAGCCCTTTGATCCCTTAATGTAGAAGCTGCTAGATCTTATGTTATCCTGATTGTGTTTCCACAGTTCTCAAATTGTTTCTGTCTGGCTGCCTGCAGTATTTTCTCCTCGATCTGGGAGCTCTGCAATTTGGTGACAGTATACCTCTGAGTTTTCTTTTGGGGATCTTTTTCAAGAGCTGATTGGTGGATTCTTTCAATTTCTATTTTACCCTCTGGCTCTAGAATAACAGGGCAATTTTGCTTGATATTTTCTTGAAAGCTGATGTCTAAGCTCTTTTTTTGTAGTCCAATAATTTTCAAGTTATCTCTCCTGGATCTATTCTCCAGGTCATTGGTTTTTCCAATGAGATATTTCACACTGTCTTCTATTTTTTCATTCCTTTGGTTCTGTTTTATAATATCTTGATTTCTCATAAAATCACTAGCTTCCATTTGCTCCAATCTAATCTTTAAGGTGGTATTTTCTTCAGTGTTCTTTTCAGATCTCCTTTTCCATTTGGCTAATTCTGCCTTTCAAGACATTCTTTTCCTCACTGCCTTTTTGGAGCTCTTTTGCCATTTGAGTTAGTCTATTTTTTTAAGGTGTTGTTTTTTTTTCAGTATTTTTTGGGTCTCCCTTAGCAAGTCATTGACTTGTTTTTCATGGTTTTCTTATATCTCTCTTGTTTCTCTTCCCAATTTTTCCTCTACTTCTCTTCTTTTCCAAATGCTTTTTGAGCTCTTCCATGCCCTGAGGCCAATTCATATTTTTCTTGGAGGCTTTTGATGTACTCTCTTTGACTTTGTTGACTTCTTCTGGCTGTGTGTTTTGATCTTCTTTGTCACTAAAAAAAAAGATTTTAGAGTCTGAGTCTCAGTCTGAGTTCATGTTCCCAGCCAACTATTTGACCTTTGAGCTTTTTGTCAGGATATGACTGCTTGTAGATTAGAGAGTGCTTTGTACCAAGCTTCAGGGGCTGTGCTGCTGTTTTCAGAGCTACTTCTACTCCACTGTCACTGCAAGCTCTGCCACAGCAGCCCTCCTCCTCCCCCACAAACTGCCAACCAGGATTGTGACCCAGACTGAACCAGGGCAATGGGCTCCCTGCACTTCCACTCTGGTGTGCCACTTGATTGCTCCCACCATGTGAACCAGGGACTCCAGAAGCTTCTGACACTGGAGCTTTGGAAGCAGCTGCAGGAGCTTCCTGCTGCTGCTGTAACCACCACCTGGGCCACCCCCAGGGTGGGGGCCAGGAACTTTCTAACCTGATCTAGCAGTTTTCCCACTAACTTGCTCCGTGGACTTTGACCTTTGTGGGTTGAGAAGTCTGGTAACTGGCACAGCTCAATGATTCATGGCCCTAAGGCCAGCTCCATGCTGAATCCCAGTTTGATCTGTCCAGGTGCAGCCCATGCTGGGCTGTGCTCCACTACCAGCAGTGTGCAATAGACCCTTCCCAGTGACCATCCTGGCTGTCCTGGGCTGGAATGCTTCCCTCTGCTCTTTTGTGGCTTCTGCAACTCTAGAATTTGTTCAGAGCCATTTTTTACAGGTGTTTGGAAGGATTTGGGGGAGAGCTTAAGCAAGTTTCTGCTTTGTAGCTGCCATCTTGCCCCCCCCCCCCAGGAACTTATATTCTAATAGGGCTTGACAACATATGAAAGGGAGTTGGAAATGGGAGAAGATATACATACAGAGGCATGGTGTGAAGATGATTTGGAAGTGGTATGGAGGCCTGGTTCTGGACAAGATGGGGCTCCAAAACACAATTCTTAGAGCCTGATTTGAAGATGATAGCCGGACTGTAGGTGGAAAGGACTATTCTAAATTTTTTTTGGATAGTTAAACCTAGGCTGAGTGAAAGTTGACCACTGAGGCAGCTTGGTAACATGGTGCAGAAGTGTCGAACTTGTGACCCATAGGCTGAAGAAAAACTCCACAGTAGGGGAACTAGAGTGCTGAGTAGTGAATATAGTGAATAGTTAAGGTCTCAAACATCTGAATTCAAATCCTACCTCATACACTTAATAGCTATATGACCCTGGGCAAATCTTCTAATTTCTCCCATACTTTGTTTCTGCATCTATAAAATAAAGATAATAATAGTACCCAACTCACATTGCCATCATGACGATTAAATAAGATAATATATTGAACCCACATTTAATCTATTATTATTTTGGATCTTTTGATCTCTTATATCGCATTCTGTTCAGTGGTTCTTCCAAATTTCTTCTCTTCTTAAGCCACATGTACTTCCATGTACCCATTTCTCTTGGTAGTTCTCTCCTCACATTTCAAATTGTGGAGCTGGAGAAGACTTTTGAGAGTCCCTTAGACAGCAAGGAGATCAAATCAGTCAATACTTAAAGAAATTAATTCAGACTACCCACTGGAAGGTCAAATGCTGAAGCCAAAGCCTAAATTTAGTTGCAGTGATCTTCACGTCCTTTCTCCTTCCCAATTCTAACCTCAGCAGCAGCCCTCAGTCTCTTTTCCTTTGTTCTAGTCTGAGAAGAAGATGTTGCTCTTCTTTTTTCCCCATGCCACCCCTCTATTAGTGCCTTCAGTCCTACTCCGTCCCTTGACTTCCGGCAGCTTATCATCTTGTCTCTCATTACTTTTCAACTTTCCCTTCTCCATTAGGATCACTCCTTGTTATCTTCAAACACGTCTGAATCTGCCCAAATCCTTTAAAAAACAAAAAGAAAAACAAACAAAAAAACCCTTCACTTGACCTCACAATACCCTCAGGCTCATCCTATATCTCCCCTCTCTCCAGCAGTTGAAAAGCTTGGAAAGTCATGAAAACCAACCCCACAAGAAAGCTTAGTTTCTTACCTCCCATTCCTCAACTCTTTGCAACCTGACTTCTTCCCACTATTTGACTAAAATTGTTCCCTTCAAGGTCATGAGCGAGCTCTTTATTTCCATTTAATCCATTTAAATCCAATGACCTTTTCTTAATGTTACCCTCTGTGTAGCATTTTACTCTTTTGACTAATCCACTTCAGTTCTAATGACTCTTTTCTGTCATGGTTCTTTTCCTGTACCCACTTGAGTGATCCTTCTCTGTCTTCTCTGTAGCATCATCATTTAAATCCTGCCTCCTCTATGTAGGTGTACCCCAGGCTCTCTCCAGGGCCTTCTCTTATTCTCTCTCAGCCCTCTTGGATTTAAGTATCATAGAGTTATCCCAAAGCTATCTAACTCTTCATCTCTCTCCTCTTTTCCTCATCATGACCCCTTGGTGAACCAGTTCAACTCTACACTGCCCTCTTCTCTTTAGTCCCTGGGCCCTAATCATATAGCACATTTTGCCCTGCCAAGCCTCCATTTTAGATCATTGCCACCATCTGCTTCCTTGCTCCTACACATATGCTGCTGAATGAAGGTGAAGAAATCACACAACCATGCTGATGGCTTCCACTTGTTCGGTTGTTCAGTCATGTCTGACTCTTCATTACCGCATAGACAATGAGACGCCAAGCCCTTCTAGGTTCCACTGTCTCTAGAAGTCCATCCAAGTTCACGCTCATTGTTTCCATGACACTATCTATCCATCTCACTCGAAGCTATCCTCTTTTCCTTTTGCCTTCAATCTTTTCCAACATCAGGGGCTTTTCCACTGAGTCCTGTCTTCTCATTATGTGGCCAAAGTACTTAAGCTTCAGCTTCAGTATTTGACCTTCCAGTGAATAGCCTGACTTAATTTAAATATTGACTGATTTGATCTTCTTCCTGTCTAAGGGACTCTCAAAAGTCTTCTATAGCACCACAATTTGAAAATGCTGACTCTGCAGAACTCAGCTTTCCTTATAGTCCAACAGTCATACATTGCTACTGGAAAAACCATATCATTGACTATATGGACCTTTGTCAGCAAAATGATGTCTCTGCTTCTTAGTATGCTGTCCAGACTTGCCATAGCTTTCCTTCCAAGGAGCAAGCATCTTTTAATTCCATGGCTGCAGTTGCTGTCTGCAGTGATCTTTGAGCCCAAGAATATGAAATCTGACACTACTTCCATTTTTTCTCCCTCTATTTGCCAGGAAGTGATAGTAGTACTTGCCAAGATCTTAGGAGTTTTTTTATGTTAAGCCTCAAGCCAACTTTTACAAGCTTTTGCCCTCATTAAGAGCCTTCTGAATTCTTCACTTACTACTTCCAAAACAGATTTATATTATACAATCTCAGCTGAGCCCTCATTGCTGCTAGGCAATCTTTCGATCTCCATTCCACACAGTGGTTCTTCCAAACTTTTTCATCCCTCTGTAAGGCCAATCAATAAGTGAAAGGTCTTTCCTGCCCATTGAATAGGCCTCAGGTGGGACCAACAAAGGGAGGCCTGATTAGAGGCAGGCCCACTAACTAAGTGTGAGGCCCCAGGCCCACACCTTTTTGTTAGTTAAGCCTATGGGGGCATGAAGCCCTCAGGGCCCTAAGGGGAGTTGCTAAGACCAGAGCCATTGGTATGTACACTGAGTTCTAGTCAATCAGATGCTGGCTAGGACTGTATAAAAAGAGTGGTAGAACTGAGAGCAGAAGAGCAGCAGACCTGAGTGTGGCAGGACTCAGAAGCATACATCAAGAAGACATGGAGGCATCGAGAGCTGCAGGAGTTGGAATTCAGCCCAAGGAGAAGGAGCTGGAACTCGGAGTGTACAGAACTGCAGAAGAGAGTGCTGAGCTGAGAGTTAGGATTCGTGAGTGATTGTTTACAGGCAGGCCCTAGCAAGGGGGAAGGTTACAGGATGACTTGGCTTCTTGCTATAATATTGTGTTACAATTTCCTTGTTGCTACATTGAGGTGGGCTTACTGGCTTTGGAATATTATTGCTACTATATGGAATTAGAATTACTGGTCCTGGGATTGGATTCTCCCATGCCTAAAAATAATTTTATACTTAACTCCGCCTTCTGCCTAGAGAATTTCTTATACTTTGAATCATTCAGGCATGTTCATGGTCATCCTTGAGGTCATGAATCTTGTCTTACCAATATACGCTCCTGAAGCCTCCCATGTATTCCTCTCCACCAACCCTATCAGCTGAGAATTTTGCCTCATTTCTATTTATAGTAAAAAAAAATACAGTCATTCACTGTGAGGTCCCTCTTTCCCCTTCTTCCTCATCTCATATTACTCATATGCCTTCTGCCACGAATCTCTTTCACCCCTGTCTCATGTGAAGAGGTAAGGCAAATTCTTCTCTCTGTGTAAGTGATCCCACTCCATTCTATCTCCTCAAATAGTTTGTCCCCTCTGTCATCCATTGATGTTGGGAAAGATTGAAAGCAAAAGGAAAAGGGGACTGAAGAGGATGAGAGGGATAGACAGCATCATGAAAATAATGAACATGAACTTGGCCAGACTTTGAGAGATAGTGGAGGACAGAGTTGGACATGACTGAACAACTGTCATCGCCATTCTATCACTCATCTTCAGAATGTCTCTTTCTAGTGGCTCCTTCCCTGAAGCTTACAAACATTCCAATACATAAATAATATACAATACATACATATAAAAACAAAACAAAACAAAAAAACCCTCAACTGATCCTTTCATCCTCACTATCTTTCTAGATCTCTTTTGCCCTCGATTCCTTGGAAAGGCCATCTGTGATAGGTGCTTTCTCTCCTCTCACTGTATATTTAATCCCTTATAATTTGGCTTCCCCTTCATCATTCTACCAAAACTGCTCTCTTCAAAACTGCCAATTAGTTTTCATTGTTAAATCTAATGGCCTTTACTCAGTCTTTATCCTTCTTAACTTCTCTTTGACACTATTGATCACCCTCTTCTCAATATTCTAGTCTCTCTAGGTTTTTGGGATATGACTCTCTCTTGGTTGTTCTACCTATCTAACCACTCCTCAGCCTTCTTTGCTGGATTCTCATCCAGGTCATCCCCTCTTACTGTGGGCATCCAACAGGAGTTTGTCCTGGACCCTCTACTTTTCTCCCTCTATACTACTTCACTTGGTGATCACATTAACTCCCATAGATTTAATTACCTTCTCTATATTGATGATTCTCAGATTTACCTATACAGCCCTAACCCTTCTTCTGACCTATAGTCCCACATTTTTAACTGTATATTAGACATCTCTAAATGGAGGTCTAGTAGACATCTTAAACTCAACATGTTCAAAACAGAACTTATCTTTCTACCTAAGCCCTCATCCCCACCAACTTCCCTATTACTGTCAAGGACGCTACCATTCTCCTAATCTTCCAGACTGTCAACCTAAGCATCATCTTCAACTCCTCACACCTCATATCCAATCTGTTGCCAAGGGCTGTCAATTTCACCTTCCCAAAATCTTTCAAACGCATCCCCTTCTTTCCTCTGATACTGTTACTACCTTCTTGCAGGCGCTCATCAGCTCACATTTGATTCTTGCAATGGTCAGTGGGTGGGTCTGCCTTCCTTGAGTCTCTCCCCATTCCACTCTGTCACTAAGTTGTCAAAGCAATTTTCTTAAAGTACATATCTGAACATGTCAGCCTACTCCCTACCCCCCACATTTGATAAACCCCAGTGGCTGCTTATGACTTCCAAGGTCAAATATAAAATCCTCTCTTTAGTGTTCAAAACCTTTCATAAATTGTCCTTCCCCCATGTTTCTACCTTCCACTCCTGCTCCCACATGCTTTTTGATCCAATAACACTATCCTCCTTGCTCTTCCACTGAGGCAACCCTCCATCTCTTGACTCTGAGCATTTTCATTGGCTCATGCAGCACCTTCCTCATTTCCATCTCTTGGCTTTCTTGGTTTCCTTCAAGTCCCAACTGAAATCCCATCTTCTACAGGGAGCCTCTTCCAATCCCTATTAATTCTAGTACCTTCTTTCTATTAATTATTTCTTACTTGCCCTATGTATAGGTTGTTTGTACATAATTGTTTGCTCATTGTCTCCCTCCATTAGATTTTAAGCTCTTTGATGGCAGGGGCTATCTTTACCTTTTTATGTATCACATACTTAGCAATGTGTTTGGCCCAGGGGATTAATAAATGCTCATTTAAAGGGAAGAATTTATATCCAAACAAGAGATAGAGAGCATTATAAGATGTAAAATGGATAATTTTGATTTTATTACATTAACAAGTTGTTGCACAAACAAAACCAATACAACCAACATTAGAAAGAAAATAGAACTGGGAATTTTTTTTACAGTCAGTGTCTCTGATAAAGGCCTCATTTCTCAAATTCATAAGGAACTGAGTCAGATTTATAAGAATACAAGTCATTCCCCAATTGATAAATGGTCAGAGTATTTGCAGGCATTTTCCAGAAATCAAAGCTATCAAAAGTCATATGAAAAATGTTCTAAATCACTATTGATTAAAGAAATGAAAATTAAAATAACTCTGAGATACTGCTTCACATCTATCAGATTGGCTAATATGACAGAAAAGGAAAATAACTGTTGGAGGAGATGTGGCAAATGTGGGACACTGATACAACATTGGTGGAGTTGTGACCTGATCCAATAATTCTGGAGTGGAATTTGGAACTACGCCCAAAGGGCTATCAAACTGTGCATACCTTTTGATCCCATTATGCCACTACTACGTCTGTATTTCAAACATATAAAAAAGGAAAAAAGATCTATTTGTATAAAAATATTTATAGCAGCTCTTCTTGTGGTGGCAAAGAGCTGGAAATTGAGGGGAAGTCCATTAGTTATGGAATGGCTGAACAAACTGTGAATATGAGTATGATGGAATACTATAGTGCTATAAGAAATGATGAGCAGGATGGTTTCAGAAAAACCTGGAAAGCCTTACATGAACTGACACAAAGTGAAGTGAGCTGAACCAAAAGAATGTTGCACACAGTAACAGCAATATTGTGCAATGATCAAATGTGAATGACTTACTTATTCTCAGCAATAGTGATCCAAGACAATACCAAAAGACTTATGTTGAAAAATGCTATTCTTCTCCAGAGAAATGACTGATGAAGTCTGAATAAAGATCAAAGTATACTATTTTTCATTTTATTTTTGTGTGGGTTTTTTTTGATCTGTCTTTTCTTACAACACGACTAATATGGAAATATTTTACATGATTGCACATATATAACCTGTATCAAATTGCTTACCATCTCAGGGAGAGTAGAGGGGAGGGAGGAAGAGAGAGAGTTTAGAACACAAAATTTAAAAAAAATGTTGAAAATTGTTTTTACATGTAATTGGGAAATATTATTCAAAACATGCTTATTGACTGACTATTTAAAAGATATAATGTTATTACCTCCATAATTTAATAGATTGTGATCTCATTAATGTTAGTAATCCTAACTGTGGCACAGATCAGAACCTATTCTTGCCTTCCCATTCTCTGAAATACTTGCCTGATTTCTACTGTAAAATTATCATAGGGTTATCAATTGAATGAGGGTCTTCTTCTATATCTCTTCAAGTTGACTAGATACTAATAGTATACATAGATATTCTAGAGGTTACTTCTGGCATTTGCTCCACAACTGGATCACTTCCTTTTTTAGTCCTACATATCTTTCATTAGCACTTCTCCATAATTGGCAATATATTCCACCTTACCAACACCCACTATGTGCCTTATGACTGACCTTTGGATGATATTTGGAGACTGATAGTCCATGGTTTACAGTGTCATCAGAAGATTGTTATTAAAAAAGGTGGACTTTTGTTTTTAGGAGAAGCTATGGTTTATTAATAGCTTTTAACAATTTCCCAAAGACCACAGTCCTTCTCCTATTCAATTCTTATTCCAGCTCAGAGCTCAAATACAAAATTTGTTTAAAATATATATAGTGATAGAACTGATTTATGTGTTGTATAAACAACTATATAGCAAACTCTGGGAAGTTATTTCTTGGTCTTCTTTCTCTTATCCATTTTTCCTCCAAGGGTTTGATGGCATCCTTTCTAATACATATTTTGACAACTTATTGCTCAACTTACTCAAAATTACGATTCTCCTAGAATGGACCTCCTCTGTATACATATTTGGTTTGGTCAAGCTGCTTTTCCTCTCTGTTTTATTTAGTGTCTTTTCTTCATCATGGAGCACACTGAAGATGCTGATGGTAGAAATAAAATATCATGCCTCCAACTTCACTGATGAAGAAAAATGTTTGTTATAGTAACATTGACAGATCTTTCCTATTTTTTCCCACTCTTTCTGACCTTTCTTCTAGTTTTACCTATAAATACTCTTGGGATGATATGACTGAATTAAATCTCTCCAAAGATTTTTTTTGTCATTTTTCCCTCCTCTAGTTCTTGATGTTGTATTATTATTTATAATTACCATTTATAAGGTTCCACCTCTTACTCTCCCATGATATTTTACCAAGTTACTATTCTAAATTAGTGTTAGTCTTGGCTACCACATCTCTTCATTGGCAAGCAATTGTTTTCTAAGGTAATGGATGAGCTCTTTTGTCTCTTTCCTGTGGAATTTGTCAAT
Source organism: Phalanger gymnotis (assembly GCA_028646595.1). Classification (NCBI taxonomy): domain Eukaryota; kingdom Metazoa; phylum Chordata; class Mammalia; order Diprotodontia; family Phalangeridae; genus Phalanger; species Phalanger gymnotis. Next base: position 487,552,343 of record CM053622.1, read on the forward strand.
TAAACTTTCTTAGGAAATATCTATAGTCAATATGGATATTTATTGTTTTGTATAGTCCTCATTTTAAAAGAGCTTAAGCTAGAATTACTTTAATTGAATGTCATAAACTTTCATTTTACTTTTTTCTTCTAAATTTCTTATTTCTTCTAATTTTCTTCCAATTTCTTTCTAATTTTAATTTCTTTTAATTTTGTTGTGATCTTTCCTCTAACAAGCCTGTAGTTTGACTATACAAAACAGCTGATTTATGAATAATTCCAAACCAGAAGCCAATCACTTATTGTGAAAATACTATGAATATTTTTATATCATTTGATGCTTGGTACGTTCAATGCTTTTGGACTCTCTTCTAGAATAATATATTCATGATATGAAAGTATGAGGATACTGTATAGCACCTTTTATTTCTTAATCCTGAGCTAAGTCTTTCCAAAGTATTTATTATTATCCCCAATGCTCACCTTGGTATTGAAATCTCTCAACATATAATGTATATACATGCATATAAATATATAACACATGTACATATACAAACACACACATATATATACATGTCATATATAGATTTGGAGGTCTCATCAATATATTCGTATAATCTATGCAGCAGATGCTAGAATATAAGCTGCAATAATTTTCAAGTGGTCACTACAATATAAGATGATAAAATGCTCCATGAAGTCATGTTTCCTGTTGACTCTGAATGTACAAAAGTAATTATACCAACTTCTTTGACTTTCCATGGAAAACCTGTGAATTTTCCTTACATTTATCTGAAACTTCCTTTGATATCCTGGTTTAATTTTTAGTGAGAATACCAATTTAATCACATTAAGTTCAGAAAACATATGTTAAGGATTTACTATATGTTGTGGGTATAAAGACAGCAATGAAATAACTCATGTCTTCAAGAGCTTACATTTTGTTTGGGCACATTGTATATGTGTAGATGGAAGAGTATACAACATTTATAGTCAGTTTAATTATAAAAGCTACATATGTATTTTTAAAAACCACAGTAATAACTAGATTATTCAAAATCGTAAAAGTGATAAAGACACATGGAAAAAAATGAGGATAGGGTACAACACTCAAAAACTTTGTCAGTGACATATAAAAAATAGAAAATGAATAAAAATTGTAGCATAGTTCTGTATGTGTTAAATGGTTAAGCAATACATAAATACAGTATATAGTGGCAGAAGCAGGAATGCTGGGTCTAAATTCCCATGGACCAGTCCAGAAAAGTCAATGACTATCATTAAGAAGGTCGCTTTCTTGAGACTGGAGACTGAGATGTGGCTGCAGCCATGGTGGAAGGTGGGAAGTTATGAGGGTAAAATGCATGATTGTGGACCAGACCTCCCCCTCCCATAGCTCCTACCTCACAAGAAAATATATAACAAATATGACACTTTACCTTGAGGAAAGACCTGAAGTTTGGTTGTATAACTGCCTACTGGAAAAGTTGTGAACTGGTACAGTTTTCTGTTTTTTCACTGTTTCTTGCAGATTAAATCAAGTATAAGCAAAGTGAAATTTTCATTATGTTCAAATTGTCCCCTAATATATCAACCATGTTGGAAGAATTCATATTTTCAAAACAACTATTACAGCAAAATTGTCCCTAATTGGATAGTAAAGACAAAGTCACTCCAAGAGGAAGAAAGTCCTAATAATATAGAGGGATCAGACAAGAATTTTCATAGGATTTGGGATAAGCCTTGAAGGAAGTTGGGAATTCTAAAAGGATACAAGTAGATAGCACTTTACCAGTATCCAGAATACCCAAGTTGTAGAGATAGGAGATGTTATGCTGAGATTGGGTAAAAGCTATTAGCCAAATTGCCTACGATTTAGAATTAGGAGAAGAGTAATATGAATTATCTTGAAAGTTAGGTTGATGGCAGATTATAGCGAACTTTAAATGCAAGATAAAGTGTCCACATTTTATCAGATAACAGGTCGTCACTGAAGATTCTTTAGCAGGGAAATGACAAAGAATGGTGATTTTGAATATCATTTTGGCAGCTGTGTGGAAGATATTGTGAAAGGGGAGCGGCTTTGAGGAGACCAATAGGAAAGCTACTTCAAAAGCTGTGTCATGTATGTAGCTCAGTGAATAGAGTTTCAGGCCTGTAGCCCAGAAGACCTGTATTCAAATGTGGATCAGCCATTTACTGAGTATGAGGCCCTGGAGAAGTCACTTAGACTCTGTTTTCCTCAGTCTTCTCATTTATAAAATTGGAATGATAGCATTTACCTTTCAAGGTTTTTGCAAGGCCCAAATGAGATAATAAATTGTAAAGCACTTAGCAGAGTGCTTAAACATACTGTCATATAAATGTTAGCTATTAATAGTAACCAGCTATTATTATTGACAATAATCAATAAATATTACTGTTGATAATAATGATGATGATTCAAGAGCAAAATGATAAGAATCTGAATTTGGGTAGTAGACAAAATTGATACAATTCTTTTCCTCCAATAGTTGTGTTCCATCCTTGGTTACTAGATAAAGATCTTATATTTAGATCCCAGATCAGTTAAAGTGATGTATGTAGATGATATAAAATCTACTTGATTATAAGTGTTATCTGCCTCATCTTTTGCTACTTCATCACAATAACTATAGAACCTTAAAGGAATTAACAGAAGGCTGTTTCATGGGTTGCTATGGTTAAAAAAACAGTTTCTTACAAAGTGACTAATTTACTGGTGATGAACCTTTCCATATTTAGCTAGGCTGATCCTTAGAAGGTAGACATAGTCTCTTGCTGATATTGTTTGTGAACCATTTGAGCATATTAGAAAATGGTAACACTGGTACTCTGACAGCATAATGTCAAAAACTCAAAGTCACTGCCACATCAAGATGAAGCATCAAAGTAGAAGACAGTGGAACATCAATGATGATAAAGCATGGTAAACCCATATATTTAATTCCCCTTAAATGTCTTCATCTACCCTGGATGTGGTGGTCCATGATTGTAATACCAGGGACCAGGGAGACTAAGGCTGGTCATTCTCCTGAGTTTGGGAGTTCTGAGTTTAGTTGGGCTATGGCAATCAGGTGCCTGTACTATTTGGCATCAATCTGGTGAGCCCCTGGACTGGGGATCACCAAGTTGACCAAGGAAAGACAAACTTGTTTAGGTTAAAAGCAGTATAGGTCAATGTTTCTGTGCTAACTGGGCCCACTAACAGCCCACTTCACCCTGGAAGACCCAGTCTTTTAAAAATATATATTCATATACAGCATATAGTTATATATAATTCATAAACAAAATCTAAGAGATACTGAACTACTTTATTTTTAAAGTTTATATCCACATTAGCAAAATGGTGATATAGCAGTATCACAACACTGTGCTGATTTCACTATGAATGTGACAAATTACCTCTAAAACAGGTTGGCCCAGACTTTCTGACTGTTTTTCGAAGTTTCTGGTGTTTTTGATTTCTGAATTTTCATGTTTTTTAATGGCATGAAAAGATGTATTTTAGCCTCCAGTAATCATACTTTTGAATAAGAGGATCACTTTTTAAAGTCAAGAAAAGTTCACAGAGCTCCACTTCACAATAGTTGTATTAGTAACAGTTGTCACATGAGAAAATAAACGATGACCATTACAAGCCTCCCCACCCTCTTCATGGTGGAGAGGTGGGGAACCACTAAGACTAGTAAAAATAAAGTATTTATTAAGTGTTTTATTGTGTGAGGGTAACCAACAGGCCTCAAACCTGTCGGTGACTTAGGGGGATGCCTACTTAAGCATGTGAACACTTTCACTAGCAGAAACAGGAAAAACAATTTGTTCCAAAGGCCCTGAAGGTAGCTGTATCCGGTGCTGTCGAGCTCTTAGAGCTTGGTCAGGCATCAAAGATGCCAAGGTCATCCACTGGATCCTAGGCCATATCTGCTCATATTGACTTTTGTCCTGCCACTGGATTTTGATAATTCAGGCTGAAGACTTTGCATAACTATCTCACTTAAATCCAATTCCTGTGCAGGTCAGTACATCTCCATGATGTCACTGATCCCTTTTGAAAACAAAGAACAAACAACAACTGCTATGTGCCAGACCTTGTGCTAGAACTGGGGATACAAATGTGAACAAGAAAATCTTTGTCCTCAATAAGCTTACATTCTACTGAGGAAAGACAAAACATAAAAGGATACTGGAAAGCGAAGGGGTAATTTATGGTGACAAGACTTAAGGAAGAGGTTTGAGATATGGTACAGATTGTTGGGCAGAATTTTGCATGCATTATAAGATGTAGTCACTCTACTGAAAGTTTCTGCTTAATTATCTGTCTTTGCCACTAGGGAAGATTGAATCTGGAAGCAGAATGAAATCGAGAGGTTAAGTCACTTGCCCTGGGTCACACTTCTAGTATTTCACAGAGGTGTGATTTAAACTCAGGTCTTCCTAATTCTTAAGAAATTCTCAATCTATCCATGTGGCCTCTCTTTCCGAAAATGTTTTCTTATTCCTTTTACTGAATCATGCTGGATGCAAGTAAAGATCAAAGTGATGATTCTTGTATTAAGTAGTTAACTCTGAGGTATCCCAGAAGTCTGTGGTCTATAGGTTAGGAACTGTGCTACATACACCCTTTAATATATTATCTTTGAATTGATAAACTGTGACTTCATATTTTAAGGTGATCCTCTTGACATCGTATGAGTGTGAGGAAAGGAACATGTTTTTCTTCCCCACACTGAACAAGAGTTTAGCTATGGCTTATACATTTAATTCTGTAAAAATGGAAAATGAGAAAATAGTATAACTATTCTATACCTTGCCCTAAAAATCTAAATTGTACAACCACCCAAAAATCCTTTCTTCAGCTCTATTGTTCCTTTGAAAGTCTACTTTCTTTGATCCATTTAATCCACATCTATTCAGAGTAACTCTGAGTCTGAGAATCTTGTTTCCAGCCACAGATAAATTTGTGGGGAGGGTAGGAAAAAAAGAAAAGACAAAGGAAAGTAGGGATTTGGAACCAAAGATTAAGGTAGATGGAGCACCACCAGTGGAAGCATAGCATCTATTAGTGATGTCATTGCATTGTTCCTATCAGGCCTATCGCTGGTGAGTGCTGCATGTAGATTCTTCTGGAAAAGAGCTCTGCCGGCCCTGTGATAGCTGCCAGGCATTGTCTGCTGGGTACATGGTTCCCAAGCATTCTCTATGCCTTATCTTGCAGGCTATAAGAAAAAAAGCATGGGCTCTGCCATCTCTTTTAGCCTAGACCCTATAGGTTTAAACTTCCCTTATTTTAGTGGTTAATGCAGCCTTTCCATACCTACCCATCATTTTTGGGAAGAAACACACCACTGCTTTCTCTAAGAAGAGCAAGCTGTCAGTTTCCAGTTTTAGCTATGTATTGCCTTTCTCTCCAGGAATGCCTTGCCTCTAGAGGCCAGGCTCTTTTGGAACACAAAGTATATAGGAAACAGACTAGAGCTGGCAGGTATTTCATTTATTTTTGAGACTACTTTCTCCTACTCACCAGGATCATCGTCTTTGTCTCAAGCGTACCCTAGATGTACTGACCATTCCCACTGATTTTGTTTATCTCAGATTTATAGGGGGAACTACTCTATTGTTACTTTTCTTACTCTACTATTTCATTAAACAGTTTTGCTTTGAACCAACTATGTCCTCTGACAGACTAATAACGGTAAACTAATAAAGGTAAACATATGTAAAGTAGGGGTGGAAGTAATGGTCATAGACTATGGTTTTGTATGGATGTAGATTCACTGAGTATCTTAAAATTAGGGTGTTTTTTCTTGGCACCCCTCATGTAGCAGCTCTTCTCTGTGCTTTCATTCATTGCCAGGCCTCTATTCAGATTGCTCTAATCATGAAGATTCAACCTCATTCTCCTGAGGTCCATTCCAACATTTTTATCTAGCTGCCCACAAACTCACTATGTTTAAACTGAACTTGTCATTTTCCCTCCCAACTCAGTTCTTGGTTTTCCTTTTTCTGTTCATGATACCTTCATTCTCCAAGTCACCCAGACTCTAAATCTCAATCATCTTTTACCCCTCCCATTCCACCATCTCCTAGCCTCCATATCCAATGAATATACTGACCTATAGTTTATGTGTTCAGAATGCCTTGAAATCCAAACTAATTCAACAAACATTTATTTGGTTCCCATTAAATAAATGCCTAGCATTGGACAAGCTAGCTGGGGTAAGATACAAACACAGATAAGTATAATATTCGATATTACATGATAAGTGCTTTAAATAGAAATAAAACAAGATCTAGGCGTCATTAGCATTAGGCAGGATGGGAAAAGCTTCATGTTGGCATCTGAGTTAGTCTATAATTGATAGACAGGGATTCTACAGAAGAAGAGGAGAAGGGAGTGAATTCTAAATACAGAGAACAGCATGAGCAAAGGTGTATTAGAGTGCATATTGAGGGGCATATTGCAGGAAAAACAAAAGGGCCAGTTTTACTGGATCATGGAGAAGAGTAATACAAGAAAAGACTGGAAAGGCAATGTGATGCCAGATTGTGAAGGATTTGATGGCAAGGCAAAGGAGTTTAAGCTTTGCATAGTAATCAAGGGAGCTCCTAAAGGTTTTTCTTTTCTTACCAGAGAAGCATTTTTGCCTCACTGACCCCCTTATTGAGTGATCAAAAGGAATTTTTGTACTTTTCCTAACAGTTGCTACTACTAGGACCTGGTGAATTTACCCCCTAGCAATATCTTCTCTCACCTTTGCCTCATTGCTTCCTGGAGAATGGGCATGCATGCTCTTGGGAGTTTCCTGCTGTCTTAAACTTTGTTTATTTGCTGTATGTACCTTTAGAATGTGCTTTGTCTCCAGCTAAAGATAACCCGATTGTTATTGCATTCTGAGAAGGTGTTTGCTAAAGGAATGGACCACACAATGAGAAATAGGATAAAGGAACTCATAGTCCAAGAGTTCTAGACTTACTCACAAACCTATAGTGATGCTTTTTTTTCTCTCCTTGAAGACAGTGGGATTTCAGAAATATTGAAGCAAAGAAATTAGAGAAGACCTCTTAGAAGGCTGGTAAAGCAGTTCCACTAGATCCTGACCCTTTTCTTCCCTTGCTCCAAACCCATCAGCTCAGGGAAGCAGGCCTCAATGACCAAGGCCAGGATAAGGATCAGGACCACTGGCCTTTACCCCACAACACCACCTTGTGGAGACACTGGGCTTACACCTGCCATTTACTACTACCACTATGCCACTTCCTGTTATTTTTCAGAAGTCTATTTTACTTATTAACTGGCCACCCAGGAGTACTAACCTCAATTCATGCTGCCTATTCTATCACTTCCATTCTCTTTAACCATACCTAACCCATGTCCCATTTCTAACCTTCCTGACTTTTCCAATATGCCTTCTGTTATTCCTATCCCTTAGTGAATAAATGTCCTTTCATTTTAGACCTCTTCCTTTGTTACTACTTGTATCTACTTGCTCTCAATGAGATCTGGCTTTCTCCAGATGACCAAGCAGCCTATCTTCTCTAGCACTGACTTTGCTATCTCTTTTCTCCCTTCCCCTCCCATAAGCTGGTCATGGAATGAGAGTACCCCTTGATCTCCACTTCCACTTGCAGCTTTTCCCTTTATTCCTGTCACTCTGCAACATCTAGTCCCTTGAAGTTTTTGGGGGTCACAAGCACCCCCTAGAAATGTATGGTTCCCTACCATCATCATTTTACCATACCTCTTCATCTATACCTCATCCCTCCCTCCAAAAGGTATTCTTTGCTCTTATTTCAAATTCCAATCAATTTCCCTTCCCTTCAATACTTTCTTCAATCATTACTCATTTTGACTTTTCTTTCTTCCTTCTCAAACTTGACCCTATAGTTAATCAATTCAACCCTATTTTTCTTCCCACTCTCAAATCCTTTTGTCCCACTGTGATCATATCTTGCCAAATCCCAGTGCTAGATTACCCCTACCATCTGCCTTTTGCTCTCAATTCATGTGCTATTGATCAGTCACATAGTCACAGAGCCAACCTACTAGGTACGCTAAAAATTTGTTATCTAACATCACCTGGATGCTTTCTTTGTCACAAGTCAATATTTTCATTATTCCTTAATTGATTTATCTCCCCATAAAAATTTATTGTGAACGTTCTTTTCTTTACTCAAGCCTTCAACTTCCTTCTCTCTCTGGCTCTGGGGCCGGAGACTTTGCTCCTTTCTTTACTGAGAAAATTGAGGCCATTTTCCATGAGCTTCCTCTTTTTTCTTTTATTCATCTCAAAAAGCCTTGACATCACCTTCTCACTGTCTCTCCCTTTTCTCCAGTTTCTGATAATGAAATATCCTTTCTTCTTGCCAAGTCTAAAACCTCTCTGTCTGCCTTTGATCCTATCTCCTCTATGCTTTTCCAGTAGGTTGTCCACACAGTTATCCTCTCTATAATCTTCAATTTATTCCTATTTACTGCTTCTATTCCTCTTGCCTTCAAACCCAAGTTTCTTCCATCTTAAAAAATCATTACTAGAGCCTACTTTTTGATTCTTCAAACTAATCCTACAAAAAGTTTTCTATATATGATAAAATAAACATTTTTAAGTACCTGTTAGGTGCTAGACATTGTGCTAAGTACTGAGGATACAAGTAAGAAAAAAAAGTCCCTGCCTTCAAGGAGAATATAATCTAATGGGTAAGACAACATACAAAAGGGAAGCTAAAAAACAAGGGAAGGTGGGAGGAGAGGGTATGATGATGGTGGAGTCAAAATCAATCAATGTAATTGATGGAAAATGAAGATTTGGATGAGCTTCTGGGCACTCTTTAAAGGGAGGTTTTGGGAAGAGTTTATTGCTCCACTTCCCTGCTCTCCAATTAGAGTGGTAGAGGCAACTAAAAGAGTGCTAAAGCTGAAGCAGTATGAGTTTCCTGGTGAAACATGAATTGTTTCCATAGCCTCTCCTCTCAATCAGTTTTCACGTCTGTAGACTACATCATCAAACCTCATAACTCAGCTGAAGCTGCTCTGTTCAAGGTTATCAATAATTGCTTAATTGCCAAATCTGATGTTTTCTCAGTCTTCATCTCGCTTCATTTCATTATTTCATTTGGGGTTATTAATCACACTCTCATCCTAGATAATTATCCCTGTCCCAAGTTTTCATGACACTACTTTTCTCTAGGTTCTTCCCTTATCTTTCAGATTACTCCTCATACTCCTTTCCTGGTTTTTCATCTGTATAATAGCCTCTGCCTATGAATAGTCTTCTCTAAAACTCTCCTCCCTTTTGTCTTCCCTTCTCTTCCTTTCTTCTTTATTCTCTCCCCTGTCCTTCCTCTTTCTTCCTCCCTTTCCTTTCCTTCTCTTCCTTTCTTGTTTCCTCCCTTCACATTCCTTCCTTTCCTCTTTCCTTTCTTCCTCTTTCATTTTTTTGTTCCTTTTCTTCCTTCTTTTCCTTTCATTATCCCTCTCTCCCTTCCTTTTCTTCTTCCCTCTCTCCTTCTTTCATTGCTTCCTTCCTTCTTTCCTCCCTCTCTCCTTCCCTTTCTTCTCTCTCTCTGTAGACTCAAAAGCTCCCATGGATTTTATTATGATTTATATTCAAATGACTTACAGATTTATGTACAGCCTCAGCCTCTTTCCTGTAGTTCACTCATGTACCACCAGCTGCCTATTTTGGAGATTTGAACTAGATATAGCACATACTACTCAAACTCAAACCCACCCATCTTTCAGACTTTCCTATTTTTTTTTGATAGTACCACAATTATTCCAGTCTTTCAGGTTTGTAAACTTGGCGTTATCCTCAACTTTCCACTCTTCCTTAACCAAGGTATCCATATGTCATGAAACATCACTGTTTCGATCTCCACAACAACTCTCGTATTTGAGCCCTTTATCTGTACTCTCACAGCTACCAGACCAGGGCAGACACTCATCACCAGTCATGGGGTGATGTTGTTGTACCAATAGTAGTTTGTGTCTCTGCTCCAAGATATTTCCACTCCATTCCATATTTTACACTGCTGTCAAAGTGACTTTCCTTGGGCACAAATGTGACCATTCTACTCTCTTTTTTCATAATTTAAAATTTTTTTTAAATCCCAAATTATTTATTTGATGCCTTCAAGGGGCACATGGTTTCTGTCTTGAATATAAAAAAATGCATATAAATAGATGGCATTGTACATGAGACATCACGTGGAAAGGCTTGGGACAGGAAAAGTGATGGACTTGGTTGGAAAAACATAGCCAGAAAAAATATGACCCTAAAGCAATGCTTTGTCTCATCCACCTGGCCCCTGACACTGGATACAGACATAGGAAGGTATGGACATGGAGATAGACAGATACATAAAGAACTGCTGGGGAATAAACACAGTTTTGCCCACAGATGGGTTCCATTGGTCAGTCAGTCAAATAGCTACTTAACTTTCTGGGCTGTCCTTTGGGACCCTTCCCCAGAATAAGAGGTATTTGGCTCCTAGTGTCTAAAGAAGGAGTTCTGCTCCTCCACTCTCTTAATAAACTCTAGTGCATGCTTATTATTTCTAGGATAAAGTATTCTGTTTTACTTTTAAAGCCCTACATAGCCTGGTTCCAATGTGTCCTTCATTACTCCTCTTGCTATATGCTATAGTACAATTAACCTCTCCTCTTCTTCACTCATGGCATTCCATATTTAGTCTCCAGGCAAACTGAGAGGCATGCTGTCTCTCAATAAATGGGTCCAAGGCTTACCTCCATTAGTGCCAAAGACCCCAAGGAAAAGGATAGTTTCCCTTTCATAGGGTTTGAGGAGTATAGAACAAAGAACAGAACAGAGTAGATGACATCATGGGATTAAGAGCAATATAACTGGTTACAGAGGTGAGGCACAACATGATTGGTTGGAGTTTGGTAGTGGAGGCTAGAAGTAACATCTTTTCTCATCATTCTAAGAGGTACTCTTTATTTTAATCCAGGTACAAGATAGCAGTCCAGACTTTTGGACAGCAAACCAGACATCCTTGAAGAATAGCTTGATTATGTAAAGATAGCAGGTCTGGCTCCCTTTCTGTTCACACAAATTTCCCAAGGTTGTCAAAACTCCTTGAGGCAAGAATAAATGCGTTTTTAAATTTAACCTATTAGAGGCCAGCTGAATTCTGAACTAAGTGCAGAAACAAAGAATCATGACTTGAGCAGGTATAGGACAAAATCAATTAATTGTAAATAAGATCAGTATGAAAATGATACAGGATTAATTTTAGTTTTCTCACATCTAGGTAGTCAGAGTTAAATTGACCTAGTCAGGGCCATAGAGGTAGTAAATATCTGAAGCTGAATTCAAACTCAGGTCAATATAGACTTACTGTATCAATTCTGCCATCCAGTTCACTGCCTATATCTTCATTCAAAATCTCCTAAACATTACCTTACATATGAATCCTTTTTCTGATCTTCCCAATTGTTACTTTCTTCCTTTACTAATTACTTTGCATTTAACTACCTTGTATTTATTCTATATATACTTATATATGCACAAGTTTCATCCTCTGACAAAATGTAAACTCCTGGGGACCAGGACTTGCTTCCTTCCTTTTATTTTTTTAAAATAAGAATCCCTATTGCTTGGATCATAAGAGGTGTCTATTGTTTTACTGGTAGACCAGAGTGATGGTAATGAAAGGCTATATTAAGTAGTGGTAGTGAAAACAAGAGATGAAGGTATGGCTCTTTCAGATGCATAGTGATTGAATATACCAAGCTGCTTTTGGCCAAACAACTTGGCCTCTTTGAAACTCAGTTCCCTCATCTATGACATGGGGGCAGTGATATCTGTGATGTTCAAAGGGCTACTATGAGGGAAGTACATTAACACTTCAAAACCCTCTCTCTTTCTCTCTCTTAGACATATACATACGTATGTATGTACACATACACGCGTACAGACATATGCGTATATGTATGATTTCTTATTGGGCTTATGGTTTTGACATGAACAGAAATAATGGAATCAGTTGGAAGAGAATGTTTGAGAGAAAGATAAAGAGCTTGGTTTTAGCATTTTCAGTTTGGGATATCCAAATATATGTGCCTGTGAGCAGATGGAGTTTCAGGTCTTTATCTCAGAGGACAGATCGGGGGAAGACATAGACATGTTATTTATCTGCAGAGGGGTAGTAGTTGATGCTGCAGGGATGAATGAGACAGTCTTTGAAACTCAGTTCCCTCATCTATAACACGGAGGCAGTGATACCTGTGGTGTTCAAAGGGCTACTATGAGGGAAGTACATTAACACTTCAAAACCCTCTCTCTTTCTCTCTCTTAGACATATACATACGTATGTATGTACACATACACACATACAGACATATGCATATATGTATGATTTATTATTGGGCTTATGGTTTTGACATGAACAGAAATAATGGAATCAGTTGGAGGAGAATGTTTGAGAGAAGGATAAAGAGCTTGGTTTTAGCATTTTCAATTTGGGATATCCAAATATATGTGCCTGTGAGCAGATGGAGTTTCAGGTCTTTATCTCAGAGGACAGATCAGGGGGAAGACATAGACATGTTATTTATCTGCAGAGGGGTAGTAGTTGATGCTGCAGGGATGGATGAGACAGTGAAGAAAGATACTTTATTGAATAGACTGAAGAAGACCAAGGACAAACCTTGGGGAACATCTACATTAAAGGATAGTAAACTTAAAAATAAGAGACAGAGGATTGAGTGGGCAGGGAGGCCAGAGGAGTACCAACAGTGTAGTCTCTTTAAAGCCAAAAGAGAAATGATTATCCTGTATGAAGGAAGCAGTCAAATGTTTTTAACTACAGAAAAACCAAAGGGGATGAGTACTAAATAAAGACCATTAGACTGAATGATTATGAGGTCACTGGTGAACTTTGATCAAGGAGTTTCAATAGAGTGATCAGTATAGGATATAGGAAACTGTGAATGGTGAGGAAGTAGAGGCATGGAGTACATATACATCTTCAAATAATATGATCGGAGAAGAGAGAAAACGGATGTTAGCTAGACAGTATGGAATGGTTACAGGAAGTTTCTTTATTAGGATTGGGTTACAGAACTGATAAGTTGTAAGTAGATAGGAAGGTATTAGTGGTAAGGGAGACATGAAGGAGAGAGGTGGGGAATGACTGCTAGAACCAAGTTCTGGGGGGATACAGAAGGAATAAGACCAATATTATAGGTCAGGGGTGGGGAAAGTATCAACTTAAGAGAGAAGTAGGAATTTTTCTGTACTAAAAGGAAAGGAGGAAGTACTGAGTATGATGCTTAGTAATTTTGTAAAATGGTGGCAGAGACTTGGGAGAGTTCAGATTGGCTGACATCAACCTTTTATGTAAAGTAGGAAGGTATCTTCTTTAAGTTTGGGGTATGTTTGTAGGGAAAACATTAGGAGTGAGGAGAAAGTTTGCTACAGTCCTCTGAAGAATTCTAATAGCTGATGACATTCATGGAGCAATTTAAGGTTACAAAGTGGTTTACTTATTTTTTTTACATTTAATTTTTATTTTTTTTTCTCAATTACATGTAAACAAAAATTTTTCACATTATTTTAATATTTTGAGTTCCATATTCTTTCCTTATCTCCCTCCCCTCTGCCCTCCTTGAGAAGGCAAGAATTTGATATAGATTATACATGTGCATTTGGTTTATATACATTTATAAAACAAGTTAAGATTTATGAAATGCTTTGTATACATTACATACAATAACTTGATGAAGTAGGTGTTATAAGTATTGTTTTCCCACAGAAGTGGTATCATAGTGTCAGAGGTGGGATATGAACCTAAGTTTTTCCTGACCTTATCTGGCACTCTTTTCACTGTATAATTGTGTCTTTACTACTACAAACCAAGACAGTTGCGCCCTGACTACCCTGTCCTAAACTAATGTAATAATTTAACTAATCCCTTTGCCATCACATTGTCTTTCCCCTCTTTGCTCTTTTATGTACAAGGTATTGCTCTGATGACACCACTGCCCTGCTCAAAAACCTCTGGTGACTTACTACTGCTAAGCAAATATACTTACAACTCCTTAACTTGGCATTCAGGGCCTAATCCGGCCCCAAGCAACCTTTCTAAACTTAGTACTCCCTAATGCCTTAAAGAAACTTTCATTAATACTGGCCTACTTATGAGTCGCCACATATACTATTGCCTATACCTAGAGGTTTATCCTCCCTCCTGCCTATCCTTTCTCCCTCATATAAAACTGATACCCATTTTTCAAGGTTCTACAACCAATGCCAGTTCTTCCATGAAACCTCCTCTGATCTCAGAATCTAAGAGCCCGGGAACATGCTTTAAAGATCACCTACCTAACCCAGTCATTTTACAAATGAGGAATCTATGGCAAAGACAGATGAAGTAACTTGCCCAAGGTGACAACAAGTGAGTGGGAGGGTACTAGCACTTGAACCTTATCTTTTGATTCTAAGCCCAGAATTTTTTTCCCTATGCACACATGTGGCTAAGTATTGTTATTTGTACATATTTTATGTCTCCATTTGATCTCAAGTTCCTTCAAGACAAGAATGTTTTCTATATTTGCGCTCTACCCACAGTTCCCGGTACCAAGAGTCATATATACCAGGTAATCATTTAATATTTATTATTGAACATATGTATATATCACCCTACCTGACCCATCCCTGCCTTCTCCCCCCACGCCCCAACCACATGTTCTTAACTAAACGTTTCAGATTCAGGTCACCTTTAATGTTGTCCACTGGAGACCTAGATCATTTGCCCCAAGGTTAAACACAACTGTCACAGCATCCAAATCTAATGCTGGCTAAAACATATAAAATGCAACATCAGTTAAGGGAATCTAATAATAGACTGTAAACTTCATGAGGTATAGGATAATAGGATCTTATACGAATTTTGTTTTAGATGATAGGTCATATCACCCTGATAAGCACATAGTAGGTACTCAAAAAGTTTATTGAATTTAATTTTTTATCAACCAACCACAACCATATTTTAACATTTTTACATAGATATTCTATTTTATATAACATATGAAGGCAATGGAAATAATGTATACAACTCTCAATTAACATTTTAGTTTACAGGAGGTCCCTTGATTTAATAGATCTTTGCTGTACTTTAGTTACTATAAACAAACAAACGAACAAACAAATAAATAAATAAACATCAGCACTATATTCTGAAATAATTGTTGTAGCGCAGGGAAGAGCAAAATCCTTATCCATCTGACAACCAGTAGTAGATGTTTATCATTATCATGCTTACAACTAATCAGGATCTGTAGAAAGCAGGGCCTTAAATGGTTAAATATGTTTGCAAAGAGACTAGCATATTTTCCATGCAGGATTTTTGAATAGAAATTAAGGGAAAAAACTGCAATCAGGTTAATTTTTCATATGCATTTTTGGCATATTCTACATGTGTAACATACCCACCTGTTCAACCATACAGGCACCCAGGATAATTCTGTTACAGCTGGTTCGCACTAGGATTAGATGCTCCTTGCATTAGGTTGTAGATGTAGATATGGTTTCTGTAGTGATGAGGCAGACTGCAGAGATCTATTGGCTGCTGGCTTTGTAAATTTCATTCAGTTTGGTCCAATAGCAGAAGGAGAGAGTGGTACAGCCTGGACCTCTCTCCCTCCTCAATCTCTCTTTTTCTTGCAGATCAGTCTCTCTCCCTGTCTCTGTCTCTCTGCATAGGCAATCAGAGCTCTTACTCAGACATACACAACTCTTCCTTTCTTGCTCGGTTTGTAATGCATTTTGTTCCTGAATGTAGGTCATTTACAACAGAAAGCACCAATTTCCTCCAAACCCTGGTTTTTTTGGGGTGGTCTTTGCATTCCTTTGGACAAGAAAATCTCCTTGGATTGCCAAAAGGAGAGGAGCCTGGATTGATTAAACCCTCCTGTATCATGTTCAGTTAGGATTCCCTGGAAGAACCTGGCTGTGTATAAAGGACACTTAAAGCAGATGCAGCTTCCCCCCGACTAAGGTAGGTGCTAATTTCAGATACTACTCTATGAGTTTTTTTTTTTAAACCTTTCCTTTTCTTAATATTTGGCTTGCAGTTTTTACCCTAGCAAAAGGTGACAGGCTCCACTGCGGTGCTCTGGCTTGCACTTTTCCTGGTATTTCTTCTTTTCTTTTTTTGGACAATACTTTCTGACATGTCTCCCCGATAATGTAGTATCTCAGTGGGGTCCCTCAGGGTGTATGTGTGAACATGTATGTGCATGTGTATGCATGCACAGCTACATGTATATCTCGACATACACATTTATTTTGTCTTAAAAAAAAAACTGGAACGCCATCGGTTTGGAAGCATTTTGCTGCAATCAGCTATTTGAACCGCGCTGGGGGCTCTATGTGATGTGTTTACAAAGTAGCTCTGCCTTACATACAAATAAACAGAAGAGTGTGGAGGAGAGAGGGAAAAAAAAATATCTGCAGTACAGGGAGAGAAAAAGCAAAGCTCCAATTTTCTGCAAACCGGGAGATGAGAGATGAAGAAATAAGAAGCACTTCATGAAACTGTGAGCGTCTGGGTGCTTTTCCCCTTTCTTCTTTAAGGAAACTGTAAACCAACGCGTCCTGGGTTTTTGGTTAACCAAAAAGGGGGGGAAAAAGAGGAAAAAACAGCCTTGGCTTGTGTTGCATTAAGCAATTCATCTTTTTCCCCCCTTCATCTGCTGGGCTCTGGTAAAATGACGGCTTGTGTGATGCATGGAATAACGCACGTGATTGATTAGAAACTGGCGTTTCGTGTTCGGTTTAACTGGGAAAAGAGATCGTGCTGTGCAAAATACCTCGGGGGTAAAAATTAAAATTCGGTAGCATATCGCTACCTCTGCAAAGCGGAGGAGAGAGGGCAGCGTGGGCTTTTTCTATTCATTTTTTTTTCCGGGGGTCGGAATATGGTGGGGGATGGGGAACAGCGGGGGCGCCGGGTGGGTGGTGAGGAGAGGGGTTGGGGGGCGGGGAAGGAAACCGGTGGTTTTGTTTCTTCCGGAGTCTCTCAGAACCACTTGGGTTTGAGGGTAGATGCAGCTGCTGCTTCCTCAGGAGGAAGAGAAAAGTTGGAAAATGCAGAGAGCGGCCCCTGGTTCCGGCACCCTGGCCTTTGGAGCAAGCGAAGCTCCAATAGGTGCCAGTACTGCCCCGTCTCTGGGTCAGGGGCTATGCTGCTGTCCTAGGAACTCCACGTCTTGGCCCACCCTGACTCCTGCACTCGGAGGGTCTGGAGCTTTGACCTCACCTCCATCGCTCTTAAAAGCAAAACACAATCCTAAACTCCAAAGCGCCATTCCCCGGCTCTCCCCGCCGGCCTCCCCAGGGAGTAAAATAATAATAATTCCCTTTGTAATTGCTCTTTACTTCCCTCCAACCCCACTGTTCGGATTCCCTCCCCCCCCCCAATCCCGTTTAGTCTGCAGGGCTGATGGCGAAAACCTACCAAACCCGCAGCTTTGGGGGGAGGAGGAAAGGTGAGGTGCAGTGTGGGGCCCCAGAAAAACCGGTGAACTTGTTCTAGTCCCCCTGCCCCTCCCCCCTTCCAAGCCATCCCCAACGTCAGACCTGTTTCATTACTGCCCACCTCTAGATAGGGTTCCTGGACCTGCAGAACAGCGGGTGGGTACTGAGCGGTGGGGAGTTAGGAGTTGCACGAAGGGGTGGGGGTTGGGGGGAGTCGGATCCCTGGCAATAGGAAGGAGGGGGGAGGGGAGAAGGTGGGCTTGCAGCCGCAACGCGTGAGAAATATTGGGTGGGGGGAATGGAAGAGAGAGGTAGGAGTTGCTTTCCCCACCCCCTGGTTGTGTCCCGATTCCCACCCCCATTCTCCCTTTGACTCCCCCATAGACTCTCCCTCCCCCCACCCTCCATTCATTGCAAGGTCTATGCTGGCTCTGGCTCCAGACAAGACAAGATCATTCAGTCTCCCCTACCAGCTAGCCGCCCTCACAGCAGCAAGCCCAGATCCAGCCCCTTCCCTACTAACCACGGGCTCTGCGGCGCCCAGAGCAGGTGGGATGCTACCCCCCCCCGCCCCCCCAGCGCGCGGCCAAGGAGCTCTGGGTACTTCCATCCCCAAAGCCCGCCACACTTGAGAGCCACGGCTGAGACCCCTCTTTTTGAGAAGGCAGAGGAAGCTGTGGTCCGGCGACTTTCTCCCGCTCCATCTCTGGGGCCCTTGATCCAAACGATACTCTGGTAACGGATGGATGCCCCTCTCCAGAGCATTCAGTTTTCTCAGACTAGTGCTTCCTGCCTACCTACCACTGCAACGATCTCTCAGTGTTCTGGGTGTCCTGGTTTTATCACTCTTTCTGGAAAGACCCGCAGGTGGTGGGATCCTGAGGGAGACAGACCATGTTTGATATATTATTGGAAGGATGATGGTGGCGATGATGGTGATGAGCCTAAGGTCTCCCTCAAGTTAAAGGGAGGTTGAGAGATAGAGGGCTTGGGGTGGAAGGTAATGGGGTAGGAGCGGGGAGGTGGGGTGGCGAGGGAGTAAGGAGAGTAAAAGACCCCCGACTCAACTGGTATGCTGGTTATTTATGGTATCTTAATTATCTTAATCCAAATGAATAAAATAGAGTGGGTGGTCTCTTCTAAAAACAAGCCAATTTGAACCATATCTGGACTCAACTTGAAAAAATATGGGGGGGGGTAAGTTGGGGGCTATTGAAATGAGCAGGTGCTGTTCTTGCAAGAAGAAGCCACAAGGTGGTAGTATGGATTCTTCTTTCTGATTTTTATTTTATTTCATTATTTGGTCAGTTTTGGGAAAAAGGGTTTTATATGCTCATATCCTCTATTCTTCAAGGGATATATAACAGTCAGGTTTTTAAAACACCGGGAACATTTTCTGAGCCGAGAGGAGAATAGTTCCTCATGCTAATACAGCACTTGCCAAGATTTAAGGGGAGGAGAAGTGAAGGAAAGGGAAGTTCCGAGTTAAATTTGTTTATCCTGATGCAAGAGAAATGGAAGAATCTAAATGCACTGGTGAAATAGAGACAGCATTAAAGAACATGCATAAGAAATAGAAAAATATATTTATTAAATACTCTTAATTTAAGTGGGCTGATTTTGGTGATGCAGTTGCTTCTCTCAGCCTACTGCATGATTTTCCTTGAGGTATGCAGCTTTCTCATGGAGTGGCAGAGTTGTAATGATTATGGAATTGAAACAAAAATCTAACTTAAAAAAGGTTTAGTCCATTACTTTTACGTGTTGTCCTTTTGAAAAGAAATCTAACAAACATGCCATCTTCGAATATACTGAAGGGATTTCCCTCTGTAGAAAGAGGAAGAAGGTTGGAGGACAAAGACACATGGATGAATTAATTTCTTGTTCCCAGAAAATCACTGGAGCTTCCATTTGCCCCAACATTAAGACCATCAGTGTTACATTAACTTCCCTGCTAATACAAATGATCTCAGATTAAAAATTCAGTAATATGTAACCGATTGAAAATGCAAATAGACAATTGCTTTTAGATATTTTAATACCTTATCTTCCCAGTCATGTAAGAAAATAATTTGGGGCACCATAGTAAGCTGATAATTACTTCATCAGTTTTAATTCAGTAGATAAAAAAAATCAGAGTTTTGTCTTTTAGAAAGGGAATTAATTGTAAGTTTAGTTTTAATTTTTATTGCTTTTTATATGAACATCATTAGTCTTTGGTACTTTCATTAAGTCTCTGGGTATTTTCTTTGATGGCAGAATTGTTTTCCAATGTATTTTTTGAAAGAGATACTGTTGCATATATAGTGGACCCTAAATGTAACACCAGGTAATTACCAACTAAATCTGAAAGCAGTAAAAGGTGCTTGATAGGTGACCTATTGCTTTATAATATTTGCAAAGAATTTTGATGGTATTTAACTAGTAAGTAAATATATTCTAAAGTACAAAAAAGCTCATAGGCTTTATCCTGGAATATTAATTCTTGGTACTTGAATGCTTTTTTCCATAAGTCTAGTTTTTGTCACATCTTTCCCACCTCATTTTTTTTCTAGTCATGTTTTTGGGAGGGAGGAGATAGATACTATCTCCACTCAAAATAACCCCACCCCTGTTAGAGTTACATTATGCAATCCATAGAATTATAAATTTTAAAGTATCCATTTAGGAGCCTCCTTTAGACTACTTAGAATTTCTCGGTATTAATTCCAGGACAGTGACCAAGGGCTAATGAGATGACCACTCAGAAATAAACAATTATGTTTCTTTTCTTGCTTTTAATATCCTATCATTTTAAGTAATCCTAAAGAAAATTACGTGTGATTACAGTGTTTAATTGTACTTTACAGTGTTTAAAAGGCATATTGTTGTTAAAAAATGCTTATTCCAACAAAATGTCAGGAAAAAAATGTTGTGAGACCCCTTAAAACATTCCTGTTGAACATTAAGAATCTTTTTATAAAAAATGATGTCTTAGTGTGACTCTAGAGTTGGAAGATGGACTGGACACACATTCAAAGCATATCTAAATCGTGTTTAGGTAAAAGGAAATACCTTT
Organism: Phalanger gymnotis; assembly: GCA_028646595.1. Lineage (NCBI taxonomy): Eukaryota > Metazoa > Chordata > Mammalia > Diprotodontia > Phalangeridae > Phalanger > Phalanger gymnotis. The sequence goes on from CM053622.1 coordinate 487,572,901, forward strand.
TCAAGGACTATGTATGAAACATGTATTTGTTCTCATAATGAGAGGGAAAAAAGTTTTCAGAGTGGTTTAAATGTTTTATCTTTTACTGTAATATTCCTTGAATTATGATAATTGATGTGTGGCAGTAGGTAAATTAATTCTAGTACAGATCAGTTGCCATATGTGTGTGTCTATAGGATATGCATGTGTTCAGTTGGATATTATATGTGTAAACATATATGTGCATAGACAGAGACATAGATAGATAGATAGATGGATAGATGGCTGGATGGATAGATAGGGGATGGATGGATAGTAGATTTTTTGGCTTGCCCACATCACAGGCAAAAGTTACGATGGCCACTTAATTAGATGATGAAAGTCAGAAAAAAAAGAAGCTACATGTTATGGAGTATTAATAAGACAGCTTGCTTACATAAAAACAGGCTGTTTTGTTCCTCAGCCATTTTCATTTACTAAATATTTTCTGGTTTCGTCAGTTTCTGAGTAAAAGCCACATTTGGCCTTTCAAAGGACCACAGTGTTCACTGATAAGTGAATGACATTAAAAAACAGATACTCATTGGGGGAGTCAGTAGGGTGAGGTTGGGGTGTGTTTATACCACAAGAAACAGAAAGCTGCTTAGAATTTGGCAGTTCTTCCATATGATGAGAATGAATAAATATAGAAGAGAAGGAACTGTTTCTGGTGTAGCCTGAATTTCTTAAGCTCACTAGAACTTAAATCTGAAGGAAAAAAAAAAGAATAATCAATAAAACTAGTATGTAAACATTGAGTTGGCAATGGACCATACTGGTCAATATGGGGAACTAATCTCAAAATGTATCTTGTTTTTCCTTGTCATTGTTCAGCTTAGGTGTGCTCAGTTGATGTTTTTGAAAACTTTTATGCTCCATGTTCTCTCCATTGTGCTCTTCCCTTTCTTAACAGTTCTCAAACATTTATTTTAGTTACTGAATCAGTGTAAAGTGTGTGTGTATGAAGCTGACAGCAAAACAAAAAATATATTAATATTACTAATAAAAAGTGATAGTTAAAAAATCTATATTTTGTAAATATAGATTACAGAGATGGAAAGAGATTACAAGTGCAAATTAGTTGAGGGTTAAAATTCAAGGAGATAAAGTTTTATTTTAAGATGGTGTGAATGAGGTCTGACATGTGACTTAACAGCTCCTTCCAAATGTGTGGAAATGACCCCAACGTTTTGTTTGGGTTGTTGTATTTAAAATAAACTTTATATAAACAGTGATATGTGACATCAGCAAAGTGTTAGAGTTGTGATAAAAATAGTGAAAAGTTGCTAGTGATGGCCACCTAGAGGATTTCAGTTTTTCTCTCAGTTCTACTCTAAAATTTTAGTTCCTTTACATTGGAAAATGACTTAAAATATTTAGGAATATTCCATTCATATTATAACTTGTGTTTTTTTTTTACAAGATCAACATTCACAACTGAAATACTATTTCAGTATCAGTCCTTATGTTTTCCCCTCTAGGCTTTTCGGAAGGTATATTTTCCAAAAATGCAATCCATTTTAAGAAAGAAGTTTTTTTTTATTAAAATTTGTAGATATATGACTTCATATATGAGTAATGTGGTCACATAGTGAATAGGACAGCAGGATGCCCTTGGATGCAAGAAGACCAGGATTCATGTATTGGCTATTTGAGTATGAGCAAATCAGTAAACCTTTTTGTAGTCCAGAAAAGTTTTTAAGACTTTAAGTTATGGATGAGTTGTTGATTTGACTTAGGACTTTCCACAGGAAGAGCTTCATATTACTGAAATCTAAACATGTAAACATATATTTATTTGTATATATTTCTGTTTGTATGGACATATATCTATGGACATTCATATACATTTCATACATAAAATGGTTATATATACAGATATTGTGACTCTATTTCCTCTTTGAGTTGTTGCATTGTTCAGTTGTTTCAGTTGTGTTTAGTTCTGTGAGCTGCATTAATTGATGTGATTCGAGAAGTTTCAGATAGAACTATGATTAATAAAACTGGCATTAAGATTTAGTATAAAAGAAGTAGCATAATCAGTTAAACAAGAAGCATTTATTAAGCACTTACTAAATACAAAGTCTTCTCCTAAGAGCTAGAGATACAAAGAAAGAGGGAGGGGCAAAAAAGGCTTTTACTTTAAAAAGCTTACATTCTCATGAGGTAGAGAGGATATTTAATGTGACTGATCGCTTTAATCAAATTAAAATTTGAAAAAAATTCAATTTTCTCTTTTTATCATAATTATACTCTAGATTTTTATAAAGTATCCTTTCTTAATATTTAACATTTCATTGTTAATAATATACATATAAAGAAATCTACTGTTGTACTGGAAGTACTATTCCAGGATACTAGAAGTTTGTAAAAGAGCAGTCTCAGAACCAAAAAATCTATAGAAAAACGTTTTTTTTTTTCTTTCCCAGAGTTTTCTATCCCCAAAAGAAGATCCTGTGTGTGGTGAGGAATAAAAATAACTTTGTGTTTTGAAAATATGTTTTCAATATGGATGGAAATAGTCCTCTGTTGCCTGAAGCATACTGCAGATATACATAAATATCTCATAGGATATTAGAATTAGAGTTGGAAGGAGCCTTCTATATGGTCTAGTTCGGTATCTGTATTTTAACTTTATAACTTATGATACATGTTGTTAGTAGCAGAGGGGAGTTTTGGACTGAGATCCTATACCCTGATCTCTTGCAAAAAAAAGATATATTACCTAAAGGCAAAAAATAATTTCCTCTTTGAGAAATGTTTTTCTCCATATTGTTCATTTTTTAATTTGTTTACTTGTTTTTCCTTAGAATAATCCATTTTTAAAAGCTCTAAGATCATAAAATTTGAGAGAAGGAACTTTGAAAAATATCTAATCCAACCATTTCCCTCATTTTGTAGATGAGGAAATTGAGAGACTAAGAAAACTTGCCCAAGGTCACATTGAATGTGAAAGAGGCAGGATTTGAAACCAGGTTTCAGGATCATAGAATCTTTAGATTTCAAGGAGAATTTATATTTAATTTGCATTTAGATAATGAGCATTTGTTAAGTACCTACTATGTGCCAAACACTGATTTAGGGCCAGAGGTCGTCATGTGTTTTGTTGTTGTTGTTCAGTTGTTAAACAGTTGTGTCTGATTCTTTATGATTCTGTTTGAGGTTTTCTTGGCAGAAATAGTGGAATGGTTTGCCATTTCTTTTTCCAACTCATTTTACAGATAAGGAACCTGAGATAAATGGTGTCAAGTAACTTGCCCAGGGTCTCATATGACTACCAAGTTCTGAGGCCAGATTTGAACTAAGGAAGATGAGTCTTCCTGAATCAAGGCCTGGCACTCTATCCACTACATCATTTAGCTGCCCCACATAGTGGTAGCGGAAGACAGTAAAAATATGGGCCATATCTAGGAATATGGTATCAGTAACTTGAAAGCAAGTATTTACTTTTTCTTCATTTTCATTATTCTCTTTTCTAAATTCAGTGACCACTTTTCTAAATAGATATTGCTAATGTGATGAATTAACATACACACACAATTAAAAAAAAGTCTGTCTCTCTTAACCTCCCTGGACCTCATCTAGGGAGGATTGTTCATTGAGATCTCTGTGAGCTCCAGATCCCATGTTCAGGTATAAGATGGATTAGACATTCTTTGTGCTCCCTTTCCCTTTTACCTGGCCTCTCATAGGAACCTAATGAATTCTCACTGATTGATCGCAATACTAAGCTTCCTAAGCATTGGACTTAGAAAGACATAGACTGTTAAGGTAACTGCGTATGTCTATTGTCTGTAACACAATTAGGCAAAAGTAATTTCCTCCTTGAGAAATACATTTTGAGCATCATGAGCACCAAAATGCAGAATGTGTCAGCTTTCATGCAGACTCCCAAATGGGCAACTTAAAAAAGTAGTTTCCATCTACAAACCTTCGTCATTGAAGGGACACAATTTTATTTCCCTCCAGTGTCAAAAGTTCTGTACTTGGACCTTTTAAAAAACAAAATATTTGTGCTAAAGAAAGGAGCAAGCAAAGGATAGTCAGCAACTGCAGGTTTGATAGATTCTTCTGTTGCTATGACTCCTGTTTTACCTACATTGTCTCTTTTAAGTTCAACATAACACTAATTCACTCATACTGTATATACTGTATACAATTGAAAAAATCCGTTAAGTGCAGCAAGCATAAATTAATGTAGGATATATTGTCCTACTATGTAACTCTTCCCTTGTGCACAATACGCTATGATTATGAGTAATAAGAAATTTATAAACCTAAATGTGTGGTAAACAGCTTAACTATGGAAATAATAATAATAAAAAAGATATGTTCTTAATGAACTTAAAATAGGGAAGATGTAAAACATATATGTTCCATAAGACAATGCCTTAAAATAGGTCCTTCCTTCCTTCATTCCTTCCTTCCTTCCATTTTTCCATCTCTCTTTTGAACTTAAGAGAAGAATTTCCTATGAAAATCACAATAAGTATTCCAATAACCCCCACCTCTAAATTTACTTAATCCAGAATAGAGCTTAAATATAATACTAATAAATTGGAGTAATAGTAGGGCCAAAAGTACTGTAGTTTGGCGACATTTGGCTTCTGTGAAATGCTCTGGGAATTTGATTATTACTTAAAATTTCTGTGGGAAAATGCATTCTGCAATGTTCAGAGAAAAGGCAACATGGTAGCCAGAATGCTAATGTTCTGTCACCTGAATTGAGATAATGATGCCTCCTCTCCCTATACATATTTCCTTGCCATAGCACAGTGATCCCCAGCCAACAGCTCAACAGTAAAAAGGAAATTTAAAAAACTTGGAGAATATTCTGTCTCTGAGAATCCAGAACCCCTTCACCAAACAACTTTGAACCCTTTCATCCCTTTCAGGAGGAAAGGCATTCAGTTAAGCATGAATGTTATTAAGTCATATGTTTTTAAGTCTGAGAACCTTTGTAGGCTCTTTATTTGATAGTCTCTTTGAGGCTATTTTTGTTTCTTTTTCATTTTCAGCTGCAAAAGAATTTGAATCATGGGGAAAGGGGAAGAGACTTAAAAGTGTAGAAGAGAATGAGAAGATGTAACATCTATGTATATAACTTAACCTATAGAGATAGGTTAAGATAAGAAAATAGAGATGGAAAGAACTGTGAGGTAGGAAAATACTCTTCTCAGCTTTAGTAAACTAGTTGCCATATATTTCTAAGCCTAGTTAAATTAAAAAATGTTTCAAAAATACTTTATGTTCTTCAGGGTTCCTAGGGATTAAAGAGTATAATTGGAACATAACAAAACCTCAAATACAAATTATTCATATTGTGAATAATCCATATGCAATGAAATTGCAAAATAATAAGATTAACACTTATGTGGGTGTGGTAGAACCAATTTCATTATTTATAGGCAACAAAATCTTACATGAAACACTTCTATGTTATATAAATCAATTAACAGTCATTATAATTTGTGATCATTTCTGAGCATGAAAATTAATATACTTTATTCTAAAATTTAAGAAGCCTAATATTGGTTCTACATATAAAGGACTATATTTCCCTATTGCATCCATCCATTTCTTTGAGTTTTCTAAGTCCCTTTAGTTAGACGAAACAATATTTGTTTCAGATAATGTCATAAATATGGTCTAATATAAAAAGTTAGATGTTGATTTATTTATAGTAATATCCTGAAGCAAAATTGTGGATTGTGAATCCTTCTAATCAAGTTGACCTTGTTGGCATGATGACTCTTGAAAATGAGGAAAGGATGCTGTTAAATAGTAGGAAGAAAGGTCTGATGTCTGAAATATGAATCACATTGTCAAGTCAATAAGCATTTTAAAGTGACTACTATGTGTGAGGCATCTACACATTTGACCTTTATTATTATGTTAAACTTTTAGTTGCCTTATGATAGCACAAGTTGTCATAGTGAGGTTTTCATTTAATTACTACCTCGAATTCCAAGAGTCATGAAATACTGGCATTGTTCCACCTAGCTTGGTGTCATTAGACCACTCTGATGAACAGTGGGGAAAATCATGAGTGTAATTCATATAGGAATTGTTTGGTTTATTTAGAGCCTTATTTAGTGTAGAATAATGGACACAACATATGAGGAATTGGAAAATCTGTATCTGATATGTTTTTTGCAACTAGCTGGCTAAAGTCTCGGATATATGTTGAAGACTAGATTAGACTAGATTTCCAGGGTTTCTTGTTGCTCAAAAATTCTGTGATTGTGCCCCTATGTGTACTAAGCAACATACTTTGAACTTGAAGGACTTAATGTATACCTCCTTTTTTAAGTGAGGGACATAACTCACTAACTGATTAAATATGACTGAGAGTACCATAATAAAACACCTATAAAATACTTTGATTGAAACAATACAACTGAACACTTCTGTAGTCACACCAGATCATCGCTAATTTAGTTTGATTACTAAAATATATTTCTTTCACATGGCTGTTTTGTGCCAAATCATTATGAAAGTACTATTGCCAACAATATTTTTCCTAAATTTCTGAAACTTATCCCCTTTGTTAAATTCCTTTGTCGGTTTTTTCTTTTTCTCACATTCATATTTGTTTTCTTACCTTCTGCAAGATCATTCTTAAATCACCACCCCCCCCCCTTTTTTTTTTTACTAATTTCTCTTATTCCTTATCTTCTTAGATTTGCTGAGCCTAAATTTGCCATTGAAGTAGTCTATTTTCTTTCTGTGCATGCTTTTTTCCTGATGACATTTCACAGTAAGAAACCCCTTTTTTAGTCTTTGTTGAGTTGCCTTTCCAAACCAAAACTTGCAATTGAAGTATTTCAAAATATACAAGTAAGTATGGAATTAAAGCTCTCGTTAGATTAATCAAATTCTGTCTTTTCTATCTGGAATATTACTTGCCTAGAGAGATAGTGTGGCTAAAGAGATTGAGAGCAGAAAGTAGCAGCAAGACCTAAATTCAAGTACTCCTGACACATACTGGCTTCGTGACTGTGGGCAATTCACTTACTTAACCTCTTAGTGACTCAGATAGCAAGTGATAGATTAATTAATGATGTGCATTTGTTTCAGTGGAATGAGTTACCATTCTGAAAAAATCACAGCTCTGACCCGAAAATATTCTACTATTTCAATTTCTGATCATTCTTATTAATGGCAATCTAAGGAATTCATCCATTTTTCTCCACAGTATATCAAATATTCCCTGTCCCTCAATCATCAGGCAATGTTTGAAACTCACTAATATAAATATTCGATCTAGGGATGAAGGTTCAGGTGTGTGTGCATGGGAATCTATGATTTAATGTATGTAAGAGACTCTTTTTATTGAAATCCCTACACCATGGCAGACCAGCAACTCAACTGTAATTTTGTGAGTTAAGTTAGTAACTTTCCCATACTTACAAGCCCAGCATGGGGCAAAGGCAATGGTGTGCTACAGCCTGCTCAAACTTGCTAGTGAGAGGCAGTAGTCAAATTTTCAATGTTTTGTCAACTGCTACAAATCAGGACTTCATTTATCATGAAAATGTTAATTCAGTGGATTAAACTTAACAGTGTCTTGTGTATATTTTCCCCACTGAGATCCGATTATTAAACATTTACCAGCACATTCTTAAGGCATAATTTGAACCCAGATCTTCCCAAGCCTAAGGCTGGCCATCTCTTGAAAATATCTCCTTGTTTATTCCAGAAAGCTCTAAAATGCTGTCCAGCTTGTGCTACACTGCCTCCAATCAGTTTTCTTGTTTCAGTGAGCTAATCCGGTGCTACCAGTCACTTTGACTGTAATTTATTCTCATATGAAAAAGAAGCTAACAGAATATAACTGAAATATATGTTTTGTAAATTTTAACATTTTAATATAAATTAAGTTCCTCTCAAACTTTTTTTACATAATTCATTTTCCATAGGACTTATTGTTTAAGAATAAATTATTCTTAACATTTTATCTTTAAAGGAAGCTATTATTTTCCATTCTGTTTCAAAGTGAGGATGAATCATCCTGCAGTAAAAAAGAGAAAAAATATTGAAATCTGAAGGCACAACTTACAATAATCTAAACTAGCAATTACATTTTTTAACCAGTCCTGTGAGTTTATTGACATGCTGTACTCTTACTGAGAACATCCCCTCTGCTAATGCAGATTTGTACTTGCCTTCCATCTTACTTGAGTTATGTGGGGTACTGAGAGTTTCACATAGTAGTATGTGTTAGAAGTAAGATTTAATCCCAGTTTTCCTGACTACAAGGCCAGTTCTAATACTTCAGTGGTCTCCAAACTCTTTAGATCATGGACCTCTATCAGTAACCATTTTTGAGTGTACATCTCCAACACATGTGTACATACTGCAGAGATTCTTAACTGGGGTCTGTGAACTTACTTAGACAAAATGTTGTGATGATTCTATTTTAATGCTGCTGTTTTCCTTTGTATTTTATTTTATGCATTTAAAAACCATCTGATAAAGGGTCCATGGGTTTCACCAGAGTGAAAGGTCTATGGGACAAACAAATTAACCATCCCTGATTTGGAGAGCTGATCTTGGAATCAGGAAGACTTGGGTTGAAGTCCAAGCTATGATATATACTCCAGTCTTTCAGTCATTTTGCACTCTTCGTGATGTCATTTGAGGTTTTCTCGATTGATTTGCCATTTTTTTCATTTTACCGATTAGGAAACTGAGGCAAACAGGGTTAAGTGACTTGCCCAGGGGCACATAGCTAGTAAGTGTCTGAGGTCAAATTTGAACTGAGGTCTTCCTGACTCTAAGCCCTGAACTCTGTCCCCTGCCTCACCTAGCTGCCCCATATTGACTTAGAAAACCACATATTAGCATTATCTATTTTCTATTACATTTTAATTTATTTTGTTAAATATTTCCTGATTACATTTTAGTTTCTTTTGGGTCAGTGTAGATCATGTTTGTCACCACCTTCTTTAAGACTATAAATTGTAGAGAAAGTATCAACCTGTCTAGGTAGAAGGAGTTTCCTCAACCAGGGAGTTAATTCCTTCTTCCAATGAAAGCACAGAGCCAATCCCTATGTCACATATTATATACTTGTACTATCATATTAATTCATTGTACACCAACCAGACCTAAATATAAATAAAAAAACTGAGACAAATATGAAAGAAATTATATTTAATTACTGTATTTATTTGTAATTTCTTCTAAAACTACTCATGAAAATATCAACAATAATCCTTTTTGACATAGCTTATTATTATACCTTATTATTAAACTTGTCATAAGCAGCAATAATCATTACTTAAGCTTAATAAAAAGTTTCATTTCTTTTAATAATTTTGACTTAATACTTTGTGACGCAGCAATCCATTGTTTTATGCTGAGAGGAGCGAATGGAGCCATTGTCCTCTCCTTTGTGTTGTGACAATGTTTCCCTCAGAATACTTAGCTTACTGTATATCACATGCAATTTTCTGACATACAGATTGAGGATGTCAGTGTTAGTATATATATTAAACATCAGTAAAGATTAATTTCTTTTAAAAAGTGAATGCTTTTAAATCAGCATGTCTAATTTCTTTTCCCCAAATGTATATAGGTACCAATCATTCTTTGTTCTTGTCACGTCGTGCTAAGTACTTGATTGGCTGTAAACAAACAGTAGAGGCGAGGTGATATTTGGTTCTTGATATCAGCAGGTAGGGAGCTCAGGGTTCATGGAACAGCGTTCCATTTACTTCAGGTTATTAGAATTCAAGCCTGGAAAGAGTGATTGATTGGAATGAGGTTATTTGATTTATGATGTCTTCATTTGACTGAAACTTAGAGGTAGGCATATTGGACTATGTGTCCAGGAAGTCAGAAATCACATCACACTGGTCTTGAAGACCCTGGCCTTTACTATTTTCCAATTCCAGGTACCATATTTAGCCAGAATGCTTTAGTCAGTTCATGAAAAGATTGGACCATACAATGTACACAAAAATAGAGGAGCTCTGTTTGGGAGATGAACCTTTAGTACATTGCACTTTTTTCTGTCATAAAATGTGTCTGTAAGAAGTTTCCTGCAGAGCTTAACAGGATACTGAAATTTACCTGAAGTGATTTTCTATCTTCATTTTTTGTTAGTAATATCCATTCCAGTTAGGAACCATCTTTATTTTAAAAAATAATTTCCCCATTCCTTGCTCTGTTCTTCATGGGTTTTCATATCATTGTCCTCTCTTTCATATCATTGTCCTCTAAAGCTCTCCACAACTTAGCCCCAACCTGTTTTGTTTTCTTCATGTACTCTTTGGTCTACCCAAACTGATCTTAATGTTTCTCAGATATTCTATCAGCCATCTGTAGGCCTTTACATTCGTTCTTCCCAGTGCCTAGGATGCACTCCTTCATCTCTTCTGCCTCTTAGATGCTCCAGGTTCTGCTCCAGGGCCATCTTTTAGAAGACTTGTGCTATTGAAAACATTTCCCCCTTTATGCACACGTTTCTCTTAACAAAATTTAAACTTTTTGAAGGCATAAGACGTAGACTTATTTGGTTATTGTTTTTATGTTCCTAGATTCTAGCATAGTGCCTGGCACATAAATTAATGAAAAATTAATGTATATTTTGTTGAATGATTGATTGTCATTTTTCATAAACCTCCTGGAGTAAGAGCCCTGGCCTGGTTGCTCTGACCAGCCATCCCAAAGGATCACACATGCATTAGCCTGCATTATTTCAACTTATGTCACCACAGCCCCCACTATAATCATCTCGTATAGGCTTAGTTTGGTCTGCTGCAGCCTTGACTGATCCAGTCCCCTTAGGCCCACACTTGGCCTGTGTTTGTCTTATTACTATAGCTGCCCAGCCTTTGGAGAGAATTGCGGACAGACACAGTGACCAGCTGCCTCCTCTGATGTGCTCCATGTGCCCTGCTATCTCCTTGTTTCTTGTCCTCCACCTTTTAAACCCCAGATTCCTTGGTCCTACTACCTCTGCCTCTGCCACAGCTTCCTATTGCAACTTATAACTGGCCAGGCCCTGTCTGCTGACTTAACTATAGATTCCAGTAAGCAATTACTATTGCCCTGTCTTTAACCCTCTTTAAATTATTTTTTTAAAGAATAAATATTTTTCCTAACTGGAAGGGAGGTTGTCAAATACTTAGAAAATGAAACCTGCCTCAATCTTTAAAAGGCTCTGCTTCCCAGCTCTTGGAAAGAAGTGTGGAGGGAAAGAGGAGTTGGCAGCCTATCTAGCTGATGCTGTACCAGACACCCAGATAGACAGACCTCCTCAAGAAACTGGCAGGACCCCTGGAGCTCATATTTTCTTTTTTGTATAATTTTCTTACCCCTGAAGTTCAAGAATAGTACTTTAGGGACCACTGCATTGTATTCTGCTGCCTCTTAATCACTTCTACACCCCTCAGAATTACATATTATTATGTTACCTGTTCAGATATCTGATGAGGGCACAGTCTCTGGGAACCCCCTTGAATCTGGAACACAGTCCTTGGGAGCCCCCTTGAACTCTCCTTGAATCTTCCAACTAGATCTGGCCTTCCCCTAAGGCCATAACCCTTATATTATCATTAGACCCAAATCTCTACCTAGCCTTGCCCTTTATTGTTCAGCTACTTCCCACCCTTTATCCCATTCTCTTGGTTCCTGGAGTCTGACCTCATCTCGGCTTCCTTAGACTCCTCCTCAAGACTCTCCCTAAAGCCCTGCTCTAGTCACCCCAGACCACCCCTCAATCCCTCCTACAATCTTCGTGTATATAATCTCTATTTTGCCTCCATGAAGGTGCTCGGATTCAATCTAGCTCAGCTTGGATTGAATCTGGCCCGCTTGTGAAAAAAGTGTGGGATGTCTTAAGACAACCCATTATCGTGAATCCCTAATAAACTTTGTCTTTTTCCTTGGCTGAGAAGGCTTGAGTCGAATTCTTTCAGCAGGACTCAGCGTGTAGGTATTTTGGGGTCTCGAGCACCCCTAGAAAGCGATGGTTTCCTACCATCATCATTTTGCTTAAACCTCTTCATATCTATTGATTATACAATGAAAATGTTGCATTTTAGATAGGTATTTAACAAGAGGAGAGTTTTGTGAAAGGTGCTTGACAAATATCACCAATATATAAGTCAATCTAAATTTTTGGATTAATCATTCCAGTTATTGTTTACCCAATAGTATGCTAAAACTTAAATCCTCTTGCTGAAAACATTTCCCAAGGGCTAAATAAAAATTAAGCTGTAAACAATTTGCTTTCTATAGTCCTTATGAATATAAGATTTAACGTGGAATTACTTGGCCTTGGAAGTCAGGAAGACAGTGCTTTCTGGTGCCCTACAGTTAAAGGACGTGGTTTTAAATCCTGACTCTGCTACTTGACCAGTCAAGTTATTTAATCTCTATAGACCTTAGCTTCCTCATCTGTAAACTAAGAGGGCTAGGCTGGGTAGCTTCTAAGTTCCCTTCCAGCTTTAGAGTCAGTATTATTTTATTCATACTAGGTACGCAACCCAGAGCACAACTTTAAGGTATAGAATAGGTGCTTATTGGCATTGGTAGAGGGAATTTCCTTATCAGGAATTCCCTACAATGATGAAAATATACATCAGTTCCCCACACCTCCCCCCCAAGAAAACCCAATTCTAGTGAATAGACTACTTCAAGAGCAACTGGTTTGATGGATGGAAAGCTGGGGCTGGAACCAGGAATAACACAGTTTGCATCTCACCTTTGAGACAGTATGTGTGATTCTGCACAAGTCACTCCTCTCTGTACCTTAGCACATGTCCTTAGGACGTATTTATTTAGTCACAGAGAGTTACGGAAATTGCAGATTTTTTCAGTAATTCTGACAAATGTTACTGCTTTCAACGGCGTCATTTATTCTGGCTTTAAATCTGTACATCAACCCATGGAAAATGCTTAGTTTTACTCTCCTTCACATGAAGGAACATTTTTTGAAAAGAAAATAAGTACATTCCTAGGGGTGGGAAGAATTGAAGGGATGAAGACACCTTTGCAGCTCTCCGTTTAAATGTACACCAGAGGCCTCTCTTTAAGAAAAAAAAATGTTGTTTAATTTAGAGGAAGTGGAAGCATAAAAGTACTCAGTATTCACAGATGCCTCAGGGCTTCCCTAAAGTAGGAAACCTAACACCATAGGCATTTTGTCACACTTATTTAGCTATCCCTGGTTTAAGATACTTACCCTGAAAAATCTGTCCATTCAAATTGTATCACCAATGCTTCTTATTATGTATGTTGAACTTGCCAGTTGGTAGCTACTCACCATGGTGATTTTCCCCAATTACTGGTGTTCCTCAAGCATTTGGCTCAGGGTACTGTCCAGTCATGCTAAATGCCCACTCTTGCCTGGTGCTAGCCTGCACTAGAGCAAATCAGAATTGATGACAACTTCGTTTCATTGCCCCAGTTTCTCGGTGTCCTCATCTTCGACACATTTAGAAGCTACCAAGCCATAGAAGGTTAGAGGAAAGCATGAATATTTGGGAAACTAGCATGTGGACATCTGTAGCTAGTGTGACAGACTAGTGGAGGGTTTAATCACCCTAATGTATTCAGTTTTCAAGATGACCTCCTGTTCTCTAATGATTATTCTATCCTCTTATGTCTTATGGGCTCTGTGGTGCAGGTTTGCTGACATGCTGTCTATCATTTCTTTGGTTCGTGGACTTTCAGAAAAACTTTTTAATCTTGCAATTTTTGTTGTTTTATCGTTTTAGCTTGTTTGTCCCATGATAATATACAGGCTGACAAATTCCCGTCTCTCTGTCTTTGTTTATACATACTTAATGCTTACTAGCTGTGTGACCCTGGGCAAGTCATTTAAATGATCTGTGTCTCAGCTTCCTTATCTGTAAAATGTAAATAATAATAATAACACCTACCTCTTAGGGTTGTTGTGAGTCTCAAATGAGATAATAATTGTAAAGTGTTTAGCACAGTGCCTGGCACATAGTGCCATATAAAGTTAGCTATCATTATTAATGATGTTGTAATTATCATTGTTATTAGAAGGGGAGAAATATTATATAATACTTTTCTGATCCATGAAAAAAAGATCCATAAGAAGAGAAAGTGATTAATTGTAAAGTTGATGCAAAATTCAAAATCACGAGGGAGAAAAATCTAAAGCAATACCTTCCTCTTACCCCATTCAGGAAAAAAGTATTGGACCTTTTGGGAAAATATATAAACCTAATATACATATATATGTGTGTGTGTATATATATATATGCATATATATATACACATATGTGTGCATGTGTATGTGTATTCTACCCTTGAAAAATGCCAGTTCATACTCTTTGAACATTAGGGAGTGACTTTTGTTTTTATATATTTGAATTAGTTCCTTATAAACCTTGAAAATTAAGCTTTTATCAGGGAAACTTGCTACAAAGATTTTAAAAGTTAAGTGCCTCCCTTCTGATTTTATGTGCATTAATTTTGTTTGTGCAGAAACTTTTCACTTTTGTAAAATTAAAATCATCCATTTTGTCTGTTGTGATCCCCTTTATTTCTTGATCCTTGTGTCTCGCCAAGGCAATATTCACAATGCTTGTGATTATTATGAGTTTGCTAGCATGGTTCTGAATCACAAAATATAATAGACTTTCCATGTAGAAGACAGAAGCAAAACATTTATTCAGACACCAGAAAACCCAATCCCAAAACCAGTAAGTCCAATCTATCCAAGTAACATAGAGGTTAATATACACTATCACAGCAGAGAACCACTCCATCCCATAACCTTCCCTCCTGCTGAGGCCTTCCCACCAACACACAGCACAGCTAGCTTGCCTGTGCCTGCTCTGTCCCTCATCTCTAACTGCTCTGAGCATTTCCTGCTCCACCCTTTCCTGTTCTTCTCCTTCATAAAGCTCCTCTCACCACATGTGACTTCTGCTTCCTGTGACGTAAGCAGGTCACATGGGCCTGCTAATAGACGGGAAGATCTTCAAATTTACATTACCCTTATACCTTGTCTTGAGGAAAGGAACATTTTCACTAATATCCAGATCAGAAGTCAGCCAAGTAAAGCCCACAAAGTAGATGCAATTCAATTAAAATGTATTCTTTGTATATTTATGACAGTGGATATACCCTTAGAGGCAGAAATGTAGCTTGATTTTTTTTTTTTTTTTGCCTATGAAAGCTGTCATGTTTTACTACTTGTCTTTTGTATACCAAAATTAAAAGATCTGATATTACAGGCATTTTGACACTATAATTGTGGAAGATAAGAGGGCAGGTAGCAATACATGAATACATCTTAAATATTTTATTAATCATTATTAACCATTTCTAAACCCAGTACTTTCCAATTTTTATTATTTTGGTGGAGTGAGGAAGGGCTCTCAGGAAAAATAAAAATGAGGTGGTTTTTTTTTTGGTTCCACTTGAATACTTTGTGTGAATACTTCGCCCGCGCGTGTGTGTGTTCTTTCATGTCTTTAGCATATTCAGTAAGACTGTGCATCTAAAGCACAATATTTTTGCAATTATTACATTAATTTGATCAGTATTCTCAGTTCTGAACCACACCTAATCCAAATGTACCTTGACGCCGAACAGTACATTTATCTATATATTACAAAATTGCTGTATCTGTATTTTACTTAGTGGCTTGTAGACATAGCCTGAGTTATAATGGACATATCTACCATTGGTGTCTGAATCTCATATCTAGTTATGCTATGCATTTAAATAATCACAATTATTATTATATTTCACCCTGAAAAGGGCAATACTTTAGACCTCAGGTTTTTTTTTAACTGATGTTTATGTTAAATGCAATTTTTGAATTATCTCTGTGCCAACTTAATTGAAAAGAAACCTTGTTTCTTTAAAAATTGCAAATAAAGCTACTCTTGTGTGTTTGAAGGTAAGTCTGACTAGAGTAGAGAGAACAAATTCAGATTACCAAAGATTTTTGCATTTCAGATCAAGGACATTGAACTTTTTCTGATAGGATCTGATGCTTTAAGTTTTGTGCTATTAAAGGACATTTTACCAATGACTTTGTGTGTTTATCAAATTTACATGTGAAAAGAAAGATATAAATGACAAAAATTAAATTGGCAGATTATAAAAAATTAAGAGACATAGCTTATTGTATGACACAATCAGGATTTCCTCACTTTCACCCCTACCCATTAAGAAAAAAAAGAAAATCTCAATGGGCTAGAACATTGCATTAAATAGAATAAGAGGAAACTTAGTAGGAAGGAGCATAAATTTTTGGCTTAACAAAGTCAAATTCACAAATATAAGATGTAACAGACATGAAAAAGATGTGGAAGTTTTAGCAGACTACAAGTTCAATTATGTGTCAATGGTCACATGTCACACGAGTAAACTAAAGTCTTTGGTTGTAATGGGAGTAGCATAGCATTAGTGACCAGGGAGGTGATATGATCTTGCTTTAATATGCATTGATCATTGTTGTTTGTCCTTCTTTCTCGAAGATGACCATGACATCGGGAACGTGATGCCATGACTTGTAAGTGAATTGGATTTAAGCAAGGGAGGGCTGTACGAAGTCACCAGCCTCATTCTGTCCTCTGGAGCCATCTAGGTCCAGTGGCAGGATATAGATCAGGATGACTGGAGAGGGCTCTGGCTGCAGTAGAAGACCTTGGCCTTTTTAAGATAAAGTCTTTCCCAGGTTTCAGTTCGAACGAGGCAATGCCTATTCAATGATTAAGGCTAGGTAAGAAATGAGGCAAAGAATGGCCTCTTTTACCTAGTTTAAAAAAAAAATCAGTCTTGGAGGGGAAGGCCCTCAGTGTTTTTGGCCAAAATAGAAACAGTTGCTGTTTATGCTCACTCTGAGGCATCAGGGCCCAAACAATAACCAAGTGAGGCTTGGGCTGGGACCTGTTGTTTGCTAATCAATGAGAGCCAGAATTATTTGGATTTAAGGCATGGTTCTTAAGAATGGAATCCAGCCCTTAACCCCCAAAATATCTTTTGAGGTTTCAGTGATCAAAATTTGCATTCCTTTGGGCAGAGCACCTGCAGGTAAGGGTATGATACTCTATGTGGAGAGAAAGGAGGGAGGGAGAGAAAAAGGAAGGAAGGGAAAGGAAGGAAGGAAGAACTGATCAGACAACATCTGGACTATTGTACATAACTTTAGATGCCACATTTTGCTCACTACAAGTATTGACAAACTTTGATATAGGCATGCATTATATTGAAAAGTCCTTGAGTCCGTGCCATTTGAGGATTCGCTTAAAGAACAAGGGATATTTAACTTGGAGAAGTCTTAGAAAACCCATTGCAATCTGTTTTCAAGTATTTGAAGGATAGTCATATGGAATAGACACATTCTTTTCTCTAGACTACAGGGCTAGAAACATTTTTGGTGAAAACATTTCAGAGTTGAGATAAAAAATTGTTATGACAATTAAATACAGTGCCTCGAGAAACAGTGAATTCTCCATCACTGGAGGACTTGATTTCTGATGTTCCCGCCAACTCTGAGGTATTGTGATTCTGTTCCCCTAGGACTGCTCGTGTGTTTTGAGTTGCTGGGACTCTGAATGCATGAAACATCAGCAGGTGTCCAGTATGAAAAATGGATATCATTGAGCAAATAAGTTACAAGTGAAATTTTGCAATAAATAGAGGACAAAATTAAGACAAGAAAACTAAGAAGAGAATGTTGTGAGCAGAATCTTATTGAGTTCTAGCATCATAGGGGCAGTTAATTATGGATTAGAAAATACCTTAAGGACCATCTAATACAACTTTCATTTTACAGATGAAAAAATAGAACCATAGAGATTAAGTGACAGAGAGAGTTACATAAGTAGTGAAAGAAATAGGTTTCAAACCCAGTTCTCTGACTTTAGATGCATTTCTCTTACCAACTGTACCAAATCGCCTCTTCAAAAGAAGGTAACAAGACATTTTTATGCCTATATTTCTCAGTTATGAAATGTTTCTGAGAGGGTTTTGATAATTGACCTGACATAACAGGATTTCTTCATTAACATTAAAATAACCATTTGTTTGCTGAATGATTACTTTTACGCCTTTGGAGCCTCTGCCAATTTCTATTAAGTCTGTGTATCAAGAATAAAGCAAAGACTTACAGTAAATTATATTAAAGTATATTATAATTCAAATTTCCAGAGATATTTTAACATCAACATACATTTCACTTAATCTTATTCAATTCCATCATAGCCATAGACATGTTGGCTTTATTATTATTGCTGTTACTTTTTGGGGAGGTGGTCAGTGGAAGGAGATGAACCTTAGTTCTGTGATACTGATAGGTAAACTCATTTTCACCAAATGTAATTTTATTTCATCTTCCTTCCTATCTCTTCATGTCATTTATTATTTTTCATTTTTCCATTTCATTTGTGATAGCTGAATAAATATAAAGCATTTTACATGCAAGAAACTACAACCTTATATTTATGGAGAAAAGGGTTTAATATAGAACAAATTGGAAAAAAAACTGCAAAACCCTATTACAAAATAGTTCACTGTATTACATCGACTTGATCCCTTTTCTATTCTACCTCATATATAATGGCAATTATTTGAATTTTTTTACAAATTAAATTTTAGACAGCGTAAGGAGTTACACTTGTAGCAGCTCTATGAATGTAAAATACAAACCATTTAATAGTTGATTAACCTGAGGAACCTTGATGTTGTAACTTACTGGTGGCCACACACCTAACAGATGCCTGAAGTGAGATTCAAACCCAGATCTCTTAACTCAAATGCAGCACTCCTTCTACAATAACATGCTTATTTCCCACCTCCCTTCCCCTTTCCAAAAAAAGATACATTAAGGTTTGCAGTGTACTTTCCTCACAACTAACCTTTTAGTTACCCAGATAGTGACACATTTTATCCTTGTTTACAGATACAAAAACTAAGGCATGGAGAGTTTAAGTTAAGGTACTGTCCATGGTCACATAGCTAATAAGTGTCAAAATTGGGAATCATGGGATGATGGGAACAGGTATCACATATTTAGAACTGGTAGGAATCTTAAAGGTCATTGTAGTAGGAAGGCCGAATTTATGATCTCAAACATAATCATGTATATGTTTGAATGGTCCGAAATCGCAAGGTATGAGAGATTCTCTAAGGAGAAAACAAGAAATTTATTTAGGCCCCACCGTAGCAAAAACTTGAACCAGCCTCCCCATTCCA
>CM053622.1:487602619-487626053 GCA_028646595.1 Phalanger gymnotis
CTTCATAAACTGTATGTTTCACATTTAATTTCACTTCATTATGAATCAGCATCTTTTGTAGGAATGATATTCATGAGGGCATATTTCCCTTGACATACAGTATTCTTCCAAATATTTCATGTAATTTGCTCATTACTGTGCCAGGTTTTATTTGTTAACCTTCCTCCCAGACAACGTCACTTGAACAACCAATCAATTGTCATTAAAAGGACACATGAAAGACTAAGTATTCCCTGAGGAAGACTTAAATTTTTCAAGTAACTGAGAAGAAAATATAGCAGGTAAAATTAGTAATTTGGAAGATTTAATTACAGATAAGTCAATGCTAAATTATTTATACTCTTCTTGCACTCTCTAACTGTACAGATTAGATGAGAAAAATTAATGTCCCCCCAAAAATTCTCTCAGAATTCCAATGTCTTTTGTAAAAATGTTACTGTCCGTTCAAAGAGAATATTAGGAGGGACTGTATTTATTTTTTTCCCATAACACAGTTTTGTGCAGTACAATGTTTTGTGGCATTTGGTTAGTGGTGTAGTGAAGGAAATAATAAACTTGATTCAGTTTAACCTGACTAGTATGAGTTTGCTATCATCAAATTTTATTAAACTAATTTTAATATTACATAGGAGTCCTAAGTTCCTTTGCAAAATATAAACAAACTTCACCTATACAAGAAATTATGTGAGATTGTGTCAACAAACAAAGGAGGTATAACTTGTAGAACAAAGTTGACTATTTCCGGGAAATATACTTTTTTTTTTCAGTCTGTCAGCATATACTCATTTTCCATCCAAGGAGAATGAAATACATCAGGTCTGATATTCACAAACTCAACTATAGAGATTCCTAACATATGAACAACTATCATGAATAATTGGAGGCCACAAAAATGTATCTTCTCATGAAACATCACTGTGGGCGAATATTCACCAAAGCTCTCTCCTTGGACCACTTCCTATAGGTGAATTCATGACTCTCATGGGTTTAATTATTATCTATATGCAGAGGCATAGGTCAGCTAGGTGGCACATTGGATAGAGTGATGAGCCTGGAGTAAGGAAGGCTCATCATCTCCCTAAGTTCAAATCTGGTCTCAGACACATTAGCTGTGTGACCCTGAACAAGTCACTTAACTCTAAGTTCCTTGTCTGTAAAATGAACTGGAAAAGGAAATTGCAAACAACTCCAGTATCTCTGCCAAGAAAACCCCAAAAGGAGTCACAAAGTGTTGGACACAATTAAAATACCTGTACAACAACAATATTCAGAAGACTCCCAGATCTATAGATCCACTATGAATCTCTCTCCCAATCTCTAGTCTCATCACCAACTGTCTACTGGACATTTCAAACTGGAATACCACCGACTTCTTAAACTCAGCATGTCCAAAACAAAACTCATCAGTTTTCCCCCAAAAATCTCCCTTCCACTCAAATTCCCTATTTATCTAGCAGGTACCATCTTTCTTCCCTGGTTCTTACGCTTGGAGTTATCCTTGATTCCTCACCCTCCCTCATCTGATATAACCAATCAGAGGCTAAATCTTCCCAACATCTCTCTCACCTTTCTCCAGAGAGCTATTCATGGATACCATTTTAGTTCAGGCTTTCATTCATTTCTTACTCAGACTATTAAAATATCCTTCTAATTGGTCACCCTGCTTGAAGTCTCTCTACTACAATACATTCTCTATGTAGTTTCTGAAGCATTGTCACTTAATCATAGGTACAACTATGTCACTCTCTTATTCAATAAACTTCAGTAGCTCCATATTGGCTTAAGGATAAAATGTAAACTCCTCTATTTGGCAATCAAAGTCCTTCATAACTTGGATTCAGACTATCTTTGCAGCCTCATCGCTGTTTTTGTTGTTGTTTAGTTGCTTTTCAATCATGTCCAATGCTTCATGACCTCCTTTGGGTTTTCTTGGCAGAGATACTGGAGTGGTTTTCCATTTCATTCTCCAGCTCATTTTACAGATGAGGAAACTGAGGCAAACAGAGCTATGTGACTTGCCCAGGGTCACGCAGCTAACAAGTGTCTGAGACCGGATTTAAGCTTACGAAGATGAGCCTACCTGATATTCTATCTACTCTGCTATGAAGTATGGCCTTATTATAATATATTGTTCCAATTCCCTCAATCTAATTTCTAGCGAAACTGGCCTCTCTTTTCCTCAGACAATATTCTATCTCTCCTCTCTGTGCCTTTGCATTGGCTATCCCTAAAACATGTGAGTGCACTCCATCCTTCTTTTGTTTCACAGAATCCCTCATTTCCTTAAAGGTACTGTTCAAGCCCCACCTTCTACTTGATGTTTTCCCTAATTCCTCTAACTGCTACTGTTATCCTTCACTACCTTGGATTTGCCTACATTTTTTAAAAAATGTATTTATTAATTCTGCAGATACATATAAATTTTATAGTAACATTGTGTGTGTGTGTGTGTGTGTGTGCATGTTTGTGTACACAGAGAGAGGCAGTCGGTGGCTCACTGGATAGAGAACCGGGCCTGGAGTCAGGAAGACTTAAGTATAAATCCAGACTCGGACACTTCCTAGCTGTGTTACCCTGGGCAAGTCACCTAAACTATGATTGCCTGACTAAACGGATCCACTGGAGAAGGAAATGTTAAATCACTTCAGTATCTTTGCCAAGAAAACCCTAAATAGGGTCACAAAGGTTTGGACCTGACTTTACACCAATCAGAGAGAGAAGGAGAGAGAGAGAGAGAGAGAGAGAGAGAGAGAGAGAGAGAGAGAGAGAGAGAGAGAGAGAGAGAAAGACTCCCAATAGAATGGATTGTAAGCTCCTTAAAGGCAGGGGCTGTATAATTTTGTCTCCAAGATCTAATAGTGTTTGATATATAACAAATTCTTATTGATTGAGTGAATTAAACCTACAAATGTGATTTTTTTTGGATGGAGGAGGGATGGGGTTCTCCTTTAGGAATTGCTGTGGTATAGCGGAAAGGGCACTGAATTTAGATTTGGAAGATCTAGGCTGAAATCCAATTTTTTGTATTGTATGATCTCAGGCAAGGCGCTTGTTTTCTAACAAGCAGCTTCTGGCACAATGGAGAGAACACTTGGCCTGTAGTCAGAAGGGCCTGAATTCAAATACAGCCTTAGAAAATTACTATGTGACTCTGGGCTAAGTCTCACCCATTGTCTGCCTCAGTTTCTTCAAGTGTAAACTGGTCATAATAAAAGCACCTACTTCCTAAGATTGTGAAGACCATATGAGATAATATTTGTAAAGCATTTAGCAAAGTGCTGGGCATATCAGAGGCATTTAAAAGATGCTTGTTCTCCTTTCCTTCTCTGGGCTTCAGTTTTCTCATTATTAAATAAGAGTCTCAGACTAGATGATATCTTTAATTCCTTAGCTCATCTCTGACCCTATAATCCTATGAATATGTGACCTACTTTACCAACAACCCAACCCAGATTATCAGACTCCTTAAAAACCCCAACTTCCTGGGACGTCTACCCTTCCCCATCAAGTCTCTATCCTTCTTCAGGTTGCTGAAGCCTGTTCTCTAAACCAGTGGCTTAAAGAAATAGAATTTCCTTTTCCATTAGAAGGGGATGGTGGATTTCTACCTCCCTGCACCTGTTTTCCTTTAGAAACCATGCTGCATACTATTCTATCATACTCTATATATAGTATTGTATTTCAGGTATGTTATGAGTAATATTAGAATTAGGCTGGGGCCCCAAACACTATCAACAACACTGTATTTATGGGGAAAATGCTTTCTGAGTTGCAAGCAAATGACTTACAAATGAACTTTTGTAAAACAATTCATGCCTAAGTGGGAAACTATGGTGTACATGTATATATGTGTCTGATACAGACTATATACATATGCACATGAATAAATTTCATGCAACATAAGCTTCTGTTTTCCGCAATTGTCCACTGCCACTTTATACATCACTGGAATGTACTAGTGTTATAAGATGTATAGCAGTAGAATGAACATAAGAGATACATCTGGCAAATCCTGTCCCACTTTGTCTTATACTGTGTTCTCTACTACAGAGAGACAACACAACTGAGGAATTTTCACTACTGATTTTTTCAGGTAACTTTGCAGCCAGTGTCAATCAAGAAAGCTACTTCTGGAAACTAATTTAAATTTGTGAAAAATCTGTTTTACCAGGACAGAAACAAACAATAACAAAAAATTATGTTAATGTAATGAAGCTATTCAGCACTCCTTTATTCATATTTCCAAGGTAGAAAATGACATACAGAATGATATAGAAAGTTAGGAGATTTTTAAAAAATTCACCTAAGAGTTGCAACACTGCTATGTCCTTCAAAATGAATAACCTACAAATTATCTGCATTTCATCATGTTATAAAATGAAATCAAAATTGTAGATCAGACACAATCATCATTTTTACAATATTCCAAAATTTCTCAAAGTGGTTTCCTTCCCCATCCCCAAATATCTATGTGTGTGTGTGTATCCATAAATACATACATTTATGCATACATATATAAACAAAAACAACCCACATCCACAGTTGTATAATCTCAACACCCCATACCCACAGATACATAATCTCAGGTTTACTATTTCATTCACATAAGGACAGTCCTAGTTTGGAAACTCCCTTAGGCAGAGCAAATAGGCAACTCATCTGTATGTAATAATCTTAGAGAATGTTATAAGGCACTCTTGCCCATGGTCATACACCCATTATGTGTCATAGGTAGCCCTCCACCCAAGTCTTCTTGTATCCACTACACAACACTGCCTGGTGTACATATCTGTGTGTCCATCTATGTTGTGCATGTATGTATATGTGTGTATAATATTATAGAATCCTAGTGGGAAGGCATTTAAAATATTATTTAGTCCAAATTAATTTTATAAATAACATAATTATGGACTAGAAAAATTAAGAGGTTTTGTTACTTCTTTTCTTTTTTGCCGAAGGTCACATAGTAAATAACAGAGCCTCTATTCAAAATTCAGGACTTCTGACTCCAAATCCAATGCCCATGTCGCTACAAAGACAATATGTGAGCATAGACTGGTATGGGGAAATCCTAGAGTGGGACCTTCATCTATGGATTGACAATTCCTCTTAATTTATCATCTTTGAGACTTCCCTGGGAATACTGAGAAGTTAAGTGACTTCTACATCCATAACTCATGTATCATGTATATGTAATATTTGCCTTGGGTCTTCTTCCACCAAGGCTGCTGGCCTTCTAGATTATCTACTATGCCATGTGACTTATATCTACAGCTCATAGACAGAGACATCTACGTAGTGTTGCTTAAGAAAATATTTCAAAATCATATTTCATACAGATATTGGGGAAAAGGAAAACATAAATCATTAAAATATTTAAATAAATCTTTGTTAACATCTTAGTTAATATTTACAAGTTTGTAATATTTGGATTGTTATAAATAGCAGAATATACAACAACACAAGTGTAATGAGGGTTGAATAGAGCATAATCAGAGCTTTCCTCCCTGCTTCTGGCCTGTCATTTGTATATAATTAAGTACTAAAGGGCCATATCCTGAGATAAACTACCTTATTGGCCAATGAGTAAGAACACCCTAATGACTCAGTGGACTTTTTAAAAGGGTGTAACTCTGCCTTGGCTCTCTCTTCTCCTTGTATTTCTTGATGTAGATCACATCAGTAATGTTTAGAGCCAATTCCTGTGGAGAGTCAAGAATGGGGAGTGGGGTGGGGAAAGGCAGCTAATAATGCACTACTCCAGCCACCATGCAGTGATAAGTACATGGTAGCTAAGGCCCATGTCATGTCTAAGGTACCTTCATCTGAGGTTTGGGACAGCCTCTTCTGTTCTTGTTCCTTCCTGATTTTAGGTCTTGAGATAAAAGTGTCCAGGCTTGGAAGTCACCTTGTGAGCTAGAAAGTTTCATAAATTCTAGTTGCACAATTAGTACTGGCTATATTACAAAAGGACTCCCTGGCACTTGGTCTAGCACTTTTGGAGAAGATGCTACTGGGTTGAAGATGGGCCCAAACCTTGGCCTGGCTTGCCAGAAGGCATGAACGTAGAGCTGAAGGGAAACTTAAATTATGTAATCAGCAGCCACGCAAAGTTGGAGACTATCTTGTGAGTTTGAGAAGTTTGAAGATCTTGCGTCTTTTGGTCCAAGCTAACTGGAGGCAGGGGAATGATTCACTGACAATTACTCTACTGCTTCTCAGAAAAGGTGACCTCCACTAGGAAGATGAACCCAATCCCTGTCCCAATCAGCCAGAAAAAGATCTGACATGAGTTCAAAGCCAAGATGAACTCTGGAATGCTTATTTAGTCATCCTACAAACTGTTTCCTTTTCTGGTGTTTACAGCTCAATCCATTCCCATCCAAAACCCACATACTGTAACGAGTTATGAGTTATAAGTCACCTACTTATATAGGTACTTATTGTCTCACTCATTCACTCTCTGAGAGTAGAAATTGTTTCATTCTTTTTTATTTGCATCCCTATGGCTGAACACAAAATCTGGAATACAGTAGACATTTAATAAATATTGGTTGATAGAATTAAAGGTTTTTGTTTGTAGTCATTGCTGTTCAGTCATTTTTCAGCCATTTCCAACCCTTCGTGATCCCATTTAAGGTTTTCTTGGCAAAGTTATTGGAGTGGTTTGTCATTTCCTTCTCCAGCTCATTTTACACATGAGGAACTGAGGCAAATAGGGTTAAGTGACTTGCCCAGGATCACACAGCTAGAAAGCATCTGAGATCAGATTTGCACCCAGGAATATGAGATTTCCTGACTCCAGGCCAGCTCTATTCACTGCCACCTGGCTGCCCCAAATTAAAGCTTCAGTCTTAACAATGTAAGCTGTGAGTCTTTTGTGCCTTTTAGCACTTCTCTTGTATGTAGGAAATAAATATTCCTCTCCTACATTATGCATATTGTATTATGAGTACCTTTTCACTCCTCCCTTCTTTTGAAGAGAACCTGGACAACAGCCAAAATGAAATCCTTAAGCAATTTCTCTTCACCTCATTCCCCTCCCACACTCTTCCACTCTTCCATGGCACCAATGTAGAAGTTAACAAACCAAATAATATGAAACGGACCCAACTTTTCTATGGTAGGCCACGCTACCCCAGGAGAGAACCTGGTCCATATCACATGCACGGGTGAAGAATAGAATCCTCAGTGGAGACAGGAGAGTGGCTTAGCCCCTCAAACTCAGTAGCACTTTTAATATTAGACAAGGGCAAAATAACTGTGGTCTATGTTGATAGTAATTAGCCATTTTGAGGAAATGTGAGTGTGAAGTCATTGCTCTATCCAGTTCACAAACACATGATAAATGAAATCCCTGGATTTTAAGTTTATAATAATGAACTCATTAAAATGTTTAGCAGAACATCATAATGTTTAGTAGAAATCATAATAATTACTTGTTCTCAAGCAGCAATTGCTTTGTCTATGTCATGAGCTAAATATTTATTGAGCAACCAGTATGTACGTGTTAAATTTTAGGTTTTTATCAGGATTTAACCATTAAAATTTGAACACAGAACATTAAATGGAAGGAGAAAAAAAACTAAAGTCAATAAGAAGAAGGAAAATTATTTAGTTGATAGCTAGAGGAATTAAGGCCTAGTTTCACCTCTGAGCTTTACTACTTGTATAATCTTGTTCACTTCACCTCTTCTGCACCTCAGTTTCTCTACTGACAAAATGTGTCCGTCGGACTAAGCTCCATTACAGTTGAAATGATCCATGATATCATGAAAAAAGTAAGATGTATAGCTAATCTGTTTAATATAATTCATCACAGCCACAAAAACTACTTGACTATATTTCACAGCCATAAGAATTATATATGTAGATGACATACAACAAACAACTACAGATGTTGGGGTAAGAAGGCATGGATATCTAATTTTTTGGATAACATTCAGAATGTGAAAGAAATTCACCAGGCTAGAACAATATGTAAGAAAACTATTAATTTTTCCCAAGTCTGTGATTTAATTGGCATAGGGAATTTCTGGTGAGAAAATCCTCCCACTTATGTAAGACTGGCAGCTCTGAGAATGAGAGATTTAAAGATTTTCCCGGGGCACTGAGAGGTAGGGGTTTACCGAGGGTCATGCAACTATATGTATGTCAAAGGCAGGTGTTGAACCCAGGTCTTCCTGGTTTTGAAGCTAGTTCCTAGTCCATTACTCAGTGTTGCCTTTTGTGATATCACATAAAAAATTAATGTAAAGTCTCATACTTGGGTAAAAAAATCAACTTCAGAAGCACAAGATGAGGGAATGGAGAATAAATGATACTTTATCTGGAAAGATCTGAAAAGTTCAGGTACCCAAATCTTATTGTGAATAAACAGTTTATGGAACTAAAAAAACTTAATGTGATTAGAGGCTACTTTAAGAGAGGTGTGGTAATCTGCTCTGATCTAGACCATATTTAGAGTCTGGATGTCATATTTTAAGAATGATATTGATAAACTGGAGAGCACCCAGAGAAGAGTGAAGGATAGTGAAGGTTCACATGAAAAGCTTTTGAAGGAATTGAGAAATAAGTGCGTTGACTACCTAGAATAGGGGGAAAATCACATCTAATTGGTGAGAACAGGGAAATATTTATGAAGGAGAGAAAAAAATAGGAAATACTTCACAAATACCATACCATTTATGAAGTCACCATGAGGACCATGTATTATATTTGAGACAACCAAGCAGTACGTGGATAGAGCACATGATCTGTAGTCAGGAAGACCCAAGTTCAAATCTGACCTCAGATATTTAATAGATGAATAACCCTGGGCAAGTGACTGAACTTCTCTTATTTTCTGTTTCTACATCTGCAGAATGGGGATAAATAATAGCACCTATCTCCCAGGGTTGATGTGAGGTTAAAATGAGATGTTTGTCAAGTGCTTTGCAAATATTAAAGTGCTATATAAATGTTAGCAATTATTATTATCATTACTAATTCATTGCCAATTGCATGCTGTGCAGTCAGGATTTTACTAGGTATTATGAAATCAACATATGCATAATTCTGTACAAAAACAATGCCCTTACTCCTTGTTCTCCACATGCTTATATTATAAAGCATAGTTCCAAATAGACTATCCATACATAACCTACCCGAGGTTTAGACAAATACTTAAATAAAATATCTAATTTTCCCTTCGTCTTTCTAACTACAACAGACTCAAGCAGAACAATCTAGAAAAATAATTAAACTTGCTAAAGTGGAAATTCTTAGCTGTTAGAAACTTTTGATGAATTATAGGAGATTCACAGTTACCACTTTCTCTTGCTTTTGACAAGAGTTCAAAAAGAGTCAATAAGCATAGTAAGAAAAAAGTTCCCATTGGACTGGAAGATGTGCCTTTCAATTTACAGATATAGTTTCATGACACTATGAAAGGAGTTTTCCTTGGTAGCATACCTGAGATCAGACCAGACTATCACTGGTAAGGTTTTGTTCAAGATCTCAGAAGGCAAATAGAAGGCAGTAGAGTAGGAGTTAAGGAGACCTAGGTTCATGTCTCACCTCAGACACTTAATAGATAAGTGACCCCAAGCAACTCACTTAATCTTTCTGAAACTCAGTTTCCTCACTTGTAAGAGATAGCATCTATCTCAGAAGATAGCATCTATCTCATTGTTGCTGAGGATCAAATGAGATAATATATGTAAAACCCTTTGCAAATCTCAAAACCATATTTAAATATGAGCTGTTAAGGCTATTATGCTAAAATACTACATAAGCTTCGCACTAAATAGGTGCTACAAAACTACAAAGAGACAGTCATGAAATAACCAGAAATGAGAATAAAAGTTAGAATAGATAATCATGTCTCACTTCAAAAAAATTCTGAATTAAAATGAACTGAAATACATGTGTTTTTTAAATAGTCATTCTAGTTTTAGAACTTTTCATTTGCTTCCTTTGTTTTTCTTGTACTTTATATAATGGTCCCCTTGGATTTCACAGCATAACCTATCATATTATGAGCTGCTGCTCATTTACGGTTCTAAGAGTAATGCCAGACCCATTATTATGTCTCTGTTTTGGAAGTAGGACAGACTGATTATATTAAACTGAGCTCTCATGGCTCTGCTGCTATCAAAACGATTATAGCCAAAGCCGCATCTGCTTACAGTTCAAAAGGCATGTGGCAGGAGGAGGCTTTGTGGATCATAAGAATCATAACACAGTTATTTATTAATGTTCCCACACTAAAGGAACTGTCAAATTATTTTGGTGAGATAAAGAGATACTGGATATATTTAATACTCTGAACATTGATTTATTCAGCACTGTGAATCATGGTGTGAGACATGTTTATATTATCTGCTTTGGGTAAGTAAAACATGCTGTATGTATTATGTTTGGCCAACAGATGACCAGTAATTCTCTAAATTATCAGCATCTATCAAATAGACCCATTAATGTTAAAGAAAAAAAAATGCCTTTTCTTCAGTGGAATGTCTGAAGTTTGCTTTCTTCCAACAAAGTTTTAATGAAAAATTATCAAAGCTTATTCAAGAACAACAATTGTTGAAGCCAGTTTTCTGGTTTTTGATGGAAGATACACCTTAAAAATCTCATAAAGGCAGTCAGAATGTTCTGGTCAATGAGTGCTTTGAAAGGCTTAGCCATAGCCAAGGCAGGTATGTGAAACAAGAAGCTACCAGACAATTACTTTGTCTCTTTCTCCTAGACCTCTGTTCCTCCCTAACTTCATAGGTATGTCAGTCAAAGAGGTATAATGGAAAGCAAGGTGAAATTTTGATTTTGGTCAGAGGACCAAAGTTCAGCTCCTGTCTCTGCCATTTACAGCCTTGGACAATCCACAACTTCTCCTGGCCTCGGTTTCCCCATCCATAGAATGAGATCGCTAGGCTATTTGACTTCTAAGGTCCCTTTCAGCTCCAGATCTGTGACCATGTGAAAGAGACAGGTTTCATATCTGCAGCTACCAATGTAGCTCCTATAAGAGGTTTTTAGGGGAAGATACCCCCAAAATGGGTTGAAAATTAAAAGATTCAAGATCAAGAGTTTACAAGGGATTTCCTAAGCTTAAATCAGATACCTGTCCAGAACCATGGACCTTGAATGAACAGCAGACAGACAGGTCTTAACATAAGACATGCTACTAACTTCAGTTATCCACCCAACTGGATGTAGTGGATCCTAACCTTTAGCTAGCCATTAAAAGAATTGTAGCTCTTGTCAGTAAGGGCTTTTAAGCCATTGTACCCCAGAAAATAATACAAGAAAGCAGCAACCACCCTGAAGAAATCAGAGCTGAAGCATAGCAGATAGAATCAAAGTAACTTGGTGACCACAAGACAAGTAGATACATACAAAGGAGAGAATAGGTACAATAGCCAACAGAACATCTCACAATGACAGTCCTAGAGGGCACTGGACAATGCAGAACTGGAAGTGTGAAGTGACCTATTCATAAGTGTGTCCTAGCCATGGCTGTTGCCAGATATATGTGCCCTATACCTATATGTTCCTTAGGCATGTGTGTTCTCTATATAAATACCTTTCCCCACTGGTGCTGTGGTAACCTGTGGAAGAGTGTACACAATGAAAAATATAGCCATCATTCTTTTTGCAATACTATTTAATTGAATGTCTTTTATTTTTAACTAATGAGTCCTTTAGCTGGCTGGAAAAGGTAAACATCAATAAGAGCGTGTGAGCTCTAAAGAATTACTGCTGTGAGCACAGGTATCTCTTCTAGATGCCCCCATGTACCGATGCTACATTAGTAGATAATGGACAGTCATGTCAAAAGCATGCACAACAAACAAGAAGCCCCTGCATTCACAATGGAAGAAAAAAAAGACAAGCCATTTCCTCCAAAAATACACTTATTTATTTTGTGATTGTATAGTGGGTAAAGGGAAGGATGGAGTCTGAAAGTTGTGCCTAAGGATAAAGATTTTTACTCTCAATTTTACAGAATACAAATATTCTATCCATTTCTTCTCCTTTTAGGATGCTTCCTACAGGTCATCACTGAACCTCTGTTATCTCGCTAGATCTTAAACATTGCACAGTGCTGCTCAGAGACATGAATCTAAGATCTTAGAGGCTCCAAGAAAACAATCTGGTATACAAGTAACCAACCCACTACCCAGGAAGTAGAACAAGCATCCAGGGACCCACTTGGTTGCCAGAGGTAAGATTCTGCCTCTCCTAGCTCGTGTAAACCCACAGAAGGCTGATTTTTGAGAGTTTATGCAAGCCCTGTCTCAGACCTATGAGTCAGAGAACTGACTCACTCATTCCTAAAATAAAAGCTTGCAACAATGTCATTTGAAAAAGCAGAAGCTTCTTCTGGATCCTAAGTGATTGATGAGTGACCATGTATATTTAATTACATGCACATGTGCATGTATATGTATGTGTGTGTATATAGTCTGTACACAGACATATAAACACATATACACACATATATACATATATCATGTACATGCAAGATGAGGTGAAAGTCACAATATAGTTGGAAACGTATGAAGGAAAATTAAATTGATGCATACACTATAAAATGAAATATGTCTTTAACCCACTAGCACATGAACTGAAGACACTGTTATAATGTACACCATTTAACTGAAAGGTATTTTTGCCTCAGCCTAC
Source organism: Phalanger gymnotis (assembly GCA_028646595.1). NCBI lineage: Eukaryota > Metazoa > Chordata > Mammalia > Diprotodontia > Phalangeridae > Phalanger > Phalanger gymnotis. The sequence continues at coordinate 487,615,289 of CM053622.1, forward strand.
GTGTGCTACTGATTTGTATCATTCAATGCTCTAATACACATACATGAAAATATGTATGCATGTATATATGCACACATACATATGTCCACAAGCACACATGCAAAAATAAGATACGTATGATATACTGTCTATCGTTCATAAAAATGGTGGAAGCACATAAACACTTACCACTCTGTTATCATTTTGAGAAGAAACCTTAAAAACCCCTCCATAGAAAGATACCTGGCACCTTCTGAGTCACAGTAAATTTTTTTTCCCTATTAAAAAGAGAGAAGGAGAGTGGATATTGGACCATTCAGGGAAATAAATGATTCTGTCATTCCAAAATGAATGCTAAAATCCTTCTAACTTTTCAAATGATAGTGACTTCCAGTAATTCCTCCTTTCTCCTCTAGCTGCTAATGCTGTTAAGTCAAACAACTAAGTGAAAAAAAGATAACTGCAAAGTCATCACTAAGTTTGGATTCTCTATTGAGCCATTTTGTTACTCATACAACCAGGGAATACAAATTCAATGAGGGCGATTTGAGGTTAGCAATTTGCTACTGATCTGTATCATTCAATGTTCTAATATAGATTTGCCTCAGAGAAAGAAATCAATTTTTAGTACATTTCTAAGTTGGATATACCCCAAAATTAAGGTTTCAAAACCTCTAAAAATGTAATTTTTTAAATTATCCAATAAATCGTTTTCTAAATCATTCATTTGCAAAAACCAATCTATACCTCTACAGCAGCATGAGTTAAATTTTGTTCAAGTTTTTACGTTGCTTCAATCTGACTGCTTTGCAGCCATATAATTCGATGGTTTGAGCTGCTGCCTTAGAGTTATCCAGTGCTTTCATCATGTACAGATAAATATTTAACAAATGGCTCTCAGGAAAAAAGACCCCACACATAACACATTCTTAAATTTAATTTGCATTATTAACATTTTCGCTATCTTCTTAATTCTAGAAATCAATAAAACAAATCAAGCCCTGATCTGTAGTGTTTGCCAATTTCCTGGATTTAAATACTCACGCTAAAAATTCAACGACCATCTATCAAGAGCCATTTGAGCTGGCTGCAGCTAACCTCTAGGTGCTTCTGTTACCATTCTGCAGAAAGATCTTTCCATCTGTATTTAATGGTTGGTACACTATGTAATACAACCTAAAAGTCATATCTGTAACAAGGTAGACAACTACTCCCCAGACATTAGACAAGGCATAAAAATAGCTTCCCTCCAACCAGAATATTTTAAACATTCAAGCTTGCACGTATATATGAATGTATATATATATACACATGTGTATACATGTATGTATATATACATATACACACATATGTGTATATACTCTTATTGCATAATATGGACAAGGCCTTAGGAGAGTTCTTTTAATAATTTGGTTGTATCATTAGCACCAATATATTATCATTAAGTAAATAATGTCTTTGGGTAGCATGTGAGCTAATATATTATTTATTTAATATTTAACATATTTTTAATACATATGAAGCACCTACTGTGTGCTACACAGATTTTTTTTTTTAAATAGCTATCCGCCTTGCCTTCCAGCTTACTGTAGGAAAGGGGATGAGACAAACATAAATGGCTATAAAATATGCTTTATAAGGTCAATCACAGGGAAAGGTTTTCATCAACCACATGGTTCAGAGAAGAATTATTAACAAAGATGAAGCACTTAAAGGAAGCAGAGTCAGCAATGGAACAAAGGCAAGAAATGCAAGGCACTGGAAGCAGGAGGTATAGGAAAGAATGTAGTCCAGTCTGACTAGCATTTAGATTGCAAAGAGGTGCGGCACTATGGGCTAAGATTGTAAACACATGGTAATTTCAGTATGTGCAGGACCTTAAATCCCAAGTAAGAGAATCTGAGCATTACTTGGTTAGAAATAGGGAGCTCTTCTCATCAGATTTGACCTGAGGAGGGAATAACATACACACTCAATTGGGTATCTTATGCTGCAGGAAAGAAGGACAAAGAAGATAAAAAAGGGGGGGGGAGGGTGATAGAAGGCAGGGCAGATAGGAGGAGGAGGTAATCAAAAAAAAACACTTTTGAAAAGGGACAGGTTCAAGGGAGAAAATTGGATAAAGGGGGATAGGATAGGAAGGAGCAAAATGTAGTTAGTCTTTCACAATATGTATATTGTGGAAGGGTTTTACATAATGATATGCATGTGGCCTATGTTGAATTGCTTGCCTTCTTAGGGAGGGTGGGTGGGGAGGGAAGATGGGAGATAATTTGGAACTCAAAGTTTTAAAAACAGATGTTCAAAAAAAAAAAAGCTTTTGCATGCAACTAGGAAATAAGATATACAGGCAATGGGCCATAGAAATTTATCTTGTCCTACAAGAAAGTAAGGGAAAAGGCAGTGGGAGTGGAGGGGGGTGACAGAAGGGAGAGCTGAGTGGGGAACAGGGCAACCAGAATATATGCCATCTTGGAGTGGGTAGGAGGGTAGAAATGGGGAGAAAATTTGTAATTCAATTTGAAAATCAATGCTGAAAACTAAATATATTAAATAAATTAAATAAATAAATGAGAATGACAATAGCACCAAAAAAGAAGAAAAAAAGAAAAAGAAAAAGAAATAGGGAGCTCTTACAGATTTTTCACCCAGAGTGACATATATATGAAAGATGAGTCTGGTAACAAAATGAAAGCTACAGTAGAGGAAGAGTAAAATGAAGGAAAGGCCCAAGAGAAGGCTATGTGTATATATACACACAACACACATACACATATTATCACATATTATATATAGCTATAGATAAATAGATAGATATAGATATATAGATTTAGACGTAGATATCTACATCTATATATATCGGGTTAATGGCAGTAGAGATTTCAGAAAGAAAGGGGATGAATATGAAAGACATTGCACTGATTGTACTGACAGGTATTGGTAAGTAGATACAAAAGGGAAGAGAGAAGAAAGAGTTCAAGATAATCCCAAGGAGACCAGGTAAGTGATAGTTTGGCATACAGAAACAGTGAAGTTTGGAAGAAGATATGATTTAATATAGATAAGCTTGACAGATACATAGATGCACACATATATACATACACATGTATACGTGTACATATATATATACATACATTATATATACAAATATGTGTATATATACCCATGCAGATCTATGTGTATATATATCTATGTGTCCATGTGTGTACATATATATGTATATATGCATATAAAATAATGATAACCAAGATAAGCTTGATTTTGGACATGTTCAGTGTGAAGTACCAAAAACCGCACAAAAAGTCATGTCCTAAAAGCAGCTGATCTTCTAAGCCTGAAGGTCAGAGGAGAGATCAAGAAAAGGCATACAGATTTTTAAATCATCTGGAGCCTTGAAAGTAAATGAGACAATGGCAGCTGGGTGGTGCAGTGGATAGAGCATGGGCCTGTAGTCAAGAGATGTTCAGTTCAAATCTAGCCTTATATACTTACTATTTGTGTGACCCTGGGCAAGTCACTTAACTCTTTTTGCCTCAATTTCCTCATCTGATAAATTAAGCTGGAGAAGGTAATGGCAAACCACTCCAGCATCCTTGACAAGAAAACCCAAAATGGGGTCATAAAGAGTTGGACATGACTGAAACGACTGAACAGCAACAACAAAAAAAGTTGTTTATATGTTTTATATTTTTTTTCAGTCTCCCACAGTGCCTAGTGCAGTGTCTTACATTTATTATGCACTCATTCATTTGTTAGTTGAATGCATGTTAAATGCAGAAAAATATTTTATTTACATGAATTCAACAACTGTATACCTCTGAATTCCAAACTATTCCCCATATTCTATAAGCTCTCAGAATAATTTTAAGAAGTTTTTCACTAGTGCCAAATATTTCAATCTTCTGCAAAGGTAAATGGACTGAAATGTAAAGAAATCAAAATATATTTGAACAAATACTGTTGTGATGAATTATTTTTAAAAACTTTTTAGAACAGATTTGGGTGAGACAAATGATTGATTGACAGAGATAGATAGATAGAGACAGACAGACAGAAAGACAAATAGTAGATAAACCTCCTAAATGTCTTCCTACCGAAAGTTTCACCCCGGAGGTAACTGAGGAGATTAGAACAGCATGTGGTAGTGGGAACAAAGTGAAACACTGACTCCATTTTGTGACTCAATTCAGGAGCTAGCTTATTTAGTTATTTATTTATTTATTTAACTGGAGCTAGCTCAATCATAAGTCTAGTCCAATTTCTGTCTTCTGAGAAAACTATGTTCGATTATGGGAATTGTAAGAAAACTTTACTGTATTGTTTGAACCTAGCCCTGTATGTCTGGGAAACTGGATCTCCTTCACCTGCTGTTTGGAGATCCTTAACTAAGCACCTAGGTTATGTTAACCAGAAACCCATCAGACCCAAAGATTGATTCAAGGAACTTTCTCACAATTGTATATCACAGATGACCCATATGTTTCAAATGAAAACCGGTCCCATACTGATCAATCAGTTATTGTTTCCATGTTCCTTTGATTATTTACAGATACTTGGGGGAGTGGGACACCTCTTTTTCTGGATTGAAGAAATTTAACATACGTGTTCAACTAACAAATGAATGAGTGCATAGTAAATTCACTTTTCCCCTTCCAACTTTGAAAGTTCGTAATCTTTCATCTAATTATAAATCAGATTACCTAATGTTGTGTTGTTTCCTTTTAACTAGTTGGTTTTATTTGATTATTTTTAATATATAAAGGTCTGTCTCCCCCTGCATTTGGGGCCCAGGTATAAGCTGAAGGAGTATGGTCCCGGTTTATTAGGCAATTGCCATACATTGCTTAATAAATTCCTACGCTCAGAAGCTTGATTTTTGTTTCTTCAGTCATTTCGTCCTTCACCTGCCAGATCCTTCAAAAACCTATCCCACTAACACAGTGATTTTTCTAAAATGTAGGATTGACCACGTCACTCCTCTATTCAATAAACTCCATTGTTTTCCTATTATCTAATAGCCAAATATAAATTCCTCTGTTTTGCGTTTAAAGTCCTTCACAGCCTGATCCCAACTTTACTTTCCATCTTTATCATCTGTTCCTCTCCTTCACTCGCTTTTTGGCCCAGTCAAAAAGCCTTCTTTTTGTTTCTTACATACAACACCCCATTTCCCATCTCTGGGGTAACACCTGAAAGTATACTTCTTAACTTCTGCCCCTTAGAATCCTTCGTTTCATTTAAAGCTCAACTGAAACGCCATCTACATGAAACTTTTCCTTATAACTTCATTGACTAGTTGTTGCTCAGTCATTTCAGTCCCATCTGACTCTTAGGGGCCCCAATTTGGTTGTTTTCTTTGGAAAGAACAGTGGAGTGTTTTGCTATTTCCCTCTCCAGTTTATTTTACAGATGAGGAAACAGAGGCAAATAGGGTCAAGTGACTTACCCAGGGTCACACAACTAATAAGTGTCTGAGGCCAGATTTGAACTCAGGAAGATGAATCTTCCTGACTCCAGGCCCAGTGTTCTATTCACTATGCATCTAGCTGCTCTGCTCATTGGCTAGTGCTTTCCCCGAATAAAATTATCTTGCACTTATCTTGTCTGTATTTTGTTCATACTTTTGGCTGTGCATGTTGTCCCCTTATTAATATGTAAATTCTTTGAAGAAGTGTTTCATTTTTGTTTCATATCCCCATGCTTAATACAACATTAGGCACAGGGCAGGCATTTAATAAAATCTTGCTGGTTGATTTGATTCACAGATAGAAAGTCTGATTGACTAAAAGACAGAAATAAATAAATATTGATTTATATGTATATTCACACACATATACATACGTAGAGAGAAGAAAGAGATTATGATTCCATAATGTAACATTTAAATAATAAAATGCCAGTAGCAAATTTTAAAAGTGGTAGTAATGTAGAAATGCAAAAATATGTCTCTTCTTATATGAATCTTCTTTACAAATAAGACAATACAATAAAATGCTATTATCATAAAGGGCTTATCCATCATCACTGAGTTTATCAGGAGGCAATGTACATTAAGAGGATGAAGATGAAGTGAAAGTATACTTGTACTCACATTACAGAAGGAAAACAGACAAAACTAATTCTAAGATATGCTTTCTGGAGCAGCATTTGGCTATGTTAATGCAACTCTTAATTATCCACAAGAAACATGGCGGGAAGTGATAGGCACAGTACAAAATTTATTTATCTCCATTCTGACCAAAAGCATTTATTATCTGTGCTTAATCATAAACAAATTTACTAGGTTTTCAGTTCCATGAGAACAAAGATCATATTCATCTTTCATTCTCCCCACACACCTAATGGAGTGTTTTAGGTACTATAAGCACTTAATAAATGTTTGTTGAATATAGCTGAATATATTCAAGCATTATAATTTAAATGTTTCTTGATACCACTCTCCCATGGCTCTGTCTTCTGACTGGAAAGTACTTGGCTAGGACCACTATTTCATGAGGTAGACACGTCATCTTATCAATTAATCAAGTAATAAATACTTATTAAATGCCTACTATGCCTACTAATTCACTTCTAATTCCATTATTCCCTCTCTACTTTTTCTACTTCTTCCCCTCCTATTTTCTTTTTTCTTCCCTTTTTTTCACTTTCCTTTTCTTTCCTTTTTCCTTCCCTGCCCTCTCCTACTCATCCCCTAACATTTATTTATCTTATTCAAAGATACAAAGGATTACCTTAGCAAGCTTGCTGGCTCATTCTCCTCCCTTAGAAGGACAGTAACTTGATTTTAACTAGTCAAGGGAAGAGATTATTCCAGATTAAAAATCTTTCCCCAAGCTTCTTCCAGGCTAGTGATGCTTTCTGAAGAAAGTAAGATTCTGAAAGCAAGATTTTCCTGGAACAATCTGAAATGTATTCGAAAGCATCAATTGTTATTCTAATTCAGGACAAATGCTTTTTCAGTGTCAAAACTGTCATTTTATATTTTAAAGGTTAGTTTATTTCTTTTCTTTTTAAAGGTCTAATCCTATACCTCACAACTTAAATATAAAAGATTCTTAATGTACAGCATTGTATCAGCATTGAATTAGAAAGATCTCAGAGGATGTCTAGTCCTCTCTCATCCTATACAGAGGAGGTCTAGAAACTTTCCCATGGCCAAACAAATAAACTCAAGGACTATGACTTCAGATCTACTACTGCTCATTCTATATATCATAACCACCTTTGAGTTCCTGTCCCAGCTTCTTCACAGGCTCACTTATCATTCCTGTTTCACTTACTAATTCTGGCTGCTCCCTGTACTTCATTACCACCTGCACCCTGAGCTGTAGACCTCAGACTCTCTTCTCTCTTCCTATTCAACTTCCCTAGGGGTTCAAGAAGCTATAGAATCTATCCCTTTCATTATTTCTCAAATCTGATTTTGAACATAGTACTACTGTCTTAAACTGTCCCTCTTAGGAGGGCATGTCTTGTGAGTCACTATTTTCACTCTCATTTTCATTCTAATCTATATAATGCTCACCAATTCCAGACTTGTGATTTGAGATAGAAGTGGCCATGTATGATGTCTTGCATAAACATGTAAACAAAAACAACAGAAATGGACATTTTGCCCAGTGAAGTGGCATATGTCCATATTCTCTGGTCTCAGAGAGGCTAAGGCCCATAGATTCACCTGTTCTTGAGAGTTCTGAGAAACAAATAGGCTAAAGCTGATTAATTGCACTAAATCTTGTACCAATATGGTGAGCCCTCAGAAGTTGGGGTGACACCAGGTAGCCTAATTAAGGGCAAAGTGGTCCAGATAAGAAATGGAGATAAGGTCCATGAGCGGCCAACACATTTCCAACCTGGGCAAGATGCGGAAACCCATTCTCAAAAAAAAAAGTTATCAATAAACTCTCTTGCTTCAAGGACAGTAGTTCAATTTTACGGTAGTTCATTTGTAAATTATGTAACAAAGTACTTTTAAACTGCACATAGTAATTTTTTTAACAAATGTTTCTTGAATGAATGAATTAGTATATAACAAAATATTTATAGCAGCACATTTATGGTATTAAAAACTAGAAACATTCCTTCATTAACACACTAATAAATTGTGATATGTGAATGCTATAGAATACTAGTGGCAATAATAGAAAACAATTATAAAGAATTCTGAGAAATCTGAGAAGAGCAAAGGATGGAAGGTACAGAGAATTCTATATAAGAGGAAGAAGTTCCAGCCATATTGAAAAGAGCATGATACAGAGCGTGGAACATCTAGATGGTACAGTGGATAGACTAGTGTTGGCCTTGGATTCAGGAAAAGCTAAGTTTAAATCCCACCTCAGACAAATCCCAAATGTATGACTGTGAAAAAGTCACTTACTCTCAATCAGAGTCATCATCTGAAAAATGGTTATAATAATAGTACCTGCCTCAAGGATTATTGAGAGAATTAAATGATATGACATAGGTAAAGTGATTCGCAAACTTTAAACTGTATATAAATGTTAGGTATTATTATTAACAAAGAAATCAGAATAACAATATGCATAGTTAACTACAATAACATGAACAAGTAGCTGATCTCAAAGTTAATCACAATAACCAATCTTGGTCCAAGGAATTGGATGATAAAACATATTTTCCTCCTCTATATGGGGATGGGCCCTACAGATGTTAAATGTTCTATATACCATCATATATGGCCACTTGGTTGGTTGGTATTACTTAACTGTTTTCCTTTGTTACAGGGGAAGGATTCAGTTATATCACAGGGAAATGATTGTGACACTTAAAAAAAAAGGTATCAATAAAACCTGATTTTAACTAAAATGAAGTTGGAATTAAAATCTGAAATAAAATAGGAAATGAAAAATTAAAACAAATTTGAGAATGAGAAAAACTGTAGTGAGGAGCTAAGTAAGGCCAGAGGCCAGGAAAGCTGGTCTAAGACATGGATATAATTACTGGTTCTTTTCCTTGCCAAGAGAGGTGGAGAGGATATTAACAGGGAACAGAATGGGGAGATCCAATCCTTTTCCTTACGACTCAATCCCACATCCAGGTGTGGTAATGCCTTGTGCTATTCTTGACTGACAAAGTGAGAAGGTTGTCCTTGGCCACAGTCAAACAAGAGTTAAAGCTAGGTTGGGAAGTACTTCAAAGAAAGAAAACCTCGGAGATATTCTGAAAAGTTGAGGCAGCTGCAGTGTTAACAAAAATGCTCCAGAGCTCTGTTGAGAGAAAGTTCTAGAAGCCCACCCAGTCTTCCAGCCCTGTCTGCTTCCTGCTATCTAGGTCCTTCTTGGCAAACTTCCATCATCCTAAGAGCTCTCTTGTGTTGATCCAGGTTTGCAGAGTTCCCTAAAGGTTCCATCAGGGACTATGCTGCAGAGTTAATCCACCACATCTTTGTGGGTCCCACCAACACTGCAACACTTGCTTGACCTCCCAGTGTTTTTCAACTCCTTTCTGTGACATTGCTGACAAATAGCCTCTATTTAAAGGACTGCAATAATAGGGAGCCCACCAGATCTTGATACAGAGCATTCCATTCTCATTTTTAGGAAGTTCTTTACATTAAGCTTCATTCTACTTCTCTGCAATTACTCCTATTTCTAGGGAGTCAAGCAGAATTTGATAAATTCCTCTTTCAGAACAAGAGATTCCCACATTCCTGTAGAAGGACCAGAGAGATAATCTAATCCTATTAGCAAATGAACAGTCAGTCTATCAAAAGTCAGTAAACAAGCATTTATTAAGTTCTGTATTTAATATGTGCCAGTCACTTAGCTAAGTGCTAGGAATATGAAGACAGGCAAAAATAGTCTCTGCCTTCCAGGAGCTGGCATTCTAATGGGGAGAAAAACATGCAAACAGCTATGGACAAACACAGAGACATATGCAAGAGAGATACAGGGTAATCTCAGAGAGAAGCTCTAAGATTAAGGAGAGCTAGGAAAGCTTTCTTACGAAACACTGGATTTTTGCTGAAACTTGAAGGAAGACAAGACATAGGGGCAAGGAAAGCATTCCAAGTATGGGGGACTGCCAATGAAAACGCACAGAATGCACACAAATTTCCTCCACAGCATCCCTAATATATTCAATTTCTGCTTGAAGATTTACACTAATTCCTCCGGAGGCAGCCCATTCCAATACTGGATAGCACTAATTGTATGGGAATTTTTCTTTCCTCTGAAGAAAAGCCAGCTTCCCTACAGCTTCCACACACTGCTCCTGGCCTTGCCCTAGGGCCCAAGAGGAACAAGTCTAATCCTTCTTCCACATGACAGCCCTTCAATTACATAACAAGAAAACCCTTCAAGTATTTGACAATCCAATCATGTACCCCCAAAGTCTTCTGCAGGAACATATCCCTAGTTCATTGGTTTTTGGTTAATCCTTATATGGCAAAATTTCCAGTCCACTCACCATCCTGGTCACCTGCCTTGGGGTATACTCTAGTTAATTTCTTTTTGTTTTTTTCTTTTTTTTTTACTTTTGAACATCTATTTTTTTAAAACCTTGAGTTCCAAATTCTCTCCCTTCTTCCCTTCCCATCCACCCTCCCTAAGAAGTCAAGCAATTCAACATGGGCCACATGCATATCATTATGTATAACCCTTCCACAATACTCATGTTGTGAAAGACTAACTATATTTTGCTTCTTCCTAACCTATCCCCCTTTAATGAATTTTCTCCCTTGACCCTGTCTCTTTTCGAAAGTGGTTTTTTTGATTATCTTCAGCCCCATCTGCCCTCCCTTCCATCATCCCCCCTTTTTTATCTT